>CM031234.1:626374861-626889861 GCA_018340775.1 Taxus wallichiana var. yunnanensis
GGGCCCACTTACTATTTTTAGTAAGTGCCAAAATGTCCATTCGGTGGATTCGCAATGTAGTGCACCTCTGATATCTTCATCTCCTTCACAGTTTCTTCACATTAATGACTTTCTGAAATAATAGTTTCATGTAGTAGACCTGCTATTTTTAGAAAGTTGGCCTCAGGAGTCGGATTAATGTGGAATAAATTTTTTTGATATGGGTTTTTTCCCAATATCATCCCTTTGAAATTTCGGGCCCACCCGCTTAATAATCCAGGAGATTTTAAAGTTTTAATTTTTGGACCTGGCAGTGCTTCTGGGTATGGCAGCCATTAATGGACCTCAAAATTGTAGGTCTAGTTTTCTCCTCTATTTGTGAATAAAATTGTATTTTTGATGTGGGTTTTTTCTTCTGGTGCTTCACGTGTAATCTTACTTGATTCAAAGAACCGGTTTGTTTGACGGAAATCCCACTTCTTTCTTCGTTGAGCCGGAAAGGAGATTTCTTCATTGTGGATGATTTGTCACACATGGGGGAGTTTGAAGGTGTATTCTTAATGGTCTTGGATAGAGGAATGAACAGAAATAAACGGTTCATTGATTCGTGCCTTTGGTTTGCAAGCTTTGTTTAGATTTCCATTTTTTAGCTATGGGGATTTTGTTGTTCTTCGTTTCTCCTTAGCTTGATGAGGATTCATTTTGAGACCTATGAATCACCATGGGAAAGGTATTTCAGTTCCTTTGTTGATCTGGTCTGAGCATTTGCAATGGCGGAGTGATGGTAGAATGTTGTAGAGGAAGAATGGAGGAAAGGAGTGCAAATAAAACTGTTAGAAGCTAGAAGCGGGAAAAGCAACACTTGGAATTTTTTCAAAAATATGTGCATAGGTAGGGCTTGGGTGAATTTTTCCATGCTTGATGTCCCTGACCTCAGGGATGTGAGGGACATCAATTTCCACAATGAGCAAGACGGTGACACGTGGCACTAGATCCAACGACAGGGAATGAAGGAGGAAAAAGCTGATTTGAAGCACTGGGAGCTGAAAGGAGGTCACGTGGGTGTCCAAAAGACTCCTCCTAGGGGCTGGGCACATTTTTCCAAGTCTTATGTCCCCCACCTCAGGTACATAAGGTACATCAGTTTCCACGGTGGTCCTGGAGGTGACACGTGGCACCCGATCCAACGGTAGGGAATGGATGCTCCAAAACTACACTTGGGGGCTGAACGACGGTCATGTGGGTGTCCAAATGACTCCCCATAGGGGCTGGGAACATTTTTCAAGGTCTGATGTCCCCCACCTCAGGTGCATAAGGTACATAAAATTCCATGGTGGTCCTGGAGCTGACACGTGGTGACCGATCCGACGGCAGGGAATGCATGCTCCAAATAAGCACTTGAGGGCTGAACTGCCAGGTCTGAAGGTCATATGAGGGTCCCAAGGGTCACATGAGGGCTGGGAAAATTTTACAAGGGGTGATGTACCTGACCTTAGGGATGTGGGGGACATGAAATCCCACCAGGCTCCTGGTGCTGACACGTGTCCTCTCGAAAAAATGACTAAGTCCTGAACTGCCTTTGAGAGGGTAACTTGGAATGCAGATAACTTGAGCTTCTGGTGGAATTTATTGGTGAAAATTTATATGATCCTAACTAGAAATGGAATTTTGAATCCAATGATGTGGGTCTCATGTCTTGATTCGATCATATGATCCCTAAAAATTAGAGTTTTGATCTGGGACTCCACTTGTACTTGAGAAAAACTATCTTCCAATCATATGCACCAAGGTGTTGTGAAAAATATTATTTCACCATAATGTAGGTCTTGGAATCTTATTTCTGAATATGTTTTGTTTTACTTCCAACTCCATTTGGAGCTTCCAGAATCTTCGTTTGAAGCTCAATAGTTGTTTTAGGCCTATGTACTGCCTAGGCTTGTGAACCCTGTTTTCACTCAAACTGCTCCAAGTCTTTCAGAACTTCCCAAAGCCTTCCAAAATCATTTCCATGAAATTATAAGTTCTTCCATTCACCTCCATGTTGAATTTGGCCCTTCTTCTCTACTCCAGGGGGTTGATCCAATCCCAGGGAAGGCCAACGATAGCCCTTCCCTATACTGCTAAAAGATAACATTTTCAATGAACTCCTGAAATCACCTAGGGGAATGAAAAAAATTTCCTAAATCACCTAGGATAATATCATGACATTGGTTGGTAATTCATTTGTACTGACTGAACAGGTCCGGGGTTTCTTAGGAATGATAAAACATGAAAATTTTGGCATAGGGGTATAGTTGTGCTTGAAAATTGTCAATTTCCTGTTGCACATTCTCACGACAACACGTGTGCAACCTCTTCTCACATTTCCACTAGTACAAGTTATAATCTAGACTCACGCACCACTCTTAGCATCCACTATGGGTCAGCCTTCTTTATACTTACCATCCCAACACCTTTGTATTTTCGGTGCTGTTGGCTCATGTTCTCAAACAACTCAGGGAATTCCTCAAACTTATGTTTTTTTCCACACCACAAGCATTGTAATAGATTAGGACACTCATGTTTATAATGCTCTATTGATCTGTAATTATAAAAGGTTTCACATGGGAACTCACCTCTTCTTACGCCACGATTCTGCCATCGAACCACGAAATCCTCATGGAAGCCTCTTCCATGCACTCCTCCATCTGTACGCCTTTCATAGTGGTGGTCATCATCCTTGGAACTACTTACAAGGCTAGTCTAGCGCACACTAAGATCAATAACATCATGAATCTAGTCAATCATCTTGCAATCCTTAGTATCATGGGTCGTAGAGGTACAAATCTTGTAATAATAAGAAACATTCTTACAGATTGTTGCATTGCGATAGAGAGGACATCTATTTACATCATGATGCCCATGGAAAATATCATAGTCTACTATTACAATGCATACCGATTTGCGAGGGAAAATTTCCTTTGCATGCCCCTCCACTCCACAATCTGTGCACCAAAGCTCACTACAAACCTCATGCACTGAATTTACAAATAGATTCTCCAACTACTTGGTCATAGCAGCAATTTGAACCTCCGAGAAAAGGGCTAACTCTAGTATCAATGCTCTCAATGGCCTTAGCATATAGGGCAGCTTCTAAGGCCTTGCACAGGTATGTGAAAGTCTTGTGTGACAATGCCCTTCTAAACATTGTTATTAATCCCCCAAAAAACCATTGAGCATGTTTAGAGGGGTGTATGTCATAGGATAGTTTTGATAAGAGAGTTTTGAACCGTGCATCATACTCCCGCACACTCTCTCGCCTTGGTTGCTAGATTTCCTTCGAGGTCTTGATGATTTTTTTCTTGAACTCGGGATATGGAACTATGCTAGGAAGGCAATCTTCAATACGGTATAGTCCATGATCATTTAGTAGGGTCATACTTGTGGTACCAACTATGTGCGTGCCCTCGTAACGTTATTGGAAACTGAATTTCTTTTTACTCTAGGGTAGTGATTCCCTTTTCACCCACAATAAATCAAATTTTTGCACATGTTCTATGAAATCCTCAATGCCTTTGTAGTCTAGTAAGTGCAAATATATCTCAAGAAATACTTGGGGGGTGGCTGAGGCTCTTGTCCACCTGACCTAGAACCTTGGTTTCCTCCCATGTTTCCTCCACCACCATATCCACTAGACCAACCAAGTCCTGTCCCTCTTGACCCTCTAGATCCTCCAGATCCACTAGGTCCACCAGGTCTTCCAACTCGTACACCACTAGATCCACCTCCTGTAGTCGGAAAATGGGCTGAAGTGGTCAAACCTAATGTCCCCAACATCCCACTAAATTGTGCATCGATGGTTTGTGATATTGTCCCACTGCCAGGTTGTGTGTCACACACCACTTCCAAATGCGATATCAAAACCTTGTGTATTTACAAATTTTTAAAAAAATTCTCCAAATACGGGAATGGTTTGCACAACCATGGAATTCTGAGACGATAAAATGTATCTCCTAGATGTATATCAGTTACTTCCACTAATACCAACCAGATTAAAAATATTTCTTGATATGAAAAACCAAGCACCACGGGTTGGTCATCGGTGAGTTCAGATGTGCACTAACAATTCTCATTTCTCCACATGAAGAAATCTCATCAGAAGCTGAAGGGGCTTCTCTCCTACACTTGCCAAGATGGGGTAGCACAAACTACTCAGGTTCCACGTCCTCTACATAAACCTGAACTCCTTCCTGCAACATCTGTCTCCATAGATATATCACGCCTATAACCTCATGTTATCTAGCCATCTCCCTTTCACGAGCTTCACTATACTTGAGTCATCTCTCTTCCCTTTCCCTTTCAGCCACAATTTCTGTCATCTTCCTCCACCCTAGCTTCCTCACCCAGTGCTCAGAGAAGCTTAGCCGGCCATAGGAAATGCCTCTAAACTTAGGGTAGTGACCAAGATATTCATAGCCAAAGGGATAACACAAAAAATTATCCTCTTGGTTCCCTTAGGAATTCAAATTCAACAACCTTTGGACAAGAATACATAGAAATGGCGTATTCTAAAGTATAAATTGTCAGCACTCCTTTCCACCGATGATCAACAACACGCATCCAAGTCATATCTACATACTATAGCTTTTGGTAATCATTTTGGGTCCATACGTCTATAGTAACAACTTGAATTGTATGCATATGTTAAAATCCATTCATATAGTTCTCTTTGGAAAACAACAAAATAACATCTCATATCTACGTGTATCAAACTTAGGTCCAATGTCTTGAATCTTTAAGAAAAATCATCCTCTATGCTCCTAAACCATGCTTTAACACTCTCCAAGGTCAGGCATTCTATCATCATGCATCACAAGAACCAAGATGTATGCCATTTATCATAACAAATTTGAAAAGACGTCCCATAAATGGAACCAAGATGTAGTCATTTTTATGCCCTTAGAAACAATATTCTAATCCCATGCACACCGACCTATCACCCAACCCAGGCGGGTGCTCACTTGATGCATGCATAGGTGCCGAGCCCCTCCTTTATGTGATTTTTATGAGAATACATCCCCTATGGAAAAAGCTTGGATGCAAGAAGGGAAATAACCATGCATTCATTTAGATAACAAGGAAAATATCAAACAGATAACAAATATGATAATACAAAGAAAAGGCACTAGGGTTTATACCCATGAACAATGTATATATTTTAAAAGAAAGCCATATATTCATATTACTCTCTATTTAGTAACCACATTACATTCCTCAAGGTCATTACAGACCAAATGTCTTAATGTAGATAAGACTTATACATCAGAATCCTAAACTATGCTTTCCAGATTACAAAGATGTTCATAGACCCATCCCTCTAGATATGCCATGTCTCCTACTATCCTCCTAATGAGAACCTTAACCCATAGAATCTACTACTATTTCTGTAGAGCTTTGCCTCTCCTCTTCTTCTTCTCTTCCTCACTCAATCTCTCTTGAAGCCCTTTTCTTCTACCCGAACATCTCTCTATATAGCTTTAACATCCACCATTCCTTCTTGAAGTAATAGATTAGTTGCCAAGTTTCCATATGGTCCTTCAATGGAGCATGCTTCTTCCCATTTGATCTCTCCACTTTTTACAATGATGTCTTTCTAGATCCTTCCATCGCATGGAATATTCCTTCCTTGACCATTGAGTTTCTAGGATGGCACCTTATCCACTCCGCATGCTTAGTCGGGTCACGCTTTTCTTGTGTGCTTCCTTAAACTCCGAATATGGCTAATTCCTAAAACCTTTTCCTTTTCCTTGCACACATGCCTTAGGTTCTGCTAAACCGTTCTAAAATCTTATCATGCGCGCCTTTACCCCGTGCTCACTTCTTCATATAGGCCCCATGCACCCACGCAATTTCTTGTACTTAGCCAATATTTGGATGCCCAACAACCACTAAAGTATTATTTCTACTACAAGTGATAGTGATCACAATTTCAACTCCACTCTCTCAAAACCATCTTCAAACACACTCTTTCCTACTTTGATCAAACTTGATTCTTCATGAGATGAGTAAATCCTTGCACACTATCTTCTTAACTCTCCTTAATACCTCATGCTATCTCTTAGATTTGTCTTGATTCCCTAAAACCTCTATCACACACTCTCTAAGCTTTTTGTATTTCCATCTCACTCAACTGGTGACAATGAGCTAATAGAACAATCTTATATACATGATCTAACTCCTCTAGGTTGGTAGTGACAATATAGTTTGATCATCCCAATAAGAAAACACATCAATTTTTTTTTATAAATCACCTCAAGAGACCGAAGTAGGTTGACAATGGTCAAGACAACACTAACAAGCACCAAGACACTCAAGGAGGTAGAAACAAACTCTCCAAGCTCCAATGAATGCTAAAGCACCTCCAAGGAACACTCCATATTTTTCATGACTAAGAAGAATCAAATATTTCAGAGATAACCTCTAAGTATCACCAAAAAGAACAAGAGCCCCGCAATTGCTATCTCTACCATGAAACTCTCCAAGCAAAGTAAGCAACACCAACTAGGTCTTTAAGCACCCAAAAATAGTCTTGAAGAATGACCAACTTCACATAGAAAAACTCATCATCAAGGCTCAAGTAATATACCATTGGAATTTTATATGAATCTAATTTTTATAAAACTTACTTAATCCTCTAAAACATGTCATAAGGCCTTGAACCAAATCAATCTCTAAAATTACACATTCAGCTCCAAGGACTAGAGAACTAGTCTGGAGAGATTAAGATCCAATCACATTCATCATCACTTTCAGGATCAAAAATGCATGGAACACATAAAAGAAATCATTAAAAACTCCCTAAGTACTAAAAATATAAATTACATGGAGAAATTCACTCTAGAAACTGTTTCAAGCACCTTCTAGATAGGCCTAATATGTCAATTTTAGGCCATTAGGTATTCATCATAAAAACTATTTTATAGATTAAAAAATTCATTAAAAAATATCATGAGGGACTATACCAAGCGTTCCAAGTCCATATAACTCTGCCCCAGCATGCAAATTCATCAAACTCACTTTAAACCTCAAGACTAGGTTTTAGCCCTTAAGGCCAAACGGTAGGGCTACTTTGAGAACATGTATATTTATTTATATCCACTGAAGCTACCTGAAAATTTTCATGTAAATTTAGAGAATCTCCCAAGGATTCTAGAACAGTTCATTTTTCATCATGAAGCTTCCATCATAGCCACAAATTACAAATCTCCACAATATAAGGGTTTTTCTCTCACTTCATGAAACATCTAGAACATCAAACCACCAAAAAATGAGCCCTGAATAACCCTCTTCAAGTCAAAATCATAACATTATAACTTCTAGATCATTTGGAGACCACAACATGCATTTTCTCTAGTTGCTTTGAACTAGGATTTTGGGGAGGGTTTAGACCATCTTAGCTTGTTAATGATTGTTCATAAATGTTAGGACATCATTTAACTCCATTCCAAATCTAAAAACATATTAGTTCCATGCCCCAACTATGGTGAAATATCAATACCCCATGCAAATATTTTATGAGAAAATGATCACTCAAAACATGACCTCAAGATAGCAGAAAGCAATTCTAGAAACTTGATATGACCAAAAATAACATTTCTTGCAATTCCTTCAAAGTATTAACCTAAAAATTGATATGAATCACTGGAGGGACCTCCTTCAACTATCCAAAGTCTCAATTTTCTCTACACATCTATGAAACTCCCTAACCACTGAGACTTACATGTGTGTTCTTGACTAGTCTTCAAAATCTTGCTCCCTAAGGACCTAAAACATGAATGAAACAAATGAGAAATGACATGATACACATAATAAACATGATATACCATATCACAACACATTCCACATGCCTTACCAATTCTTCCCTACTCCATCTCTCATGCCACCATATCATCCACCATGCACTAGGTCTAGGACTAGGCTTATAATGACTGACTCAACCATAACTTCACATGAATTGATCATGATGAATTATTATAGACTCATTATCACCTTTTAAAAATCACTATGACCATGTTATACCTCATACCATACTTTTACCAACTTTGGATTGCACCTAATACACCTAGCTTTTTTGACCATGCACTAAGACACCATGACAAGACTACAAGATTGGGCACTACCAATCAAAATTCATACTTGACCTTGATAGAAACCTCATAGAGATACCTAAAAAACTATAATCCCTTTTCCATTAGTGACCTTTCACATCAATGACAAAACCATAGACACAATGACTAACATCAAACCCCCAAGAAGAGAAATAATTTTGTCCTTCTGAAGCCTTCAATTTTAGTATGCTGACTCCTCCCCCTCTCGTGCATCCAAGAAGCCCAAGAATCTCTCCCACATCACCATTGATTAATAAGGGGAGAGGTTCATTGATATGATTGTTCCTAATACAAACAAAATAGGAGGACATCACAAATTTCAAATATCAAATAACCAAAGTAGCATTGGGGAAAGTCACTACAGAAGGGGAATAACAAGATCTCCAGGTGGCGAAGTGGAAAAATTATTTAACAAAATCAAAGAAACAAAGGCCACCAAGGATGAATTAAAGGAAAAAGTGGAGTAGCTAAAAACCATCCTCCTCAATATATCTAAACCAACTCTGATCTTTTCTCTAGGTGCATTCAGCTTGATACATCATCCATATCATAGGTAGAGAAGATTGGAAAAAGGGTCAAGAAGTGGATAAATGGATCAAAAGAATCCCGAGTCAAGGTAAGAGGCTGATCAAGGACATTATTGAGGTCCAAAATGAAATTAATAGATAAAAATAAACCATTGAAAGAATGGGTGATGAGATTAATGAGGAGAGAAACAATTGGGAGCTAACTCTAGAATCCCTAAATGAGCTCAGAAAGGTTGATGTTGATACCCTTGTTCAAGAGGGAATAACCAAAGAAAGGGGGAAGCATTTTGAGTTTTACAAAGCCATTTAATTTTGAGTCAATATTTTGTAAGAGGCTAGAGATAACTGCGAAAGGATAGGGAAGTATGAATTGATGCCACTAATGATATTAGTGATGAATTTTCCCAATTAAATTGCCACATCTTGGAGGAAGGATTCCATGACAGGAGTGATTTTGATTTACAATCAGTTGAAAAATTGATTTTATATCAAAATGTTTTGAGCAATCTGGCCAAAATCATCAAAAGACTCCAGAAGCTTCCTGGAAGATTAATCAATGTGCTCAACACATGTGATGTTCGAATCGATACTCATGTGGACATAACGAAAAATAAATAAAATAATTTAGTTATAAGTTCCGCATATCACAACAAGGAAGTTGAGCAAGAAGCCAACAAAGAAAAGTATGATTGAGGATTCATCATGTTTTTCCATTTTAGCATCAAGCAAGATAAAGTTTTGAGATGCTAAGACATCATTTGGATTAATAAGTTGACTTGGTCATTTTGTGCAAGAACCAATCAAGAGGGATTTAATGTGTATTTCCTATTTTTAGATTATAATCCAACAACTTCCCTTTTTCTCTCTTCTCTTCTCTCTATAAATGTAAAAATTCTGTTGCATTCTAAAAGAGGGAGAGATTTTTTGGACAGAGCAAGAAGGGTAAAATTGTAAAGAGAAGAAAAACTTTTTTCAATATTTTGCAATAAGGAATAAAAGAGACATGTTACAAACTTGGTGTTGTATGTAATATTTTTTTTTAAAGTATTGTTCTTAAGTTCAATGCATTATATTATTCTTTAAATTCCATTTAATTATTCATAATATCTCAATCAAAGTTTATTACTATTTTATCTCGTGTTAGTATCTTTGGATCTGCATTTACCAAGGAAAAAGAAAGTTTCCACTTTGCTTTCTTTACACTTCTCCTTTCTACTTTCACTTCTAAAAAAATTCTTCCATTCTCAATCTATTCTTCATTACACAAGAAATAAATCTACTGGGATGAGATCCCACCCCCAATGCTAGATTAGTGTAAATATTGTGAATATTATTTGGTGTTATTAGAATAGTAATAAATAGGGCACCTCCCCTTTATTTGAGGAGGAATTTTTCCCTGCACTATGGTTGAACCTTATATATTATCTCTCGAAAAAATATCCAATCAATTTTTTTGGAAACTTCGTTGGGGAACATGGATACACACAATATAAGCTTTACCCCATAATTTTTATGCTCTAAGGTTTCCTTCTGAGTTAAATTGGTAGGAAAGAATTTCACGTGTAGTACTAGAGTGAGAGGAGAAGTGGAACCTACATTCAAGTTATTGTAACAACATAAATTCAACCCCACTCTTGAAATATGTTCCTCTAGGTGTTTAAGTAGTTCATCACCTATACGTCGAAATCATACCACACAAGAGGAAGGTACATTTGCTACTTGCGAGCTTTGATGCTAAGTGGAAATCAGATTCCCTCGCACACATATTTTCAAACAATGGTTGTGCCACCTCCACCTCTAGTTCTTTTGGGACTAGCTATCGACCCTCTTACATTGGCTTAGCCTCTACATAATTTACCACATGGTTCATGGAAGAACTTACCAAATTACAATGGCGATGTAAACCAACACCTTGATGAACACATAACCACATTCTTTGTGGCTTGTGGACTTATGGGTGTTGTGTATGAGGATGTGTTTATCTGCTTATTCATTGAAACTATCCAAGGCATTGCTGTTGAATGGTTCTATCATCTACCCCATCATTCCATTGATACTTGGGATACTATGAGAACAAGGTTTGAATCCATATTTTATCTATAAGAGGATGCTTTGATGCATTATTGGATCAATTGAATTAGACAAGGAAAGAATCGTATGATCCTATGCATGATTTTGTTGTGAAGTTCAACAAACTGATTCATAAGATTCTAGAACATGTAACTCCCACTCCTAAAAATCAAAAGTGTTTCTTAGTTAATGCTC
This sequence comes from Taxus wallichiana var. yunnanensis, assembly GCA_018340775.1. Taxonomy (NCBI): domain Eukaryota; kingdom Viridiplantae; phylum Streptophyta; class Pinopsida; order Cupressales; family Taxaceae; genus Taxus; species Taxus wallichiana. The sequence continues at coordinate 626,385,780 of CM031234.1, forward strand.
AACTACCTAAAGTTGTATTCTTGTTAAGGAGGTCAAATATTCTGATCTAGCTACTTTCTGCATGACAATGACTACAAAAATCAAAGATGATCTTATCATGGATATCAAAATAAGGAGAGATTATTCTAAGCCTAAAAATTAGAGTACGTCTCAAAGTACTACTAATCCTTGTTAGAACTACAATATTAAGTGCATCATAATATATAGTTTATATTTAAATAATATAGAATAAACTATATTCATATTATTTAAATATAAAATTTATGTTAGGGGTTGGTTAAATTATTTAGTCAACTAATTAAATCGGGGTGTGCCCCGTCACTTAATAGGTTATAAACTTTTGGGTTATTTAAATATGGATATAGGTCATATTCGATATAATCACATGAATCAATGTATTGCAGGTAGAAACATGGAGCATGAAGTGAGGAGAGGAGTTCTTATTTGGTGAAAAGTTTCTCAAATTAATGGAAATTATTCTTCCGTGGTTTTTTACCCCATTGGCGTTTTCCACGTTAAATTTTGTGTCACTGTGTTATGGTGTTATTTACCTTTCTATGTGTATTCATTCATTTAGTCATTAATGTTTAATTAATATTTAATATGGTTAATATAGATTTATACCCCTTGTCTTGACATGGTACTAGAACGGGATAAAGTTTTGATTAAATAATTTATTTAATCCAAAATTTACAATGGTTGGGAAGTTGGGTGATTAGTTGGTTAGTATCCGATTCAACCCCCCTTCCCTTTCTAGATGGAATTAATGTTTTTGGAGATTGATGTGTGCACAGTAAAAGGGGCTCTGGATATTTACCTGTGTGAAAATCACATACAAGAAAAGGTAAGGATTTATTACTATATGAAATAATTTCCATGTTTTGTATAGTTTCAAATGTTTGTAGGTTAAATATTTCAAAGGTAAATCGAGTAAAGGAAGGGAGGAGACAAGTTTCCTAAAAATAGGGATTTCAATTTATTTCATTGGACCGGTGAAATTACTTGTCCCCTCTGTAAAATTCCATGTTACTTGTATTCTCATGTGAAATCATGTCCCCTTGTACCCCTTTAAATAAATGGGTTGCATTTCGATTGTAAAAACTATAGTCTAAAAACTATAACATAAATACCTATGTGTATTCGGCCACATTTAATTTAATACTTAATATTAAGTTACTCGTGTTTTCCTTTGTCCTAGTTTGGCCCCGTGGTATGGTTTATGAACTATATATATATATATATATATATATATATATATATATATAAATATATATATATATATATATATATATATATATATATATATATATATATATATATATATATATATAGTTTATATAAAAATATTGCTAACTTAGGGGTGTATAGTCATGATTTCAAAGTTTGGATGAAAGGTGATGTTATTCCCTTATCTATTAATGATATTATACAACATGACATATCATAATGATTTCCTTTTAACTCACACAAATGACTTTATGTGTCATGATTGTCAAGGCAGTAAGTTTGAGTGTGGTGTTTTCATTTCCAAGACTATCCATTTCGAGCTCATCAATTGTAGTGTGCGAGTGGTTTTGCTTTCGAAATATAAAAGAGAAATCATGGGGGTGATAGAGTTCGAGTCGAACCTTCCAACCATAACAACATCAAAAACAATCCTTCTATGTGGCATATGCTTTGAATTGGGGTTTCAAAAAGTACATTTACAAGATGCATGGGCATGATCCCTCTCTTTCCAAGGATTTTGGAATGGTGTGAGACAATGACAAGTTTGTGGTTCAAGGAATGTAGCTGGAGGTCACAAAGAAGTTTATCACCCAGTCACCGAAATGGAGATGAAGGGTCTAAAGATTCTCAAGGAAAAGAATAAGAGGGAGCATGAAATCAATACTTTGTTCATCGGTAAGGAAAATTCCATTATTTCACTGATGGTATTGTTAGGTCTTGTATCCCGAGGGTTTGGAAAGAGGTTTGTCTTTATATTATGAAGTACATTACCCTAGAGGGAAAGTATCACAATATTTATACACATCCTTGTCACTGTTAAACATGTTTAGGAAAAAAATTATGATGAGTATTCCTTTTTTATTTATATGTCTCTTTCGGCATCTATGAGAGATTTTAAGGGGGGAAAGTGGAGTCCCCCATTCACGAAGGTCTCATCCTTCTTCTGGTCCAGAATGGTAAACCTATCCTAGACAAGACGGTGGGTCCTAATGAGGAGGGTTATGATATATCCCTAGATGAGTGCCTTACCAAGATGCATGTGGGTAATAAGACCTCTAAACAATTTGAGGAGAATAATGAATAGAAAATTAAGGCTAAAGCGGGATAAAGGTAGTGAAGGGACTTCTAAAGGGAAAGGAAAGTGCATGGAGGATGATGGTTAGAATTATGAAGACCTAGGTAAAAGAATGAAGCAGATGGAGATGGTTGTGTAGGTCATGGAAGAAGCTAACTCCAATATGAGGGAAGGGATGATATAAAACATTGAGGCCACTAAGCATATCTGTATGTCTCAGAGGAACATTAGGGGGAAGTCACGGAGCTGGAAAAGTTGGTTAAAGCTTTGCGGGTTCGGTTGGAGGCAGTAGAAGAGTGCTTGAAGAAAAGGAAATTCCAACTTGACATTAACAGCTTGGAGGATGAAGATGATGGTGGGCAGACCCAAAAGGAGCTGGAGCATAAGCATAATCAAGTGGACTCGATAGCACTTCGGGCAATCCCCCTAAATGTCAAAAGATAAACTAGTTTTCTTTGTTCATGTTCTTGAAATTCTCACTTTGTCTTTTGGAGAATTATTACGTCCTGCAGTAGCAGGACTATTTTGTTTTGTCTCTTTCTATGGTTGGGTTCCTGGACCTTCTTTCTTTTGAGTTAAGTCTGTTTAACTCATTTTGGTCCTATCTCTTTTTTTCTTCATTTTTTGTGCTTTCACGATGTATTCTCCTATGTAAGGCCTCTAGGAGCCAATCCCTTTTTTTACCTAATCTAATAAAAATATAGTTTATATAAAACTATATAATAAAATAATTTATATTATAAACTATATATTCAAATGTATATTGTAGACACCCATAATAACGCTTTGAGTAATTTAAATACTTAAATTGCGCTAATTATCCCCTTTCTTGCAAATTAGTGAAATATCATCAAAAGCGCTCATATTCTCTCTTATTGTCGTTAATTAATTACAATACGCTAATTAATTAAGTCACCTATCCAACTAACATCCTGATTAACGACCTTCCATTAATTAATCACCCCTTCCATCTAGACTAATTAATTATTATTAATTAATTAGCTTTCCCTTCCATTTAATCAATAAATCAATATTTAATTGATTTAATCCCCTTCTAATAGCTTAAATCGTAGTAATATTCCTCTAATTAGCTTCTATAAGCTTACATCTACCTATTAGTTTCTCACCTTTTATTAATTAAAACACCCCAACTCCCACGACTTGCTAAACATAAATTAAACCCTTCTAAAGTAAGGTTACCTTTTATAAAGCAACCTTATCCATTCCTAATCTTGTTTTCATTTTATCCCACATGCCATGGGGCTATATAAGGATCCCTCCTTCTACCTTTATACCTACACCTAATTTTTTAAGAAGACAAATGCAAAGCATATAGCAAAATAAACTAAGAGCTTGCCTTTTGTTTCCTTGAGAGTTCATCATCTTGAAGAGTTTAAGTCTCTTTCCGAGTGCTTAGGTCATATGGGAGGTGTCAAAAGGGTCTTGTAGCCCAAATTTGACAAGCCCTCATTCCTAGGTTCTTGGAATACCAAAGACAACCATTTTTGATTGCCATGGAGCCTACTTAGGTCCATTCATTTATTTGTTGTTAGAGAATAGAGGATTTAGATGCTTAAACATTGTTAGTTTCAAAGTTTTGTATATGATGAATGTTTACATCTAACCTTGTTTAATTCTTATCTTGATGGTGCTTAGTATGTTGTTTAATTTTTGCTAATTAAGGCTATTTAGGTGTTAGTCTTTACTTATATTAGCATTAGTTTAAAAACAACTCATGCACACATTTGGCACGCCCGGTGGGACCTAGTCCCTTGGCATTTTAGTTTAAATTTCATTGTTTTTGGCTAACTTTTGATATGCACATGTAGTAATTAATGTCCATTTTCTTGGAATTTTTGCTAATTTTATATGTGTAGGTTCTTGTTCATAGCCATCATTTTAATGGGTTGTTGCCATTTTAAAACTAACTTGTCAAAATTTGAAGTATTGTGAGATTTCTTGTGTTTTTGCCGTATTTTGGTTACAGGGGTGGCACAGGCACACTATCGGGAGCGCAGGTACATTTTTGGTGGTGCGGTGCACTATCAAAACCTAATTCTCTATTTATCGACCCTAGTGCATATGCCCTAACCCCAGCGCACATACCCTAACTAGCGCGCAGATGCACTAACCTAGGCGTAGACACATTTTTGTACTATATCTTCACCTTTGTAATTTAAAACCCATCGATCGGTGTGTACACCCCCTAACTTGAGCGCACATGATGTTTTAGTGGTGCAAACACATTTTTGGTGGTGCAAGCGTTCTATCAGAATTTGATACTATTTTACAAAGTGGTGGTGCACACGATTTTCTGGTGGCACACACGCTTTCCTGGTAGTGCAAGTGCTCTGTGAAAAACTCAGACTATTTTTTATCAAAGGTAGTGCATATGCTCTTTTGGTGGCACACATGAATCCTAGGTGGCGCAGTACACGAGAAAACTAGAAATACACAAAGTGGTGCACATGTAATTTTGGTGGCGCACACACCTCTTGGGTGGCGCAGGTGCATTGTAAATCTAAAAAAACACAGAGTGGTGTATCCGCCCTAACCCGTGCATAAATTCCAAAACAGGGGCGCAGTGTCTTTTGTTTTCTTGAAATTAATGTGTTGAGGTGCTAACATTCTTGCAGGTTTTATCTAATCACATACTCATTTTTGCAGGATGTTTTTACATGCTTTTACTTGATTAGATAAACTTTGCATGTTTACTTATAGGAATAAGATCACGTATGCTCTTCCCTCGCATCCCTTGGGGCGATCTTGGGAATCAGAAATGATTCTTAGGTCCTTTTTGATGCTTTGAGGTTGTTAGGAATATTTGAATTGGAATTGGTTAACTTGGTGTGTTTGAATTAAAGTGTTTTTCCATTTGATATCTTTTCGGATTTTGGAAACATCACGTATGCTCTTCTCTTGCATCCTTGGATGATCTAGAGAATTAGAAATGGTGTTTACTCTTTTGATGGAAAACTACTAAAATCATCATACAGGACCAAAAAATCACTTTTCAAAGAAAGGAGGAATCAAAACGAAGTCAAAAACTACTAATACAGTTGTTATACAGGTTGCCAAAAGGTGTTTCAAGAAAACCACACCTAATTAAACAAGATAAAAAGAACAACATATTCAAAAAATTGTATTGCAGGTTTCAGAAAAGGGTATGTCCCTCTTCGCTCAACTAGAACATAACCCCTTTGGCATAACGCCTTAAGCTATAACAATGGGGGTGGTTCCAGGAACCCCAAAGTAGTCCATGTAAGAGGGAACCTTGTGGACGAAATGGGAAGTGCTCCACACTACCTACCTGACTAGTGATTCCTTTGTGAGATAATGTTACAAGTTGTCCCTATGTGACCCTTTTGAGTACGCGATGGATGCATTTACTACCCACTGTGCTTGAAGGGGGAAAAGTCGAGATACTTCCAAGATAGTCGGGACTATTTGGGTAAATCCTCCCACTCGTGGACAAATTTTGTAACACCTAGGACGAGAGGACCACCTAGGAAAATATACTTTAGCCAGGAGCCCACTTTCACTATTCTAAAATAGTGTTGAGTTGTGAACCATCTTTTCATCGTGAAACCTGTGACATGTTACTTTCACTTAATTTTTCACTTGCCTTAAGGTGAGGTGAAACTCTGCCGAAGTGAAGCCAATATTTTTCATCCCCATTTTGATTTGCTTCCTTCACATTCTTTTGACATTTTGTTGATCAAAATAAGGGTGACTAACTTTTGTGTTACTAATCGATTGTTTCTGCAACTTTTTTGTCTGTTTATGCCCATCCATGTTTGCGGCTGGGTAAGTTAAACATATAAAGTGTGCAGAGGTGTATTCATATCATTGGTGGCCTTTGTGATCTTGATACCCACGTCAAGATCATCATTGTAGTTAGGTGTGGTTCATCATCTTGAACTTCCTTAGAAGGGTTACTTTGTTTGTATCGTATCAATATAATTTTGATATTTACATCTTGTTTCTTGTAAACTCAACCTAAATATCTATATTATAAGGTTACGCTATGCACATTTTAACTATTCCTAGCTATACTTTGAGATTTTGGTTTGATTCTATTATTACCTTGATTTTGAAGAGTGCTACGTGTTACCACTTGTGCGTGTTATATCAATAACATCTTGATATCAATACCTTACTTTCTCGCAAAGCTTAGTTAACATATCTTGGTGATATTGTTGTGTCACTCACGAATTGTAACTAGCACTTTTTGGGATATAGGTCTTAATTGGATTTGAAATCACTTTTAGTATATCTTTTAGGAAGTCACATTAACTTTTTATATTTACTTACGTCTTGTTCATTCTCTTGAACTTGGCATAAGTGAGAACATGTGGTTAATTATCTTGCGCACTAAACTACTTTTTGAGATGTAGTCTAGGAAGTGCTTCATTTGATAGGCTTAGGTACCAAACATTTGTGTCACTGGTGATTTATCACTCTATCACATTGGTATTCTCACATTGTTATTCATTCATATTCTTGACATTTTATCTTGCATTTCACTTAGGTGTGGTCACAAAGTTTTGAACACATTTACAATTTACCTTAGTGAAACTGTCACAAATCATGGCTCCCAAAACATGATTAGGACTCAAGAAATAAACATATGAGGAAAAACAAGCACAAGCTTGGGAAGCCTCTAACAAAAAAGGGTCAAACCCTTTCATTGGACATGATCTAGGGCCTCTGTTTTCTGCGGAAAAAGAGATAGAAGATATGGTTGATCATAGTGGTAATGAATTGGAATCCCCACACACAGAATTTGACTTTGACCCCACTTTATTAGATGAGTTTATTTTTAGAAATAAGGATAGAGTGCTAGCATGTGTCATAGAATTAGGGGCCAAAATTCCCACTGAAAGTGAAACAATCCCACCTACGAATAACGCTAATGAGGAAGAACGACCCCTTATCAACATGGAGGATATTTTGACACATGGACATGCTTCTACCTCCAACATAGGAAATAATAAGATAGTGGGACATAGAATACCCTTTATCAAAGTGCCACGTAAAAACACGATGGGACATGAGAATGGTGAAGAACCTCCAAAAATGAGGAAGAGGAGGAACCTTTAGAAGAAGAAACCACAATTCAACAACAGATTAGTAGCCTAAGCCGACAATTAGCTTTGCTAACCTCTCATGTATAGAAGGAAGCAAGAAAAAATGTTCAAAAGTCAAAGCCTAAGGTTAAGATCAATGAATTCCATAGAGAAAATCAAGAAGAAGATGATACGGGGTATCATCGAGTATATATCCCCGCTTCTCCCACTAGAGAACAATTGCTTGCACAAGAGGTGCAGTATATGAAAGCAACACTCGCAATCCTTCAAGAGAGAAATATAGGGAGCATTAGAAAGTATCAATATGAAGAATTATGCCCCTATCCTTTTGACAAGACTATGACCCTTCAACCCTTTCCTAAGAAATTCGATATGCCAAAATTTGACAAATATAAAGGGAAGGGAGATCCACGGGATCATGTCAAATATTTCTATATGGCATGTCAAGAGGTGTCCTATAGTGACAATTATCTCATAAGACTTTTTCCCAAGAGTCTAGGAGGTCAAGCCTTGGAGTGGTTTACACGTTTACCTTGGGGATCAATTTTCACTTGGCCAGAATTGGTAGAAAGGTTTGTGCGTCACTTCTCGTACAACATAGAGAGTGATGTCACCATGGTAGATTTATGTGGTGCCAAAAATGACCTAATGAGACTTTCGCCGATTCCTCCAAAGGTGGAGAGGGATAGCTAGCTGCTTCCCTTGCGCTTTCCCTGAAAAATAGCTGGTTAGTATTTTTGTACCCAACCTCAATCCAGATATAGCTTTCCACCTCCAAATGCATTGTGTTCACACTTTTGAGGAGGTCATTGAAAAAGGGGTTCAAATAAAGAAAGCTCTCATTGCAAAAGGAACTCTCAAGTCCCAATCTAGAGATAATCAAAATGTTAAAACCACGGAGAGAAATCAAATATTTTTAACAAAAACAAAAATGTGGTGGGAGACAGGATCACTGATTCCAAACATGTACAAATGGTCCAAACTGGTCAACCTTTTAAACTAACCAAAGGACCAATTCAACCACCACCAAAATGAAGAATGTTCACCTCTCTTAATGAACCTTTTTGGTTATACTAAAATAATTAGATGCAGCTCACATGATGACATATCCTATGACACAACCATTTGTTTACAATGCTCCAAAACCTTCGTGGTACAAGGATCATGAATATTGTGAAATGCATCATGTCAAAGGAAATAAGACAAGGAAATGTCTACGTCTTCATCATTATATTGAAGACCTCATCAACAATGGGGAGGTAGAGGTGGAAAATCCAGAAAAACTTATACACCTAACGAGAAAATGGGGATTTATAAAGAGCCATTCCCAATCATGATAAATCGAAAAGTCAAAGGTGTATCGGGAGATTCGTCCCAAGGTTATAAAGCAGCGAATTACTTGTACACCAAAAAATACAACAATCATTATGATTCACTTATTGGATGTATTCACTCTCCTACTGACCATATTAATGCCATCTCGAATCAAGGGAAAGGATTGCGCCGCAGAATAAGGCGCACCCACCTTGTGATTTTGAAACCTTCTCCATCAACCCCACAAACTGGTAAATACAACCTCTTAGAGCAACTTGAGAAGACGTCTGCTAAGATTTTGATATGAGATCTTCTTAAGATATCCAATGTACACAAATACATTCTCTACCAAAATCTTCGGGGTCGAGAATCTGTAGAGGTTGATCCTACACATCTCCAAGCAGTAGTGGCAAACATCATACCAAATGAACACATTACCTTTAATCGTAGAGAGATCCTTACTTATAATCCAACACATAATCTTCCTTTGTATATTGAGGTAGTGGTTACCCACAGGAAGATCAAACGGGTGCTTGTGGATAACGGATCAGGGTTGAACATCTACACACTAAATTTGGTTAAACAACTAGGACATACTAAGGTAGATCTTGAATCAAATATCATCACTATCACCACTTATGAAAACGTGGAGAGGGAGTCAGTGGGCACAATCACGTTGCCCATAGAGGTGGGTCCCACTTGCCATAAAAAAGTGTTTCATGTCATGGACTTGGAACTTTCGTATAATATGTTTCTAGGTTGACCATAGATTCATGCCATGTAGGCCGTGCCATCGACATTCTATCAGTGCATTAAATTGAAGCATGAGGGACACACCATTACAATACAAGGAGATTTAGATCCCTTGGCTAACTACAGAGCTCTCAATAGATTTACACGTAAGGGCACATATGCATGTCCCTTCGCCGATAGAGTTGTCCCTATATAATTTGAGGCCATGGAATCTCAGATAGATTTGGATTCTCTCAGCTTTTACACCCATTGTGTGTCTACATCAACCTCTCCTTTTGATTCATGGGAGATGAATATACTTGAATACGATTGTGTAAAATATAATGTGTAGCAAGCCCTCTTGGTTTCAGACCTCTCATTGTCACCCAAGACTAGAGGTCGACCCAACTATCACTTCAGAAGACCTAGAAATGAACACACTATTGGGTCGTTCTTACCGGAGGATTGATAGTTGAGGAAAAATTGTTAGATCCACCTACAACTTGGGTCCCAAAGGATACTCACCAACTGTTATCAAACCCCGAATACGAGAAATCCAAGTAAGATGGTGTACTCCATGGGCTATAAGGGCCTAGGGTGTGGAAGAAATGAACAAGGACGAGAGAGAACCAAAGGCCTATTCCACATTTTAAAAACAGAAAGATACGACATTAGGATTTTCCCTTATGGGGCACATCCCAATGATCAAGATGCTGCTTGTTGCATGTACGTGAGGATAAATCGACTATCTAGATATAGCGTCTGATTCCCATTGTAGCCAATATGAGGATCTTGCCTCCATAAACCTATTCATGAACAACACTTTGTCCTAACCATAACCCCTATGGAACTAACCCTTGACCTTGTTTACCCTTCCCTTGTTGAATGGGACCAACAACATCATATGTCACTAGATCTATTCGAGAATGATGAAGCTATCGCAGAGTTCATGGGCATTCAAGATACAATTCCCATTGGAGACCACAAAAAGGGCTTCTATATTGACTTGGATACCTGCGCTTACTTCGGTGAGGAGGCTGAGCTTCATGGTCAGCAAAACTTAAGAAAAAGTGAGGAAAAAGTTCCAATGTAAATCCTTGGAAAAAATCAAAGTCCAAGTCGCATAGTGAAAACCTCTTTGAGGCACTAGCCGACAAACAGTGCAAAAATCAAAGGACAATGAAAGTGACCACACCAAGGATGAAAATCTTGTGGAGACATCCTTGGATGAAGATCTCAACCTTCCTCCCAATCCTACGTGTATGGAGGACTTGTCAAAATTACTAGTTGAGGAAACCATCGATGTCAATATTGGTATGGAAGAGGATAAAAAGATAGTAAAATTGGGAGCTTCACTCTCGACTAGAGAACATAAGACATTCACTATGTTGTTACGAGATTTTATAGATGTGTTTACATGGTCCTACAAAGACATGCCAAGCTTAGATCCAACTTTATTCGTGCACAACCTAGTTGTGCACATAGATGCTAAGCATATTAAATAGAAGCTCAGAAAGATGCACCCATGGGTAGCCCTACTGGTTAAAGAGGAACTAGAAAGATTGCTTGCGGCAGGATTCATCCGACCTATTGATTATTCTGAATGGATATCTAACATCATCCTTATCCAGAAAAAGCCTGTCGGGATCAGAATCTACATGGATTTTAGAGACATTAATAAGGATTTCCCTAAGGATGATTTTCCACTGCCAAACATTGAAATGATTATGGATTCCATAGTGGGATACGAGATGCTATCTCTCATGGATGGATTTTTAGGATACAACCAAATCAAGATAGCTGAAGAAGATTAGCACAAAATGGCTTTCACAACTCCTTGGGGTACCTTCTGTTATCAGGTGATGCCATTTGGCCTTAAAAATGCAGGAGCTACTTATCAATGAGAAATGACGGTAATTTTTCATAATATGATTCATAATATCATGGAGGACTGTGGATGACATCCTCGAGAAAGTCTAAGAAAAGAGAAGATCACCCTATAATTTTACGGCGTCTCTTTGAAAATCTACGAGTACAAGGTCCAATCAACCCAAAGAAATGCGTATTCACTTGCTATCGGAAAGTCATTGATATTCATTGCATCAAGAATAGGAATTGAGGTAGACCCTACTAAAGTTTCTGCTATTATTGAAATGCCTCCACCTAAGAATATTAAGCAACTACACAACTTACGGGGAAAATCCAGGCTATTCACCACTTCATCTCCCAGCTTGTAGATAAGTGCCACTCATTCACCCACTTGCTTAAAAAGGATGTCACCTTCATCTGGGGACCAGAGCAACAACAAGCCTTTGCTTTGCTTAAACAATACTTAGCCAATCCACCTATCCTCATGCCTCCAACTCCTGGGAGCCACTCTTGCTTTATATCTCTGCTACGTAATTTTCTATTGGTGCGCTACTCACCCAATATGACCTGGGTCACAAAGAAAAAGTGGTGTATTATCTCAGTCGCACTCTCATCGCTTATGAGCTCAACTATCCCCAAATTGAAAAATCTTGCTTGGCTGTTTTTAATTTTCAAAACTTCACCATTATCTATTGAATACCAAAACCAAGCTGATATCCAAAGTTGACCCACTCAAGTACTTGTTATCTAAACCAGCCCTCATAGGTAGAATGGCTAATTGGATCATTCTACTAAGTGAGTTTGACATAGAATTTTTGCATCAGAAGTTGGTTAAAGGACAAGTACTTGCTAACCAACTAGAAAAAGCACTTTTGCAAGGCACCAAACCACTAAATTTGGATATTCCAGATGTCTCATTATTATACATTGAAGAATCTGTCATGTGGCAGATACATTTTGACAGGTCCTTTACTTTTCATGGTTCGGTGTGGGGTAGTCCTCATTACTCCTTCTGGCGACCCTATACCATAGGCTTTTCACCTGGGTTTTCCTTGCACAAAAATATTGTAGAGTATGAGGCACTTATTATAGGGATGAAGCTCATTATCAAGTGGAACATTCATCATGTCAAGGTTGTGGGTGATTCTCAGTTATTTATCAAGTAAGTTAATGATGAATACAAGGTTAAGGATGACAAACTCATACCGTATAAAAAGTTGGTAGAAACTCTCAAACAGTACTTTGTGCACATTACATTTGAACAAATCCCAAGAGTGAAAAATAGATTGGAAGATGCTATGGAAACAATGGATTCTATGCTTTGTATTCCACCAGGGAATAATGACATGTCATTCTTTGTAGAAAATTTACACCAGCCTGCGTATGACATGCCAGAGTCTTGTCTAGCTTGTGATGTTGTTGGTCCCAATTCCCCATGGTACGAGCCCATCTTTACCTATCTCAAGGAAAACACATTCCCTCCCGATATCTCCCGTTCTAAAAATAAATCTTGATTTGCCAAATAGCTCGTTACACCCTTTTAGGAGGTACACTTTATCATCGTGGCTATTATGGGAATCAGTTACGTTGTCTTGACATGATGGAGTTGATCCAAGTGATCAAATAAGTACATGAAGGGGTGTGTGGAGCACATACTAATGGAATGGTTTTGGCTAAGAAATTGTTAAGAGTAGGCTACTATTGGCCTATCATGGAAATCGATTGTTGTAATTATGTCAGAAAGTGTGTACTTTGCCAGAAGTATGGAAACTTCATCCATGCTCCATCGCAACCATTACAACCTATCACTACCCCATGGCCATTTTATAAATGGGGACTTGACTTGATAGGGAAGATTACCCCTACTTCATTTGATGGTCATACCCACATCATCATGGATACTTAATACTTTACAAAGTGAGTGGAAGTTGTCCCCTTAACCTATGTAATAGGAGCTCAGATTTCCAAATTTATCATGAATCATATCATTTGTCCATATGGCATTCCTACGGCCATTATTAGGGATAATGGAAAGTCATTTAAGAATAAAACGGTGAAAGGTATTTGTCAGTAGTTCCAAATCAAGTTAAAATGGTCCCCACCATATTACCCCCAAGGTAATGGACATGCCGAATCCACAAACAAGAATTTGGTGAGAATAATGGAGAAGATGGTCAGTAAAATAGGTTGTAATTGGCACTTGGAAATCCACTTTGTTCTTTGGGATTAAAAACCTTCATTCACACTCCTACGGGGGTGACACCATATTCTCTAGTATTTGGGACATAATCCATCATCCCATTAGAAATTGAACTTCCTTCCCTGAGAATCTCTCTTAGGGACTATTTGGATAAAGATGAGGATTACCGGGTAGCAAGATTGGCTGAATTAGAGCTCCTAGATGAGAAGCACATCCGTGCTCTTAATCACCTCAAAGTGTATCAGAACAGAGTCTCCAGAAACTACAACAAGAGAATCATACCTCGCTAGTTTGAGGTTGGTGATTTAGTCATGAAGGAGAATCAATTCAACACAAGAGCGGAACGAGAAAAGAAAGGAAAGTTCGAACCACATTGGTTAGGACCCTATGTTATTGTGGCCAAGTATGACACAGGGCATACAAAATTTCTCACCCCAATGGTGATGAGCTCCGTGAGCCCATGAACGCCATGCATCTTAAGTGGTTATATGCTTAAACACATGGTAAAATGATCAAAAATACAAAAAATCAAAAAAGAAGAGATAAAAAGAAAAAGAGAAAACATGTCATCCACAAGTGAAAACCACGCAATTGTGGCACTTTGGATAGGTCCTTGGGTAAAAACTAGTTTTTGACACCTTGGGAGGATTCATTGTTCACAAGAATCTTACATCTGGAGGGTACTTTTACTTGGCCTAGCCCTAGTTCTACCTTCGAGATTCCCTGTGCGCCCAATCCTATCAAGCCTTGATCCGACTTTGTCTTCTTTTATTCATCTGTGAGGGCATGGTCTTTCACTATTCCCCATCTTACGCTGGGCAATTCAGTGACTTCACCTTCTTGTTCATACGTGCGTGGCCTTTTCCCTTGTATATTCCCCATCTAACGCTGGGGGGCATCCACACATAAAAACAATAGAAAATTGTTTCAAAGACGCAAAAACAATAGAAAATTGTTTCAAAAACACAAAAACAATAGAAAATTGTTTCACAAAAACCAAAAGAATAGAATTTTTTTCTCAAAGACAAATCCTAAACAATAGAAAATTGTTTCAAATAAATAAAAAACAATAGAAAGTTGTTGTATGAAAACACATCTTACAAAAACATTTACTTACATCTACTTACATTGTCTTGTTTCTTGCTTTGCTTGTTCATTGTATAGTTGCTTCATGTTTATGCTTTTGTGTTGTTTGTTGCTTGGGAATACTTTGTTAGAATTCATCTTTTCTTGCTTAGATTATATTTATTCTTGCTTGTGCATATTGAGGTATGTTTTTGCATGCTAGTGAATCATGGTGCGTTATTATGTTAATTCATTGTGTTCTTTGTTAGCATTTGATTGTGTTTGTTGCATGTGTAGTGTTTTGTTATCACATCATCACATTACCATCAGTATCATCACATCTAACATCATCTATACATCATATATCAAGAAAAAGATAAGTATACATAATACATGAATGCTAAGCTAATCGTCACATTTTAGCTTAGATAAGTATACATAATACATGAATGCTAAGATAATCATCACATATTGTATCAGCAAATGGGGGCGGGAGGGGGATTGTAAATATAAAAATCTATCCCCCGCACCCTTATCATCATATCATCCTATCCACTAAGTATGGCACATCACATAAAACAAAACACGTTTGATATATTTTCTACAAGATCACATCATCTAGAAATCAAAACACATGTGATACATCAACAAGATCATGATACATATACATGTCAAATCAAATCAGAATGCATCATAAACATAGCTATCTATCCATGAGAAATAATAAACAAATGTCCATCTCATATACACATATGTCCTGTCAAAAATGTCCAAATCATATATGTGTAATATATCTGTATCAAAAATGGATATACATCATGACAGTACATCAAAAGTGCCTTCATTTGAGGCGTATAATAAAATGCTACATCAAATCAATGAATAAAGAAGCCTTCATCAGAGGCATGTATCAAAAATCGCTATATATAAAAAATTCCTTCATCTAAGGCATACAAAGGTGATACATCTATAACAGAATAAAATCCTTCATCTGAGGCATACAAAAGAATGGTACATGTATCAAGGAAGAATAGCCTTCATCAAGAGGCATATGTAGAAGTACAAAACATCAGGGCTGACTCAAGCCCTCTAAAGGAGTAGCTGGCCTATCCCGTGGAGGTTGTATGGCATGAGCATCGCCCGCTATCTCTGGTCATGGCTGCTCCATTGAGGCCTAAGGCCTCTCTGATCTAGTCCCTCTGCTGGACTACTGACTATAGGATGGTGCTCATCACTCAGGAGGCACTACCTCAAAGTATAAAGACCTATAATATGAGGCTCTGCCCTCTGCTATCACCAAATCTCTATGCATCTGAGCAGTCACCAATGTACCCTCTGTGTGTCGATAGGATGCTATCTCTGTTGTAGCTTGGGCTAGCTCGACCTAGCCCACTACATGCTCTACCCTGAGCTTGTCTCGCTCTAATATCATAGGCTGCAACTGAGCTTGTGTCTGCTGGTGTAAGCCTGTCACTTGGGCCATCTGAGAGGCCATCTGTCAAATCTGCTGGAAGAGCACAACACTGTCACCTCCTGGGCCAGCCTAGGCCCAAGCTTGATCTCATTCTAATAATAACATCACAATCTATGTCTGAGCCTAATGTTACTCTACTGCCTCTCGTCACACACCAACCTTGGGCCTCATCTCTCTCTGCTCTAGCCATGTCTCTCTTGGCTAGGGCCTCGCTATAATTATTGCTATAATGTGGTGTTAGTGGCACTTTGGTTGTGCCACTAAGGCTGGTCCCTATGGCGCTCTAGATGACTGGCCTTACTCTAGGACCCTAACTCTGGGAATCTGTCTGTACTGCTTGCGCCCCGTGGCCTCGGTCCTCGTGTGCACGTGGGGCACCCTGCTTCATCATGAGGTAAGCCATCAAATGGGTCATCTGTATTAGGACCTGCTACTCTCTCCCTCCGCTCAGAACCATGCCAAATCTCTATGGGTGGTTGAGCACTTGCTGCCCAAGCCTCCTCTGAGATAGTAAGACACCGAGGTAAGATAGTGGCGTACCAAGTCAAATAATCTACTGTGGTCCCTAGGTCCTTGACCTATCATGTTGGGTCCCATGCCTGTGGGACCACCTGTGAAAAACTCACCCTGGCTCGGGCCACTAGGTATGCAAGGCCCCATAGTATGCCTCTTTGAGTCTCTATGGGCATACCATATATCAGTTACTGGAACCCCCGTACTTATGCCAAGCTACCGCTAACACCTGTCAACTCTATACAGCTCTATGATATAGCTGTGACTGCCAAGGATAAAGTGCTCTACTAAGCACACACTAAGCTCTATGGCATCCTCTAGCCACTGAATATGTCTATAAGGTCTCCATATAATGTCTATCTCTGGACAACTCATCAAACTCTCACCGGTATCTATATAGACTACCTAGGTGGCCTCGTACATCGCCACCTACTGATACCCATGCCATGTAGGATGGCTCCTCTAGGTCTCAAACATGCAAAGTTCCCATAGGGTGTCTAATCGCAATGTGGTCCCATGACCAAATCTATAACAAGGAAGCTATCCCAACGGTCTTCTGACCATGGTAAGTAATATAGTGTAAATCCCAATATAAGTGGGTCGATGAATTTCCCCCATCAATATCGTTCCCCACTGAAAATACCATGAACTAATGGTAATAATCCTCTCGAGAATGATGTCCTTGTCTTATCAGTGAGCAAAAACCCATTGATAAGTGACATGATGTAAAGGGGCCCCTGATGCAGTGTCAGGTCATAAATGCACTCATGCAAAGTAATGGTCATACCTTCATGCGGTATGTCATCTATATTGAATAGGTAGCTGCGGCAGTTGCTTTTATCTCGCCCTACATCGGATCTGTACTCAATCAAGGTGATGATGATCGGCACATGGAAAATCCGCTATACATCCTCTAGGGTCACGGTCATCTCCCCAGTAGGGATCTGAAACACTAGCTCTCACTATGCCATCGCTCAAGCAAGACAACGAGAAACCATGGTCCAAGGTGATGGATGACATCCGAGACATGGGGCCTAGCCCCACCACCTCGAGAAGTATGGAAATGGCCCGTCGGTCTCACCGATGCATGCTCCCCTCTAACTCTGCAATCTGGGAGTGGCGCTCCCGCATCTGCAGCACTGGTAGTCATCTCTACAAAATGTCAATCCACTCGTCAGTTACTAACATTTCTTCTAAAAATCTATCTATCATTTTAGGGTTAACCCAAAAATCCTAAAATTTTCTTCTAAGTGTCATCTTTTTGGCATTTTTCTGTCTATCCTCCGATGGCCTAGGACACTTGCGCACCCTTTTGGGTGTGTGCACCATATATTCGAGCTTGAACCATCATTTTTATGCCTACGGTTGTGCGCGTGTACCCCATGGTGTGTGTGCCCTTCTTCTAATGTGTGCACCCTCCTTTTTATGTGTGCACCCCCTTTTAGGTGTGTGAGTGTGCACACATGTGTACTATGTGCATGTGCGTGTGGGTGTGTGGAATTTGTACCTACACATGTGCGTGTGTTTTACAATGCATGCGCCCCTCAAGAGATGCCTACACCCCGACTTGACACTGTGCATGTGCGTATGCGCGCCGACATGACCTTCTAGCCTTAATTACCAATTTTCGGCATTGATGAAAAGAATTGACAAGAGAGGTTCGGATACTCATGAAGGGGCCGTCGTTGACATGCCGTTGATACCATTAGAATGTGTCCTGCCGCCTCAATCGGTCTCATGTAATCACCATCATTCTCATCATTGTCGAGCCTCGCGGTAAAAAAACTCAAATAGTGATCGTGCAAATGAATCGGTCACGGTGATTTATCCCCCTATATGGGGTATATCAAGATGTTTTTCACTTCCGCGAGGGCTCGGAGGCTCGTTTGACCACCATTTTCCTCTCTCATCCTTTGTGGAATAATTATTTTTATTAAATAATTATTTTTCTCTTATTTTTCACCGTATTGGGGCATTTTTGTTGTCAATACCCTTTCTTCTCCCTAGGGCAATTTTATTGCTCCTAGGTGATTTTTCTTCTTATCCACACTCTCATAAATAATTATTTTTCAAAAATAATTATTTTATTAATTTTTCCACTAAACAAGGACATTATTTGTCGTTTGTTTCTTCTTTCTTCCACTTAGGGAACTTTCTATTGCACCTAGGCCCTTCGTTCTATTTCTTCTATTTTCTTCTACTGTCCACCACATTTTGAAAAAAAAAACAAAAAACATAAAAATTTCACAAAATCCTAAAAAGTAAAAAACCTACAAAAATGGTAACTTGCTTCTTACGGTTGAAACTTGTGTCTTACGCATGGTATTCTCTCCATATCCTACTAGTTTGTTTCACATCTTCCCCGATTAATACGACTCGCAGATCACCGGATTCACAACCATTCACAAAGCTAGTTGCTTGCTTCATCTGTACTCTGGGGCACGTTTGTTGCCTAGTGTTGTTTCATTGTGTACTACACTTTTACTTGGACCCAATGTCCATTGTCATTTTCCTTGCATATATCCTTACTCAAGGCATCATTTTTAACCCTTATCGCCAATCACAAACATGTGGATCTCTTCACTTGATAACAAACATTTGTACAACTCATTTGATCGTTGACCGTTGTTGGGTTAGATATGTGTGTTCGTACTTGTTTTCCCTGTTAAATGAGCTTGTTTCCTTCTCGTATTGCATTGCATTATTGTATGTTGCATGGAGTTGGTATTTTCAGTAATGGAAAATTGTTCGTAGTATGGCTTTTCATGTTATTCTACCTTTGTCTTATGCTTATATTTTTCATAAGGACCAATGACATAGCTCTTATGGCAATATGATGACATCAAAATTGTTCCAATACATAGCAGCTAGAGGCTAAGCTCTTCTCTCCCCTCCTCCATATTTCTTCTACATCACTTTCCTCTCACCCCTAATCTTCCATCTTACCAGGGCATCCTGCCCCTTCCCATTCTTCTATCTATCTCTCACCTTTTTCAATTGTCGATCGTCTTCCTTCATCACCCCATCAACACTCGAGGGGGCATCTCTCCTTCCTACTAATTTTTCTTCTATCCCTTCAAAATTTCTTCCATCTACTATCTTTGAAGTGGCATCACTTATGCCACCCCAAAGAGGGGAAA
The DNA here is from genome assembly GCA_018340775.1 of Taxus wallichiana var. yunnanensis. Classification (NCBI taxonomy): domain Eukaryota; kingdom Viridiplantae; phylum Streptophyta; class Pinopsida; order Cupressales; family Taxaceae; genus Taxus; species Taxus wallichiana. Next base: position 626,405,479 of record CM031234.1, read on the forward strand.
ATGTAGACACCCATAATTACGCCCGAGTAATTTAAATACTTAAATTGTGCTAATTATCCCCTTCTTGCAAATTGGTGACATATCGTCAAAAGTGCTCATATTCTATCTTATTGTTGTTAATTAATTACAATACGATAATTAATTAAGTCACCTATCCAACTAACATCCTAATTAACGACCTTCCGTTAATTAATCACCCCTTCTATCTAGACTAATTAATTATTATTAATTAATTAGCTTTCCTTCCATTTAATCAATAAATAAATATTTAATTGATTTAATCCCCTAATAGCTTAAATCGTACCAATATTCCTCTAATTAGCTTCTTTAAGCTTACATCTACCTATTAGTTACTCACCTTTGATTAATTAAAATACACCCCAACTCCCATGACTTGCTAAGCATAAATTAAACCCTTCTAAAGTAAGGTTACCTATTATAAAGCAACCTTATCCATTCATAATCTTGTTTTACTTTTATCCCACATGCAAAGGGATGAAGTGTTTCCTTTATCCATTGGGCTATATAAGGAGCCCTCCTTCTACCTTTATACCTACACCTAAACTTCTTGAGAAGACAAATGCAAAGCATATAGCAAAATAGACTAAGAGCTTTCCTTTTGTTTTCTTGAGAGTTCATCATCTTGAAGAGTTAAGCCTCTTTCCTAAGTGCTTAGGTCATATGGGAGGTGTCAAAAGGGTCTTGTAGCCCAACTTTGACAAGCCCTCATTCCTAGGTTCTTGGAATACCAAAGAAAACCATTTTTGATTGCCATGGAGCCTACTTAGGTCCATTCATTTATTTGTTGTTAGAGAATAGAGGATTTAGATGCTTAAACATTATTAGTTTCAAAGTTTTTGTATATGATGAATGTTTACATCTAACCTTGTTTAATTCTTATCTTGATGGTGCTTAATATGTTGTTTATTTTTTGCTAATTAAGGCTATTTAGGTGTTAGTATTTACTTATATTAGCATTAGTTTAAAAACAACTCATGCACACATATATAGTTTAAAATGTTTATTAAACTATCCTATAAACTAGGTTTTCCTCATTCCCTATGATGTGTCTCAAAAAGTAGATGGGAGGAAATAATTTTATATGTTGGTAAGACATTATATTATTAACTTATTAACATGTGAATTAAGGGCTAAATTACAGGTGATTGAATTTACCTCAATAGTGTTTATACTTTGATTCTATTAGGAAAAAAATTTCTAAGACTCTTTTGTAAATAATGTAGCTTCAATAATCAGAATGAGTGTTTCTATAAAAGTATAGCTAAATAATTAGGTGATTTTCATTGTGGATTTAAATCCATTGACATCTATAGCATGCTCTTCATCAATATCTGATAGATAAGGAGAAATATAACTAACATTTTTGAGAGTTGTCTAGTTAGATAAGTGATCAAATTTTAAAGATAGAGAGGAATATCTCTTGGTGTGAAACAATAAATCCATTCACAACCTGATGTCTCAATGTGCATGTCTTACCAATAAGGTTTTCTAAATTACATTTAGTCTTAATGTGTGGGTCATCTACTTCTAGAAGAACATTCCTCCGCGTATAGACGTGAATCATGTGATCTTTGCACCACAAACCGCATTCCATTTTGCTTTATCTGTGTTGATTATGCATTTCTCTATAATTTTCATCCATCCTCCATTGGCTTCAATCCTAATTCATTGCTTTGCATTAGGAATATACATCATTGGGTTTTAACTCCATTCTTTGCATATCTACTTTTATTGAAAGGATACACAAGATTCTCGGGAAATAAGATCGGAGCTTGATCTTGTTAAGTAGAACATATCAATGAAGAATGAAAAATAATTAAGTGGAGGAAGGAAATTATAATTAGTAAGCTCAATTATATGAACTCTTCTTTTTCCATTATATTAAAATTGTGTTTGTGAGAGAAGAAATTAAAGATATGATTGAGAAAGCCGTGGATGTGCAAAAAAATATCTATGATCTATTGGCATACAATGGAGCACTTGAAGCTTTAATGGTTTCAGAAAAATGTTATTATTCCCTTGGACATGCACTTGGCTTGGCGCTATTCGATTAATTCCATGTAAGTGGATGCGGCCATATATCCTTTGCTTAGTTGTGTTTGTTGGGAAAACTCGCGTATAACTCATGCACTAAACTTGGACACTTCGAGGATGTTGAGAGTTATGTTTATAGCTTGGATTCTTAAAAGTATTATGCACCCCACCAACATGTCTCGAACACTTCACCTCTCGTATTAAAAACATGAGCTATATCTAAGCCATTGAACATATATATCAAGTGATTACTTACATTTTTAAATTTAACCTATATAGTCTAAACTAAAATGGGTTTAATCCCACATTGATTCTGTGAATGAAGCTATAACAATTTAAAAATATTGCAACATTCAAATATTTTTGAGGCATAAACCACACCCATCAATTGTTTTGTTAGCATAGATAACTTGCCAACGTAGCTTGGGCCGTAAAATTCAACTCGTCTTCCATTGTAAGTTGGTTGCGACATGTCGACACTAAAATTTTCCTCCATGATTTGTATTTCCTTAATGTATATATTATAATTAAGTATTGTTAATTATAGTTAGTAGTAGCATCCACTAGAAGATAACGACGCTGCTGCCAATAAAGTATAGTATGGTAACAGTCAAAGTACAATAGGAATGTTGTGGTAAAAAGTAAATATTTGTCGTAAGTGGTCTCGGTAATGTTAAAATGTCAAAGTTAGGGTAAATGGATAAGTAGGGTCTACATGATTTAGAATTAGAAATATTATATTTGTAATAATGACAAGGAGTGATGTCATAAATATTTTGTATATTAAATTTGTGTAATATCTATAAAGGTGGAACCCATGTGAGATGATAAGGTATATCTTATCTTAAAAGATAAGCCTACATGTAAAGGTAAGAGTTTAGGCATGGAATATGATTAGCCGGAAGATATTTCCTAGAGATAGGGTGGATAAGCCTGAATTTCTATAAATAGAGAGGCCACCCCCTCTCATTTATCATGGAATAAAGTTGTAATAATTATTTTATGAATAAAGGATTCATTGTGAAGGTGTGTTAAGGAAGCCATCAAGATGAGTAATTGTGAAGTTTCTCCCATAACTATTGTTGGAAAACAAGTGGAGTTGGTAACACTTGGAGTAACTCATGGGTAAGATTGTAAAAATGTCATGTTAATAATACATTTAATGTTATATTTCAGATTTTTCATCATTCTTTTATGTCATAGTCTATCGTATTCTTGTGTTATGTTTCTATTTTGTTTCCAAATTACTACCACCAAACTAAAAGTTGTGCATTATTAAAATAATCATAGCTTGAGGAGTTCCCGGTGAAATATTATCAGAGTGCCATATTGGTGTTGACATTTTGGTTCTGTGGCGGGGACCATTCCTCATGTTGGTGGATTTTCTAGAGAAATATTCCCACTTAGTCAGAAATCATTTGGAGGGTAACCTTGGTTTTACCATGCATAGTATTTACCGTAGTAAATTCACTTTTTACCGTGCATAATATTTACCACAGAAAAATTCACTTTTTACCGTGCATAGTATTTACCCTAGTAAAGTCACTTTTTACTGTGAATAGTATTTACCATAGTAAGTCAAGTTTTACCATAGTAAATGTAAGTTTACCGTGGTCATTCCTATTTTACTATAGAAAGGTGTAAAGTCACTTTCTATTATGGTGATTCCAATTATTTGTGCACATAAGTCTTGCTAATTGTACTTGTGGGTCAGTATTTCACTGTGGTTACTTTTGAAGATGGGAAAGATTACTATTTTTTCAGCCAAATCTAATGAAGATGCACCCTCTTTTATTCAAGAATTTAAATGATCTTGCATTTGTAATGGCCTCATAAGAAGGCAACAATGGACTAAATTTTTTCCTAACTTTTTGGATGGTTCAACCCTTAGGTGCTTTGAAACACTAGGTGATAATGTTAAAAACTCATGGGATTTATTAACTGAAAGTTTTCTTGAAGAATTTGATGAACAATTAAAATATGCATGATCTCATGATCAAGAAGGAGAAGATAAGGGATTATCATGCTTGTTTTCTAGAGCTAAGGAGGAAACTCGATGCATAGATCCGAAAGGAAGGATTAGTAGATGGGTTGATGAATAGCATGGATAATATCCTCTATAAGCACTTCATTCTTGGGATGAAGGCAAAGATCAGAAAATGAGTGAAGTATGACCGTTGAGTGACCCTCAAACAAGAAAAAGAGATTGCAAGAAGGAAAGAAGAAATCATGGAAGAGAAGCCCAAAGAAATTGTTGCTAAGGTGGAGCCAACACCAACACCTTTGGTCCGTAATCCACAACCACTCTTGGTGAGTAAAAATCTTCTCCCTATTACATCTACCGAGTATGAATATCTCCTTACAAAGATGGTCCAGTTAACTTTTAATATTTTTCAAGGAAAAGAATTTAGTTACCAGGATGAGATAGGGGTCTAAAACAAAATATATTTGAAGTTGTATGTTATGGTTGTTATTTATCTAGATAGAGCTTCTACATATGGTACAAGAGATAATGATAAAGGAAAAACACCTATGAATTCTTTTGATGTAGTAGATAGGAGTATAAATAATGAAGGAGATGTGTTTGTAACAAAAAGAAAGAAATACAAAGACAACCAAGATGGAAATGATCATAAGAAGATGAAAGGAGAGACTAGTAAGAAGCATAGGAGAAGAAAGTTGGGTGTGCAAGATTTTTGATTTCACAGGGGACAAGGACCATACTCCATCTTAGAAGGTATTTCCAAAACACTGCAAATATTACATATGGTCAACTTCTTGCTATGTCTTCTAATAAGAATCAAGAGGTAGGGGCTGCAAAGTGGAATCAATGCTTGGCGAAGGAAGGAGTTTGAGGTCCTTGTTTTAGAAGAAGAGATAGATTCCTACACTCCACAAGATGAGGTATTATGTAATGGTATTTCAATTCATGATGTCTTAGTAGATGGAGGTGATGCAGCTTAATGTAACGAAAAATTCTATAATGAATATGTTGGATTTAAAATTGATCGCCCTCAACACTTATGTTAAGGTCATTAAATAATGGAAAAACTAAACCAGAAGGTGTTATTTTAGATGTGACAATATCTCATCATGGGTGTTGTATGTGTCGTATAATTCCGTGTGATGAAGAATGGTACTCACATACCCAATGTTTTTGGGAAGGCCATGGCTAAGGAGAGTTCATGCAATAAACTACTGGAATGAAGGCTTCATGACACATGGATGTGGTAGAGAGAGGGTGAAGATAAACATGATCCCTCGACATCATAAGGAAGAACCTGTGGATTCAAGTGATGAAATTGATGATTGGACATCCTCTGATTACTCTAGTACCAATGAAGTAGACATAGAAGATGAAGAAAGTGAGGTTGATGTGTCAGTCATGGATATCCTTCTAGTCACACCGACTCATGAACCCATAAAATTATCTGAGGAAGAAATTGATGATCGTCTCCAATAAATAAAGATTGGTGATGTTGTGATGGAGAGTGAGAAGGAATCCTACCTCCATATCTTTCAAAGATACATGCACTTATTCACTTTTGATTACAAGGAACTCACAAGTTGTTGGTAGAACATTCTATTGAGCCGGTAGATGGTGCTAAGCCCATAAAGCAAATGTAATATAAAATTAATCCTAATTTTTCCAAGACCGTAATAGAAGAAATAGATAAGTTACTTGATGCAGATCCATATTTGCTTTGTGGAGAATTTGGAATGTGCTTCTCCCATTGTGATCTTAATAAAAATAATGGGAAGCTACACATTTGTGTTGATTACAGGAAGCTCAACAAGGTCACAAAGAAAGATCATTACCGTCTTCCATTCTCAGATAAGATCTTGGACGAAGTAGCTGGCTAGGAGTGCTATAGTTTTGTAGATGGATATAACAGATACAACCAAGTTCATATAATGAAGAAATATCAACTCGAATACTATATTCACCACTCCTTGGGGAAAGTTTACTTATAGAGTTATGCCATTTGGGTTGTGTAATGCTCCAACAACATTCTAATGCTTGATGAATAGGGTGTTTGAACCCTACATTGGAAGCTTCATCAAAGTATTCCTAGATGATTTTTGAATCTATGGGAGAAAAATGGACCACCTGCACCAGATGGAGACAACATTTCAAAGGTTAGATGAAGCAAAATCCTCACTAAACCCTACAAAGTGTGTCTTTGGATGTTCTAAAGGTATTTTGTTAGGGCATGTTGTATCCAGAGATGGTATTGGTACCGATCCTGATAAAGTTTCAAAAATAAAAGAGTTACAATTTCCTATGAATAGAAGTAAGTTGAGATCATTTTTAGGCCATGTGGGTTACTATAGAAGGTTCATCAAGAATTTCTCAATGATTTCATATCCACTAACCTAGTTCTTGAAGAAAGATGTTACTTATGAACCAGGAAAGAAGGAGCATGAAGCTTTTGAACAACTAAAGGAAGCTTTGGTGTCTTCGCCTATTTTAAAGAATCCAGACTAGAGCAAGCCATTCATTGTGTATACTAATGCTTCAAATGCAACACTAGGGAGTACTTTGAGCCAAAATGATGAAAATGGGAATGATTGTCCAGTTTACTTTGGGAGTAGACAAATGAGCAATGCTGAGGTAAATTATATTGTAATTGAAAAAGAGGCTCTAGCTATCATTTTTGTTGTCAAAGAAGTTTATAAATTACTTGCTAGGGTAGAAATTTATAGTTGTAATAGATCATTAGGCTCTAAAATATATTGTAAATAAACCTAACCCATCAGGAAGGATAACAAGATGGATAATTTTGCTACAAGAATTTGAATTTGATACTATAGATAGGCCATGAGAGAAGGATGTCAATGCAGATGCACTCTCTCCAAATATGATGGTTTAGGTTCATCTTGTGATGATAGATGTAAAATTGTTTTCCTTTGACATAATCTCTAGTGAATACATAGATATTTAGAATTATCTAAATGATTTGAAGTTTCTGGTGGCGCCAATGCAAAACTAAGAGGAATATTACTCAAGTTAGTAATCCATATTCTATTTTACATGGAGTACTATTACGAGATAGGGCCTGATGAATAGTATAAGAGGGCAGTTGGACATGATTAAGGGAAGGAGATAATAGAAGAATTCCACAATAGTACATGTGGATGACACTTCTCTGACAACTCACAACGAGAAGAATCTTAGATGCATGTTATCATTGGCCCACTTTTTATAGATTGTTATAATTATTGTAAGACATGTGATATTTGTCAAACACATGGGAACCGTAAGACTTCATCAACTCTATTAAGCCTTATTCTTCCACTTGGTCCCTTTGAAAAGTGGGGAATATATATTTTAGGTCCACTTCAAACTACCCCATGCCAAAATAAGTATATTGTAGTTGCCATAAATTATTTAACCAAGTGGGTTGAAGCTAGGCCCTTGAAAGCAACTTCCATGGATGAAGTGGAAAGATTCATGTCACTGATTTGGTTTTCATAAGAAATTGTAACAAATCAAGGAAGTAACTTCATTAATGAGGTGGTAGAATCCCTAGTAAACAATTTTTCTATTAAGCATAGGAAGGAAACAACTTACAAACCAAGCACAAATGGACAAGTGGAGCAAACAAATTATGTATTGTGTAAAATCCTAGCAAAAGATGTAGATTTGCAGGTACATAAATGGGACAAAAGGATTCATGGAGCATTGTGGGCATATAGGGAAACATCAAAGTCAACAATAGGATACTCCCATTTTAGTTGGCTTATGTCATTGATCTAGCTAATCCTATTGATTTTAATATTCCCACTATGAGAGTAATGAAAATGAAAGGATAGACGAAAGTGATTTGGTAAAGGAAAGGATGGTCCATATTCATTTGCTAGAGGAAATGAGGGAAATAACAAAGGCTATAAACTATAAAAAGAAAATGAAGACGAAGGAGCACTTTGATCAAAAGATCCTCTGGTCTCTATTTCAGGTGAATGACTTGGTCCTAGTATATGATTCCCGATACAAAAAGAGGAGGCATAAAAATTCTTCCCAAATGGATGGGGCCCTACAGAATAGTAGTTATGCATGAAAATGGTACATATCAACTAGAGGAATTGGATGGTACTCCCATTATGAAATGGGTCAACCATGAAAAGTTAAATATTTTCTAGGCACCAGCTTCAGAATGTCCATAATAGTCTACTCCAAGGATGGAGTAGAAGCTAGGGAGGGGGAAGATGTTGACACTAAAATTTTCCTCCATGATTTCTATTTCCTTAATGTATATATTAGGAATAAGGTGTTGTTAAGTATAGTTAGTAGTAACATCCACTAGAAGATAACGACATCTTGCCATGATGACACCGTGCCAATAAAGTATAGTACAATAATAAATCAAAGTACAATAGGAATGTTGTGGTAAAAAGTAAATATTTGTTGTAAGTGGTCTCGGTAATGTTAAAATGTCAAAGTTAGGGTAAATGGATAAGTAGGGTCTACATGATTTAGAATTAGAAATATTATATTTGTAATAATGATAAGGATTGATGTCATAAATATTTTGTATATTAAATTTGTGTAATATCTATAAAGGTGGAACCCATGTGAGATGATAAGGTATATCTTATCTTAAAAGATAATCCTACATGTAAAGGTAAGATTTTAGGCATAGAATATGATTACCTAAAAGATATTTCCTAGAGATAGGGTGGATAAGCCTGAATTTCTATAAATAAAGAGGCCATCCCCTCTCATTTATCATGGAATAAAGTTGTAATAATTATTTTATGAATAAAGGATTCATTTTGAAGGTGTGTTAAGGAAGCCATCAAGATGAGTAATTGTGAAGTTTCTCCCATAACTATTGTTGGAAAACAAGTGGAGTTGGTAACACTTGGAGTAATTCATGGGTGAGATTGTAACAATTTCATGTTAATAATATATTTTATAGTTGTATTTCAGATTTGTCATCATTCTTTTATGTCATAGTCTATGGTATTCTTGTGTTATGTCTGCTATTGTGTTTCCAGATTACTACCACCAAACCAAAAGCTATGCATTACTGAAATAATCATAGCATGAGGAGTTCCCAATGAAATATTATCAAAGTTCCAGATTGGTGTTGATAGGAACTCTAGATTGCATATATGTTATCTATTTGTCTTATCATTTAAAGGATAAAGTAGATAATGAAGTTATATATGTTGATAAAACATTTCTAAATTCTAATTTAGTATGTGATTATTAAAATATTATTATATGCATATCAAATGACACTTGGGGATGCCTTTGTGTTTGTATTGAGACGTCTAATACTGATTGCATCTAATATATATTTTACAAGAGTAATATGTTGAAAATTTTCAACATATTTTAACATGGTTAGTTGTTAAGCATATTGTTATGTTAGTTATTATACAACTAATGTTTAAATTTTACAGATGGTTAAAAGTGAAATCAATAATGATTTATATTTATATGCTTATTATGATGTCTATATGGATATTGTGACTCTAACCATGTTGATGTTGTGTTAGATATAAAATATATTGGATATGTGTTCAAGTTTTTTGTGCAAGAACCATTACTTGGAACAAAAAAATCAACCAACAGTCTCCATTTCTTCTACCGAGGAAACAGAGTACAATGGAAGCAATAAAGAAGCCATGTGGTTGAAGCGGCTGTTGGAAGAGATACACATGGAAACAGAAGGAAGTATTCCTCTTCTATGTGGTGATCGAGTGGTATTAATCTTGATAAAGAATACAATTCAAAATCAAATAATGAAGCATATTGAAGTTCATATGCATGTTATTCGAGAGAAGGTTCTCTGCGGTGATAGAGATCTCCAATTCTTCTTGTCTGAAGATCAAGATTACAGATTATGTTTTCCATTATGTGTTGTACAATACTGCAAGTGTGTGCAATTCTTGGCCTTTAAAATTTTTATTGAGGGGAGTGTGCATGTAATGTCACCTCCTAATGGCGATCCATTTGTTGACTCCTCCACTATATTTTTGATCTGGTATAGCATTATAAAAAGATATTTTATGATCTATGTAAACCGATAGAGTTTACTGGTGAACCGATAGAGTATGAAAATACAGTCCAATGTGTGCATCTATTTGTAAAGGAGGTCCTTGTCTTATAAAATTATCCTTAAGGCACGGTTTAAGAATATTTCCATGAGAAATGATGAGATTTAGTCTCACAAATCATGCTTAGCCTAAATCATATGTTTGATTTATGGATTCCAAATCCTTTTGTATGAAAAGGTAACTTGAGAAAGATGAAGGTGTTATGATTCCCTCAACAATACATGTGCTAGCCTAAACCTTTAGGGTTTATGGATTTGTAAATCTGTTGTACAATTAAGTAATGTTGGCATATGGACCCCACTTAATATTAAGGGGAGTGTTAGAACTATAATATTAAGTGAATCATAATATATAGTTTATTTTTAAATAATATAGAATAAACTATATTCATATTATTTAAATATAAAATTTATATTAGGGGTTGGTTAAATTATTTAATCAACTAATTAAATTGGGGAGGTGTGCCCCATCACTTAATAAGGTTATAACCCTTCGGGTTATTTAAATATGGTTATAAGTCATATTCAATATAATCACGTGAATAAATGGATTTTGGGTAAAAACATGGAGCATGAAGTGAGGAGAGGAGTTACTGGACTGGTTGAAAAGTTTCTCAAATTAATGGAAAATATTCTTCTATGGTTTTTTACCCCATTGGGTTTTCCACGTTAAATTCTATGTCACTGTGTTATGGTGTTATTTACTTTTCTATGTATTTATTACTATGTGCATTCATTAATATAGTCCTTAATGTTTAATTAATATTTAATATGGTTAATATAAATTTATACCCCTCGTCCCGATAATCCTATGATCTAGAGATATCCCAAAGAGGAATTTTAATATCAATAATCCTCCCGCGAGAGATAGGAACTGATTACACTACTCAACCAAGGTTATATATTGAATCTCTCTAGTCAAAATTACTATTGAGGTGGGTCAATGAGAGAGAAGAGGTATGTGACGAAGCTAAATATTCTTATGAAGAAGTTGGTTATGCTAAAGAATCATATCTTTGAACTAGTTGGTGACTCTAATATTGGGTACTTGGAATATGAAGAAGATGATTACAATGATGTAGTGAGTGATATGAATAGTCAATCCTTTACTGTTTTCACCCATTCAAAAAACCAAAGAAAATAAGTGGAGAAACCAAAAGAAAAGGCTGAAGATAAAGAAGACCCGATGGTCATTTCTAATGTTACTTAAAGAGGTACTCCTTTGCCCATTCACCAAAATACAAACCTTATTTCACAAAGGTTACTACCTCTTTTAACTCTTCTTCTGCCACTCCTAAAACCAATACCTCTCCTATGGAAGCAAGTAATTAAGGGTTTGAACCTTAATTAAATCCCTCATACACTTCTTTTAACATCATTGATCATGCCAAGAAAACTAAAATTCATATGTCGTAAGCGAGTATTTTCAATCTAATCCTGAGAATTTCAAAAAGTTAAATCATTTTATTAAAAGTAAAGTTTTTTTACCTCTGACCTCTCCCTCCAAGGGACTCCTTCCCAATCCCATGCCTCTTTTTTGTCAGAATAATATGGATTTAACCTCTTCATCTGGAAAAATTGAGGCATTTTATTTTTCATTTCTCATCAACAGGTTTAAGCTCAAAGAATCGCATCATAGATTCAAAGATAGCATATGACAATTTCATGCCCACAAAGATAACTCATGCCTTGGGACTCACTCTCACAAAACCCTTTGGGCATTACTACTCAATGTAAACCAAGCAAGTTCTATTGATAGGATTAATCACACTGCTCAATTCACATTTTTGAATATCCAGAGAAGAGAGTCAAGATGACGATCTTAGTTGCATATATTCCAGTTGCTTATGGAATATTGTTGGGAAGAGGTTTTTGTAGAGATGTAGGAGGAGAAATTCATATGGATTGGTTGAAAGCGTGGATACATGTCAATGGAAAAATTCACACACTTGAGCTTGAATTTCAGGAAAAGTAACTTATCACCAAATCAAATGATCCCAAGGAAAAAAATCTTTTGAGGATGCCAAGTGGGTACATATTTCATGAATTTAGCTTAAAATTTTACTTCTAGATATATCATTGAAGGAGATCCTAATGAAGTATGAACTTTATAATTCAATGGTAGCTACTCAAATTCAGGGACTGGGTTGGTGTAATAATTATATCTTCCGACAATGAGATCTTTACATTCTCCTTCAAAATATAGTTTGATAATACCAACAACACATTTGAATATGAGGATTTTTATTGGGTTTAAATATAGAAAAAGAGAAAGGAGTTAAAAATATCAAGGCCCAAGGAGATGCCAAAATAATTGTGAATCATGTTAAGAATATATATCAGTGAATAATGCTCGCTTAAAGAATTACATGAACATGGTATGGGATTGTATTGAGGATTTTAAGGCATTTTCTATCAAGGACGTGTTAAGAGAACACAACAATAAATCTGATTCTCTCGCCGTGTATGCTCCAAAGTGCTTTCTCTTGCGTCATCCATAATTCAAAGAGGAAAAATACATGATTGAGGTAATCTATCACCCAAGTGTTCCTAATAATGCATCCAACTGGAAAGTTTTTAATGATGATCAACATATCATTACTTTTCTTGAAAATTCAGACAACTTCATTAAGCTTTATTTTGAAGGTTTCAATCGAATTTCCATGAATGTATTTGATTCAAGCCAATGATCTAATGATGGAGATGTACTTCAACTTAAAGGGAAAAATATCCCAAAAGGATTGGTGTCTCTATAATAATTATTTGAAAAACATGTTTTCTTTATTAAATAAAAGTAACAAGTCAAAGCTAACTATTTTGCTAAAATTGAGCAGTAAATTTGGGATCTGTAGACCAACCAAGGATCGTGAATATTGGAAAATGTTGCTCACGTGAAGAAAAAAAGAAGGTTTGTCACATTATTAAAGAAATATATGGATGTATTGGTTTGGTTGTATGTATATCTAAAATATTTCAAGCCAAAATGTGTTCAACACAACATTCCTCTCAAATCTAATGCTCAACTATATAGACAAAAAAACATCACTACAACCTGAATATCTTTGGCATGATTATTACATAAATCCAAAAGATGTTAGATGCATGGATCATATTTCATATTCATCATTCTACGTGGGTTGCAAAAATTGATCCAAAGTGTGAAAGAAAAATGGAGAAATCCATATTTGTGTAGACTTCCAAATCTCAACCAGGCTTCACTTTAGGAAAATTACCCCTTGCCTATAATAGATCATGTCTTATAAATGGTGACTGGTTCTCAAATTATTTCCATGTTGGATGGTTTTTTGGGTACAATTAGATCAAGTAGCTATTGAATACCAACACAATACAATCTTTACTACTCCATGGGGTACCTTTGGATATAGAAGGATTCCTTTGGGGTTGATCAAATCTAGAGCCACATTTCAAAGGGAGATGGATATGGAATTACAAGAATTGATAGGTAAGATCATCTTGGTATTTCTAGATGATCTAAAAATAATTTCCAAGAGAAGGCAAGATCATTATGTTCACTTGGAGCATGTTCTAATAAGGTGTCGAAAACATGGGATTTTTCTGAACCCTAAGAAATCCATGTTTGGGGTCATAAAAGGTAAGTTGATGGGACATGTTGTGACTAAGGAAGGAAAAAGATTGAGTTTGAATGAGTCAAGGCTATACAAAGTCTCACTCTTCCTACGAGTAAAACTAGCATGAATTTGTTCTTCGGAAAATTTATTTTTATGAGAATATTCATTCTTGATTTTGTTGATAAGACTCGACGCATTATGGAGATGATGAAGGGTAAGGTTCCATTTTAGTAGAATGCTGATGGAAATTCTATTTTTAACAAAATCAAGGAAGCCATATCTCATGCCACTTTTCTCGGTATGTCCAAACTTTTAGAAGGGTTTCATAATGTATAGCTATGCCTCTACTCATACTATATCTTCCATCTTGGTCTAAAGGAATGATGAAGGAGTTGAGTCTCCTATTGATTTTATGAGACATCCCTTGAAATATCATGAATTAAAAATGTCACGGATCAAGAAACACACTTATGCAAAGTAGTTTGGGAAGTTAAACATTTTAGGTATTACATCTTGAACTCTCACACATTGGTCCTAGTCCCTGATATTGTATTAAATTCCATCCTAGCTCAATAAGAGTTAGAAGTCATAGAGGTAACTAGATTGCAAAAGTACAAGAGTATGATTTATAGATCAAACCTACTAAAATTGTACATGGGAGAGGTTTATGTCAACTCATTACCGAGAATAACCTAGTGGAAGAAGCAAACAATGTAGGAGAAGACAAGGAAAAATTCCCATGGTGTTGTTTGTGAGCACAACAGATGAATGGTATTCAAATATTATGTATTTCCTCACTTATGGAGAATGTCCCGAGCATTTGAGTTTAAAGGAAAAAGGAGTGTGAAATTGAGATTAGTTAAGTACGTGCTCTAGGACAATGGCCTATACAAGAGAGGAATCAAGGAGTTTTTCTTTGTTGTGAGGATAAAGATCAACAAGGTAAGATTTTAGAAGTTTACCATAACTTGGCTAGTAAACTTCTACCAATTTACCGCATGACATTAATTTGGCCATCAATTTCAATGATCAACATCAAGAATCAAGCCACGTGGCGGGATTTTGAATCTACTTAAAGGTTTTGGTTTCGATAGACATGAGACCTGCAGAATAAAATGCATTCCTTAGCATTTCAGGTCCATGGCGGGGTAGAATAAGTCACTACAAATCAAGGAACATGTGGTGGGATAAAGGAAAAGATAGTAATGAAGATTAACGGTTGAAGACAACACCAAGTGGCAACATTCTCGAGGTCTATAAAGTAAATTTATTTCATGGACCTCAAGTCCACAAAATACACCGAGTTCAATAATTCACAAGTCTAGGTAAGTCGGTGAAGAAATAGGGCTACGTGGTGGTAGTTTTATAAAGCCAAAAGTTTCTAAGTTTTCTCAAAGTAAAATTTACGTCGTGAAAGGAAAAATATGACATGTTTGACAACCCAAACAGTCGTAGAGATGTTCTATTGGCTCTAGTTTTGTGGTGGTCGAAGGGGCTATCAAAAGAATGACATGTAAAGAATCCTGAGCTTCTCTATTGGCTCATGCTTCATAGTTTTTAGTCAAGGTTATCAAATTCTAATACAAGGAAGGAATGTGGAGCATTTTTATTGGTCGGTGTTTCGTAGTCTGACATGATCCTTAGCTAAAAGGTGAAATGTGGAGTAAGCACGAAGTTTTCTATTAGCATATGCTTTTGAATGTATATTAAAGGGATGACACAATGAGGATCGTAGATCTTTCTCATTAGCTTACACCCCATAGTAAGCATGCCTAATAAAGGTTTTGGAAAGTCAACAAGGACACACAATGAAGTTGGAATGGATAAGGCTTCACGTTTAGGTGGTCAAACAACTTCTACGGATAGGTTGTGCAATTAAATGGCACCACATGATGCAAAATCAACGTTCTAAGATAGACACATGGTGTCTTTCATCACACTTCGTGGTGATGGAATCCAATGTATCTCGACCCTAGAATGAATGAGATTGGGTAAAAGGTGCCAGTATGAAGGAAACAAAGGGGCATTAAAAAAAAAGGAAGTAGAGCCCAAACTTGTAACTTGATGGGTGGTCGACACATGGAAAAATTTAAGGTAGGGAACACGTAGGAAGAGGCTGATCCCCAAGCTAGTCAAAAGCTACCACGTGTCATGTTCTTGTGCATCATGACATTCAAATATTCAAATGTCCATACTTTTCATCCCAGCTAAAATCACACAAAATCAATCTTGTTGGAAAGGTATCCTAGAGCCTTTCAGCTTGGCATCATGAGATTCAATAAATAATAGTATTTGGTATGAGAAAATGGAAAAATAATAGTTCGTATTTATGTGTAGTTACTGAGACAACTCAAATTCCTGAATTGATGAAGTATGGGGCTCTTACCTTCTCTTAGAATCAAAAGGACATTTGGGAATGGGTCAATAGGGTGCCCATGATTTTTTTTAGAGATTAATGGATTATTAACACTTGAAAGTGGTTGGGAATGAGAACCGTGTTGTAGGGAAAGACGGTGATTTTCATTAATGGCAAGATCAAATTGGATCTTCCTTCTTCTCTTTTCCCTTTTCCCTCTCCTCTCTAGAAATATATAAATGTAAGTGCTTGGGAAAATTTGAAAGGGTTGGAGATTCTTTGTAGGAATTATATCTAGAAGTCGATGAGATAGAAAAACTTTGTGTTTTCTATTTCACCATTGAGGAATTTTAAAGATTTATTTTACATTCTTTGTGTTGTGGATGAATCTTTGTCATTTGAGTTATTGTTCTTAAGTTCAATGCAATAAAGGTTATTTTCTTCAATATATGATTTATAGAATTTGTATCCAATTATTACTATCTATTCGCATGTGATTATCTTTTGATCTGCATTCTACTTAAGAGAAAGCACATTTCCTTCTCATTCTCTTTTTATTATTTTGAATTCCTCATGTATTTATTCTTCTTCTCTCTCTACATGTATTCCTTTCCAATAGAACCAATCTCATCGATGAGATCCCAACCCCGAATGGTTAGTTCAAGTGAAGATATTGTAAATATTCTTTGGCATGCTTTAGATTAGGAAAAAAATAGGGCACCTCCCCTTTATTCGAGGAGGGAATTTGTCCCACATACTATGGTTGAACCTCATATTTTTTCTTTGAAAAAATATCCAACCAATTTTATTTGGTGATTCTGCTGGGCATAAAAATAATTTAGACTAACCCTTCTATATTATTGGTGTCTCTTTATTTTCTTTTTCTATTGTTTCTTTCCAGATTCAAGCTGGAAAGAAGGGTATACGCTCAAGCTAGCTGAGCCAAAGGAGAAGTTGATCCTTTTTCAATCTACTTGTGCAATACAATTTTAATTTTGTACTAGAAAGGCATTCCTCTGGATGTGCTACAATTTCTTAACATGTGCATAGGAATTATACTATGTGAGATATAAACACATCTACTACTTTTAGAGCATTGTTTTGAGTGGTACTTATGTTCCTACACAAATAAATTTCATGGCTGGACAATAACAACAATATTTGGTCCCTTGGGGTCCAACTATTGGTCCTCTTGCATTAGCTCAACCTCTGCATGATTTGCCACATGGTTCACACAAGAACTTCCCAAAATTCAATGGTGATGGGAAGAAACACCCGGATGAACATATAGCTACATTTTTTTATAGCTTGTGGAGTTATGGGAGTGGCTCATGAACATTTGTTTAGTTGTTCATTGAGACAATCTAAGGCACTTCTACAGAATGGTTTTATCATCTCCCACTTGCATGCATCACCAATTGGGATGCTATAAGAACACATTTTCAATCTAGATTAAAACCTCTGCTGAAGATTCACACAATTTTCTATCCCAACTCACACAAATGAAGAAAGAATCACATGAGATGATACATGATTTTGTGGCCAAGTTCAATAAGATGATCCATAAAATCCCATCACGAGAAGTTCCCACTCTTGATAATCAAAGTGCTTCTTTGTTAATGCATAACTTCCTGAGGTGAATTTATTGCTAGGAAGATCCAACATTCCTAACATGGCTACTTTGCATCAACTATTTAAAACCATTAATAGACAAAAGCAACATCATTACAACTCAAAGATTTCTGCACCATTCTTGTAGAAATTCAAAATATTTTGGACATAAGAATTATTTTTCCAATTCAT
This sequence comes from Taxus wallichiana var. yunnanensis, assembly GCA_018340775.1. NCBI lineage: Eukaryota > Viridiplantae > Streptophyta > Pinopsida > Cupressales > Taxaceae > Taxus > Taxus wallichiana. The sequence goes on from CM031234.1 coordinate 626,423,352, forward strand.
CATTCCATGTAGATGGCCAACATTGTTCCAAAGATGCAAGAAGAATGGAGAGATCCGTATCTCGTGTTGATTTTCAAAATATCAATCAATCTTCCTTGAAAGATAATCACCCATACCTATTATGGATCAAGTGCTACAAATAATGACGGGGTCAAAAATTATTTCTATGTTGGATGGGTTTTTAGGGTATAATCACGTTGAGGTTACTGTAGAAGATCAACATAAAACATCATTCACCACCCCATGGGGTACATTTACTTATCGAAGGATTCCATTTTCTTACCAAAGGGATATAGATCTAACATTTAGTAGCTTGATGGGAAAAATGATTGCGATCTATTTGGATGACCTTATGATATTTTCCAAGAATAGGCATGACCATTGTGATCATCTGGAGTGAGTTCTGATAAGGTGCCGACAACACAATATTTATTTAAATCCCAAGAAATCAATGTTTGGAGTTATAAAAGGGAAATTAATGGGAGATATTGTGATAAACAAGGAACTAAGATTGACCCTAAATAGGTTAAATCTATACAAAGTCACACTCTTCCTACTAGTAAAATAGGTGTGCACTCATTTTTGTTAGAGTAGGTATTTACCTTAGCTCATGTTCACCTAGGTACTTTATTTACCTTTATTGTATTTATCCTCACCTACTTATGTGTGTGGATATTTATTTTTATTTATTTAGATATTAGGGGGATATTATCTAGTTATTAGGTATAGTTCTTTCCTTGATCTATGGTATTGAATAGATCTTTGATGTCTAGTTCTTTCCTAAATCTATGGTCTTGACTATTTATTTTATGAAAAGTTCTTTCCATGATTTATGGCTTGATCTATGACCTTGACTGGTTCTTAGATTGTTATTCCTTGCCTATATAAGCAAGGCCCATTCTCATTGTATTTCATTGAGTTCCATAATAATATATGATATTGTTGCTCATTTATTTGCAAAGGTTTATGTAAAGTTATTCTAGTGAATTAATTTCATCTTATTGATCGTGGTGTTTGATTAGCAGATGTGTTCTTAGCTTAGTACGATTTGGTTATCGCTCCTTTTAATTTTTGGAAAGGTTAATTTCTTGAGATAGTTTGATCCAGATTTTGTTGACAAGACTCGACACATTATTGAGATGATGAAAGGTAAAGTTACATTTTGATGGAATACTAATGGAAAAATTTCCTTTGACAAAATTAAGGAAACCATATCTCATGATCATGTCATAGTATGCCCAGATTTTTAAAAATATTTTATCATGTATAGCTACACCTCATCCCATACAATGTCTGCTATACTAATGAAAAATTATTCCGAAGGAGTTGAATCTCTAATTAATTTGATGAGTTTCCCTTTGAAGGATCATGAGATCAAGATGTCCCAAATTGAAAATAATTCCTATGCCATGGTTCAAGTAGTAAAGCATTTAAGGTATTACATCCTTGAATTCTCATATAGTGGTTATTGTCCCTGATACATCAGTAAAGCCCATTCTCAATCAACAAGAGTTGGGTAGTCAACGAGGCAATTAGATTGTGAAGGTGTAGGAATAAAATTTATATATCAAACCTATAAATTTTGTGCATGGGAGAGGTTTGTGTCAATTAATTTACGAAAAAACCTTGAAGAAGAAGCTCACACAATCGAGGAAAATCGTGAAGAAGTTCCCAAGATGATTTTTGTGACTACAACAAACGATTGGTATTCAGATATTGCTTTCTTTCTAACATATGGAGAATTCCTTAGACACTTGAGCCCTAAAGAGAAATGAATGGTCAAGCTAAGATCAGCCAAGTATGTGCTCTAGGATAATGGTTTGTAAAAAGAGGAATTGATGGAGTATTCCTTTCGTTGTGTGGACAAGATTCAACAAGGTAAGCTTCTTGAAGCATTTCATAACTTAACATGTGGGGAAATTTCTCATCATCTATTATAGCTCACAAGATCCTATGAGCAAGGTACTATTGGCCCACTCTCTTTCAAGATGCATCTATGTGGGTAGTAAAGTGTGAAGCTTACTAGTAGTTTGTTGGTTATCCAAAGTTGGTAGAACTTCCTCTAAGGCCAAAGTGATAATTAAAGAACCGTTTCAGAAATGGGGAATTAATTTTATTGGAGAATTTAATCCTCCTACTAATGGGCATAGTTATGTTCTAACTGTAACTATCTATTTCACAAAGTGGGTCGAAGCCATCCCAGTAAAACATGCTACCTCTGAAGTTGTCTGTAACTTCATTAAAGAGAATATAATAGTCAGGTTTGGTATTCCTCATAAGATTGTTGTTGATAATGCTTCCAAATTTTCTTCTTATCAACTCACTAGATTTTGATATGGTTATGGGATTAATTTGGATCACTCATCAGATTATTATCCTTACAGAAATGGTAAGGTATAATCAAGTAATAAGAACTTGGTGACTATAATCAGGAAGTTGGTTGATGAAAATCAATGAACTTGACACAAGGCATTATATGATGCACTGTGGGCTAACCATATTACTCAAAAGAGAGCTATTGGGATGTCATATTTTCAAGTGTTTTATGGATTTTATGCAGAGAGTCCTATCTTTTTGGAATCACTGACCTTGAGGTTGGCCAAATTGATTGAAGATGATAATTTCCAGGACTTAGTTGAAAAAAGGATCATGTACTTGATGGAGCTGGAGGAAATCATATCTAAAGTGGTTGATCGTATCATGGAAGATCAAGAAAATGTTTAATAGGAAAGCTAAGTAGTGGTATTTCCATGTTGGGGATCATGTACTATTATGGAATAAGAGAAGAGAACTGAAAGGAATGCATGGAAAATTTGATTCCTCGTGGATAAGACTATTGGAGCTCAAAATTGCACCCATCCTAAATCACAAGAATCTATGGCTTTAAGGAAACATAGAATTGTATACAAGTTATGGGACTCGAACCGAGATAGACCTCCGAGAAGTCTAACTTCTTCTACTTACTTCTACTACTACACTACTCCTAGAAGGAGATGCATAAAATTGAAACCTAAAATAGATAAGGTGATAAAACCAAAATAAGGGGATGAATACTTTAGCAAGAGAGAAAATGGGAGAAACCGATGATGATGAGGGTAGAAACGAAAGCCACGGTTTAAAACTACATCTAGAATTCCACTTTTAGGATGCAAAATAGACATAGATTCTGAAACAACACATACAACACACCTGTGAGTGAATGAAAGGAAAGGAAACACAATAAAACAACAACTAAGGCAAAAATGAGCCACAAAACCAGAGATTTTATTGCTTAAAGATATGCACAGATCATTACAATATAGGAGGAAGATGTAAAATATTTACATAAATGAAATCCAAGGCATATAACTCTTAGAATACTTGTGCAACACAAAATGATGCCCTTGCATTCCCAAAGTATCCAACATTAAAACTAGGCATCACTTTATAATATATAGAAAAATGGAAGAAGAAGAAAGAAGAAAAAGAGAGGGAAATTTGAATTCTTCCTTCCATCAACCAACCACATTCCTTTAATTCTTTGAAAATATCTAAGCACATCTACAAATATCACTTCCCCATGCCATTTGTATTGTTAAAGAAGGAATGAATCCCATGTTGTATTAAATTTTGGTGGTTGTGTTGTTAGGAGAAGTTTGTGTTTGGGACATATTCCTTTACTTTGCCCACCTTCCACCACTTGATTCAAGAAATCTAATTTTAATGTGTAGAGGAGGTCGAGATTTCTTCAATAATATCATATCTGTAAGGATCTAATCATTGGATTCAAATTCATATCCATTTTACATTTCCCATGGAAAACTTCTCTTTTCTTTTGATACGTGGATTTATGCTTTAGTTCTATGTGATTTTTGACTTTTACGGTTTTTTCCCTTATTCTACTGCTCCAATATCATCTTTGCTTGACCCATAGTTTTTTTAGTGTGTTGTGACTTAATAAAAATATATGCATCAATGTTTTATCCTTCCATGACATGATTCAAACTTCGGTGACATCTACCCTTGGCCACGCATTTTTCTTTACTTTGTGACATGCTTTAACTCTCTCACGGTCCTCGTTCATGACCCACAAAAATCTTAGTTGTTCAATTTTTGCAATGGTGCAGAAATAGACAAAAAATTTGGAAACTCATAGGGATCATCTTCCTACCAGATGAATTAATCAAGAGCCTTAGGCATCCATTGGGCATGGGGTCAACATGAAAAATTTGAAATTAATCTACAAATAGAAATTGATTTTCTAGATGTGATCTCGCATTTGATTTCCCGATATGAATGCAACTGATTCTTGATGCCTTGAATTCTTCCAACCACGACCTCGAAACATGATGAAAAATATGCAACGAAACCATATTTAAGAAACAACACAAAGAAAAGCAATTAGGGAAAGGAACCTATACTACCAACTAGGAAATGTGCTGAAAGAACTTGGAGGAATTAAAATCCTAAACTAATATATACAAGATTCATGAAATATCTTAATGAGATGGTTTGAGATGAATCCCATTGAATGGAATTTGAAATACATTCCCATCAAGATCAAATAACTTAAATGAGTTATCTACCTTATAAGCAGAGATGATGTATGGTCCACTCCAAATAACATCAAATTTGGAGTGTTTCCTTGGTTTAGCTTGATCCGCATCCCATTTTAAGACTAGATCTCTAACCTTGAATATCTGATCCTTAGCTTTCCTGTCAAACCATTATTTTAGTTGACTTTTGATGTTGTTCCATTTTGTTTATGGTGACATTTCTCAGCTCCTCAAGCTCCACTAATTCCTCCATTCAGACATCCCTTTGATTCACGTCTTCAAATTCTAGTTGTTGAGATAATTCAAGTGAAGGAAATTCTAATGACAATGGAATTCTAGCTTCTTTGCCATATACTAGTTTGTAGAGAGAAGTTCCAATAGATTTCTTCACTGTAATTTTGTCTTCCCAGAGAGAATTTCTCACCTTTGTGTGCCACTGCCTTTGATTGATGTCCATTTTTATCTTTATGATTTTGATCATATTCTTGTTAGTGGAATCCACTAATTCATTACCTTGGGGGTAATAATTGGAAGAAGTGTTAAGATAAATGCTAAGATCGAGAGCCCAATTAGAAATTTTGGATCCCAAGAAAACTTTTGCATTATCTCGAAATGATTCTTTGAGGGATGTAAAACCTTGTAACAATTTCTTCAAGAAATTCCAGGATGACTGATTCTCGTAGTTTCCTTTAATGGCGAGACTTACGTCCACTTGTTGAAATAGTTTGTTGCTATTAAAACCCACTTGTGGCTGTGCTAGATGGAGGATTAATCATACCAATGAAGTCAAGATCTGATTATGAAAATGGATGATCTGCCTGAATTGGATGAAGAGGGAGAACTGCCAATATTTTCTTTCTAGTGAATAGAGCACATTCCTTATAATTACTCACCCATCTGTGAGCATCCGTGAACAATGTGGGCCAAAAGTAACTTACTTTTATGATTTTCATGGTTATGGTTTTAGCAGAGAAATGCCCTTTGAGAAACCATCATGGAACTCAATTATAAATTTGTCACATTGCCCACATTTGATACACCTGAGCAACACTCCATCAATATTCCTTTTGAACAATATGCCACCAATCAATGCATGGGGAATAGATCACAACTTGAGATGCCTTCTTTTTGCTTTGTTAAAACCAAGAGAGTATGCACCAAGAGACGAAACTTAGTCATATCAAAGAATCCAACCGTGATCATTGAATACATTTCTTTCATCCTTCGCCACTTGGTATGTCTACAACTCACTGCTTTTATTAACACCCTGACACGAGGACTTTGTGGTATCTGAATATACCACCCTTAAAGTGTTTGTATGGGTTGAATTTATTGGTCTTCCTCTGCCATGCATTCCCTTTCTTCTATAAATCGCCACTTCGGCTTGGGAAGGTAGTCTACCTAGAAGTAGATAATTTTTACCATGCTCTCGCCACGTGCGAGTATGCATTGAGATTGATCTCTCATAGGATCTCAAGGAATTTGTGGATATCTAGATGGGAGATAAACGCTATTCTCAGTGGGTCATGTATATCAATTTACCTAACACTTGCTTCCATTTCCAAGTGTCTAATCACAAGATCAAGGACTTCCCGCTCTATGTGCCTTGCAACCGTCCTATTGTCAAAACAACTCCCGAGCTCTGCTAGAACCCATCAAGAGGAAGGTTAGCAAGTTGTCAGAGGCCGGTGAAATAAGAACAAAGCCCAACAATCCAAAGCCTTTGGCTCCCATGTTCATCGAGAGCCGGTTGTTAAGGAGTAATATCTCAATATCCCCACTAAGGAGGTGACAATGCTAAAGAACCAAATGTTCCTACAATCTCGCTTCTTAGTTGCCAAAGTACTCCAAAGACACCCTCTTGCGTCAATTCTCATGAACCAAAAAAATTATGTTTCTCATGCTTCCATCTAGCACTCGGTACCACAACCGCTGCTGCTAGATAGATCACAAGGTTCGTCCAAATGTCCCCAAAAACATTCTCACATTTCTCGGGACCATAGCCCATCACGTAGCATGGATTCCACCGAAGCGGTATACAACATTGAGTACGCCAACCAGAAATAAGTTGATCCGTAGGAATTTTTGCAACATAATGCTGCTCATTTCCTGCATAATCAATATGCTACCCTTGATGGCTTGGAGGATGAGGATATGGCTCTGGACTAACATTTCCCATGAATTATCTATCTTGGAATGTTTTGGGTCTTACAGAATCATGTCGTAAGTATGTTGTGCATGAAACTCGACAACTATGTGCAAACTTGGATGTTTTGTTTTTCCAATAAGTAAATATTATAGGTTTTTAGTTACAGATGGTTTGAAAATCCATCTGGCTTGACAACTTGGCTTTTGTAGTAATCATGAAGTAGGGCATGAAGGATTAATTTCACTTTTTGCTCCAAAGTGGTGGCCCTTATTAATTGACCATGGTATCGACCCCACCAACCATGTCATATGGGTCCTCTTTAATATTGATGGCCGCCCTTTTGGGCTCATAAATATTTATGCCTTGAATGATGCGGCCAAAAGGGCTGATCTGTGGCGGTGGATAGCCAACTCCATTCCCAATGCCTACTGGGTAATAAGTGGAGATTTTAATATGGTTGAATCCCCTAATGATAAATGTGGCCACTTTCCTATGAGGTGGACACTTGGTGAAAGGGAAGTGTGGTACTTCATGCGTAATAAATTCAGATTTTTGATCCTAACGCATCTCGCTTTCCCACCTTTGTAGCTTGGTACACATGGACCAATCTTCGTGGAGGATAGATCGCATTCTTAAACAACTTGACAGCGGGGCCATGTTGTTAGCTCAAAATTTCTTTGAGTTTGATAGCATTTATTCTATGCTAGTGGAGGTCATGCTTGACTTTGTCCTTTCGAGACCACTCTCTTATACGATTTCATATCTGTTGGCATGATGCACGCCCCTTTTTCATAAAGGCCAATTCTTTCTTAATACTTGCCTTAATGCAACATGGCCCCACTATCAATCATATCAAATGGGTTTGGAATTTAACTCCATGACTCCATCAGTGGTTTCATCCACCTATCAAAGCAGCTAGATACAATGGTGGGAAGATGCATTGACTCAAACTACTAGATTTCTTAGAATCTACGGTTGATAGTTAGCAAAAATTTGGCACCACTCATACACCACTAACACCTCAGCTCTCAGTTGGGTGATGGTGGTGCTTCAAGGAAATCCCTTCTCTGATGCTCTACAACTGTAAGTTGCAACACTCTAACATAAAATCCAAATTATGGATAACTATAATGTTAGAGGTGCTCAGATACGGGCTCGGATGCATTGGCTCAAGATTGGAGATCGGGTCTCGAAAGAATTCTTTCTTTCTCTCTGAGCCAAAAATCCTTCTCAATAGAGCTGAGCTATCCTAGATAACGAAGCTTGGATTATTGACCCACCAATTATGTTGTAAGCCTTTTTGTGCCATTATAAGCTCATCTTTTAAGCTCAACCACCCTTTGCATCTTGCTGATCCGCTCTTGATCAATGTTTGGGTGTTGTTTCGCTGCAAACTATTAGAGGCTCAGAAGGTGATCTATGAAATAATTCTCACCATTGAATGCTTCGCATGAAGCCACTCTATAAATGGCTAATGATAATGCCGGGCTGCAATGGATTCCCTTGTGAATTTTATAAAGCTCTTTGGGATTCTGTCAGGCAAGACCTTTTTTAGGTCTATCTTGAAGGATTTCAGAACCAATCCCTAGGGCCACACATTAATAAGGGAAACATCAAATTTATCCCTAAGCAAGGAGATCCTAAGAAAATCACTTATTGGTGGCCGATTACGCTCTTTGAATGTCTCCTAAAAAATCATTGCCAAAGTGTTAGCTCTGCGATTACACAATCTTTTACTTGTTATTATTCAACCAGAGAAAATAGGCTTCATACAGGGATGTTTCATCTTGGATAACATCATCATGGTGTGGGAAGGCATGGAATGGGCTCACATATCTCATCAAGCTACCATGTTTATCAAGATTGACTTTGAGAAGGCTTATGATCGGATTGAATGGCCATTCATTCTTGCCATGCTTCAAGCCCTTGGCTTTGGACCCATTTTTATTCAATCCATCAATATGATTTTTATAGATGCCTCTACTCAAATTTCTATTAATGGCCTCAGCTCGGAGCCTTTTGGGATTTTTCGGTCTATTAGACAAGGTTGTCCTCTTGCCCCTACACTGTATGTGCTAGTGGCCAAAGGATTTGGTTATCTCTTAGCTCATGCCAAAGCACAAGGTCTTGTTCATGGAATCTCACCACTGATGAGCCCAATTCACAACTTCTCAATGGGCATTTTGCAGATGATTCCTTCCTTATGCTTATTGAGGATGAAACCAACATTCACAATGCTATGCAATGTTTGGATACTTTCTAGCCTAGCTTCTGGCTCATCCATTCAATGGTGAAAAACCCAATGTTACCGGTAATCTTTCCTTCCTACACCAGACTGGCTTGCCACCTTTGATTGGAAAATTTTACAACATGGTGATATTTTCAAAATTTTAGGTATTCCTTTTGCTTTTCAAGCCTCCCCAAGCTAAACTATGGCATTATGTCATTCAACGGGTGGCGAAAAAGTTGGAATATTGGATCACCAAGCCTTTATCCCTGGTTGGAAAATTCCAAATCTGCTCTAAAGTTCTTGCAGCCACCCATGTTTACTACTCATCTTGTTGGGTTCCTTCCAAATCCTCCATTCAGAAGCTTGAAAAACTACTCAAAGATTTCTTATGGGCTAATGCTTCTATTGGAAAATGTTTTCATTGGGTAGCCTAGGATATCTGTTGTTTACCTCGCAATTCTAGAGGCCTCGGGCTTATTCACATTCAATGTCAAGGGCAAGATCTTTGTGCTAAGTGGATTATTAGAAGCATTACTAACCAAGAAGCTTGGAAAGTTCTCATATGACATGGCATTGCGGAAGGTTCTCCTTATGGCCACCCTGCGTGGAAAGGCTTAGGGTTTTTCAATTTTCTCATCACTCTTGTGCCTGTCAAAATTGTTGGCACCTTTGTGCTTAAGAGTATTTGGAAAGTGTGGGAATGTGTCAAACCTTGGCTTTTGTGGAAGGGGATGGATTTCGTAATGGGATTTCTCTCAATCAACAATCTCTCCGATGGTTTGTCGACACTAAAATTTTCCTCCATAATTTCTATTTCATTAATGTATGTATTAAGAATAGGATGTTGTTAAGTATAATTAGTAGTAGCATCCGATAGAAGATAATGTCGCTACCAAGATGCGATGCCGCCAATAATGTATAGTAATGAGAAATTGTCAAAAGTACAATAGGAATGTTGTGGTAAAAAGTAAATAGTTGTCGTAAGTGGTCCAAGAATGTTAAAATGTCAAAGTTGGGGTAAGTAGAGGGTAGGGTCTACATGATTAGGAATTAGAAATATTATATTGCTAATAAGGACAAGGAGTGAGGTCATAAATATTTTGTGTATTTTATTTGTAAAAAGTCTAAAAATGTGGAACCCATGTGAAATGATAAGGTTTATCTTATCTTAAAAGATAAGCTTACATGTACAAGATAAGAGTTAAGGTATGGAATATGATTCGTCGAGTGGATTTCTTATCCTATCTTATAGATAAGATGGATAAGCCTGGAAGTTCTATAAATAAAGAGGCCACCCCCCTCATTTAGCATAGAAGGAAGTAGTGAGAAATATTGTATGAGTAAGTGTGTAAAGGAAGCCATCAATTTAAAGGTGTGTTGAAGAAGCCATTAAGAGGTGTAATTGTGAAGTTTCTCCCATAGTATTGGTGGAAGGTAAGTGAAGTCAATAACACTTAAAGTACCTCATGGGTGAGATTGTAACAATTCCATTGCTAATATTATAATTTACTCTGATATTTCAGATTTATCATCATTCCTTGTTATCATAGTCTATGGTATTCTTATGTTATGTTTGTTGTTGTGTTTCCAAATTACATCCACCAAACTAAAGGTTGTGCATTAGTAAATAATCATAGCACGAGGAGTTCCCGATGAAGAATTATCATAGTGCCGGATTAGTGATGAAATTTTGGTTTCATTCTTAGGGACCATTCCTTGTTGGTGGATTTTCTAGAGAGATATTCCCACTTAGTCAAAAATCAATTGAGGGTAACCTTGTTTTTACTGCGGTGCATAGTAGTTACCATGGTAAAGTTATTTTTCTATGAATAGTAGTTACCATGGTAAAGTCATTTTTGTCTTGAATAGTATTTACCACAAGAAAGTCACTTTTTACCGTGAATAGTATTTACCGCAAAAATTTCACTTTTTACTATGAATAGTGTTTACCACAGTAAAGTCAGTTTTTACCACAGTAAATCAAGTTTTACCATAGTTTACCGTGGTCATTTCTATTTTCTATTATAGTGATTTCAATTATTTGTGCACATAAGTCTTGTTGATTGTACTTGTGGGTTGGTATTTCACTGTGGTTACTTTTGAAAATGGGGAAGATTCCTATTTTTTCAGCCCAATCTAATGAAGATGCTTCCTCTTTCATTCAAGAGTTTAAACGATCTTGTATTTGTAATGGCCTTATAAGAAGGGAACAATGGACTGAATTTTTTCCTACCTTTTTGGATGGTTCCACCCTTAGGTGGTTTGAAACACTAGGTGATAATGTGAAAAACTCATGGGATTTATTAACTGAAAGTTTTCTTGAAGAATTTGGTGAACAACAGAGATATGTAGATCTCATGATCGATATCACAAAGCTATCCCAAGGAGAGAAGGAGAAGATAAGGGATTATCATGCTCGTGTTCTAGAGCTAAGGAGGAAGCTCGATGCCCAGATCCGAAAGGAAGGATTAGCGGATGGGTTGATGAATGGCGTGGATAATCTCCTATGTAAGAACTTCATTCTTGGGATGAAGCCAGAGATCAGACAACGAGTGAAGTATGACCACCCAGCTACCATTGAACAAGCAAAGGAGATTGCAAGAAGGCAAGAAGAAAGCATGGAAGAGGAGCCCAAAGAAATTGTTGCTAAAGTAGAACCTACACCAGCACCTTTGGTTCATAATCCACAACCACTCTCGGTGAGCACAAATCTTTCTCCTAGTACATCTACTGAGTATGAAGATCTTCTCAAAAAGATGGGTCAGTTAACTATTAATCTTCTTCAAGGAAAATAATTTAGTTCTCAGGGAGGAGATAGAGGTCCAAAAAGAAATATTTCTGAAGTTGTATGTTATGGTTGTTATAAAAAGGGTCATTATAAGTATAATTGTCTAGATAGAGCTTCTACATCTGGTAAAGGAGATAATGATAAAGGAAAAGCACCTGTGAATTCTTTTGATGTAGTAGATAAGAGCAGAAATAATGAAGTAGATGTGTTTGTAACAAAAAGAAAGAAAGAAAAAGATAATCAAGATGGAAATGATCCTAAGAAGATGAAAGGAGAAACTAGTAAGAAACATAGGAGAATAAAGTTGAGTGTGCAGGATTTTCTGATTTCACAGGGGCAAGGACCATACTCCATCCTGGAAGATCTGTCCAAAAGGCCTGCAAATATTACATATGGTCAACTCTTGGCTATGTCTTCTGAGAAGAGGCGGGAGCTGCGAAGTGGACTCAATGCTCGATGAAGGAAAGAGGTTGAGGTCCCTGCTTTTGGAGGTGAGGCGATCCCTATGCTCCACAAGATGAGGTATTATGTAATGGTATTTCAATTCATGATGTCTTAGTTGATGGAGGTGTTGTAGTTAATGTAATGACCGAGTCTGTAATGAATATGTTGGGTTTAAAAATTGATCGCCCTTCAACACTTATGTTAAGGTCATTAAATAAGGGAAAAACTAAACCAAAAGGTGTAGTTTCAAATGTGGCAATATCTGTTATGGGTGTTGTATGTGTGGTAGACTTTCAGGTGATGAAAATGGTATTGCTGCATGCACCCAATGTTGCTAGGAAGACCATGGCTAAGGAGAGTTCATGCAAGAAACTACTGGAATGAAGGTTTCATGACACTTGGACGTGGTAGAGAGAGGGTGAAGATAAACATGATCCCTCGACATCATAAGGCAGAACCTGTGGATTCAAGTGATGAAACTAATGATTGGACATCCTCTGATTACTCTAGTACCAGTGAAGTGGACACTGAAGATGAAGAAAGTGAGGTTGATGTTTCAATCATGGATATCCTTCCAGTCACACCAACTCATGACCCCATAAAATTATCTAAAGAAGAAGTTGATGATCGTCTCCAACAAATAAAGATTGGTGATGCTGTGATGGAGAGTGAGAAGGAATCCTACCTCCAGCTCTTTTGAAGGTACATACACATATTCACTTTTGATTACAAGGAACTCCGTCAAGTAAGTTGGGTAGAACATTCTATTGAGTTGGTAGATGGTGCTAAGCCTATAAAGTAAATGCCATATAGAATGAATCCTAATTTTTCCAAGACTGTAAAAGAAGAAATAGATAAGTTGCTTGATGCAGGATTCATATTTGCTGTGGAGAATTCAGAATGGGTTTCTCCCATTGTGATCTCAATAAAAAAAATGGGAAGCTACGCATTTGTGTTGATTACAGAAGCTCAATAAGGCAACAAAGAAGGATCATTACCCTCTTCCATTCTCGATCGATCTTGGATGTAAGTAGGCTGCCAGAGGTGTTATAGTTTTGCTTTGATGGATATAGCGGATACAACCAAGTCCATATATCGAGAAAGATAATCAAGACCACATTCACCACTCCTTGGGGAACATTTGCTTATAGAGTTATGCCTTTTGGGTTGTGTAATGCTCCAACAACATTCCAACGTTTGATGAATAGGGTGTTCGAACCCTACATTAGGAACTTCATCAGAGTATTTCTGGATGATTTTTGCATCTATGGGAGCAAGATGGACCACCTACACCAGATGGAGACAACATTTCAAAGGTTAGATGAAGCACAAGCCTCACTAAACCCTACAAAGTGTGTCTTTGGATGTTCTAAAGGTGTTTTGTTAGGGCATGTTGTATCTAGAGATGGTATTGGTAATGATCCCGATAAAGTTTCAAAATCAAAGATTTACCATTTTCTATGAATAGAAGTAAGTTGAGATCATTTTTAGATCATGTGGGTTACTATAGAAGGTTTGTCAAGAATTTCTCAAAGATTACACACCACTAACCCAGCTTCTTGAAGAAGGATGTTACTTATGAACCAGAAATAAGGTGCATGAAGCTTTTGGACAATCAAGGAAGCCCCGTGTCTTCACCTATTTCAAAGAATCCAGATTGAGCAAGCCATTCATTGTGTACACCGATGCCTTAGATGCAAGCACTAGGAAGTACTTTGAGCCAAAAGGATGAAAATGGGAATGAACATCCAATTTACTTTGAGAGCAAACAAATGAGCAAAGGATTTGAGGTAAATTATACTATAACTAAAAAAGAGGCTCTAGCTATCATTTTTTTGTAAAGAAGTTTAGAAATTATTTTCTAGGGTAGAAATTTATAGTTGTAGAATAGATCATCAAGCTCTAAAATATATTGTCAATAAGCCTAACCCATCGTGGAGGATAAGCAAGATGGATAATTTTGCTACAAGAATTTGAATTTGATATTATAGATAGGCTAGGAAAGAAGCATGTCAATGCAGATGCACTCTCTCGAGCCTATGATAGTTTAGGATCATCTTGTGATGATGATGATTTTCCCGATGTAGCATTGTTATCCCTTGACACAATCCCTAGTGAATACATAGATATTTAGAATTATCTGAATGAATTCAAGTTTCCTGATGGTGCCAATGCAAAGACTAAGAGAAAGATTACTCAAGCCAGTCGTCCATATTCTATTCTGCATGGAGTATTATTTCGAATAGGACCTGATGGACAAAGATGAAGAGGAAGTTGGACGTGATCAAGGGAAGGAATTGCTAGAAGAATTCCACAATGGTACATGTGGAGGGCACTTCTCTGAACAACTTACAACAAGAAGGATCTTGGTGCAGGTTATCACCGCCCACTCTTTTTATAGATTGTTATAATTATTGTAAGACATGTGATATTTGTCAAACACATGGTAACCGTAAGACTTCATCACTCCATTATGCCCTATTCTTCCACTTGGTCCCTTTGAAAAGTGGGAATATACATTGTAGGTCCACTTCCAACTACCTCATGCCAAAATAAGTATATTGTACCGCCACGATTATTTAACCAAGTGGGTTGAAGCTAGGCTATTGAAAATAGCTTCCATAGATAAAGTGGCAAGGTTCATATATGAACGCATTGTCACCGTTTTGGTTGTCCATTAGAAATTGTAATGATCAAGGAAGCCACTTCATTAATGAGGTGGTAGAGTCCCTCAATAAGTTTTCTATTAAGCACGGAAGGCAACAACATACAAGCTAAGCACAAATGGATAGTGGAACGAACAAATTTTGTGTTGTGTCAAATTCTAGCAAAAGATGCAGCCTTGCAGTACATAAATGGGATAAAAATATTCATGCAAAGCATTGTGGGCATATAGGGCAACATCAAAGTCAGCAATAGGATACTCCCATTTCAGGTTGACTTATGGCATTGATCCAGCTTCTTCTTATTGAGTTTGATATACCCACAATGAGTAATGCAAAATGAAAGAATGGATGAAAGTGATTCAAGAAAAGAAAGGTTAGTACATATTCATTTGCTAGAGGAAATGAGGGAAATAGCTAAGGATACAAGCTATAAGAAGAAAATGAAGCATAAGGAATACTTTGATCAAAAGATCCGGTGGTCTCCATTTCATGTGAATGAATTGGTTCTAGTATATGATTCCGTATACAAAAAAAAGAAGACATAGAAAATTTCTTCCAAAATGGATGGGGCCCTACAAAATAGCAGAGTTGTGCATGAAAAATGGTACGTGACTGACTGGAGGAATTAGATGGCACTCCCATTATGAAATGGGTCAACCACGACAAGTTGAAGATTTTCCAAGCACTGAATAGTCTACTTAGAGGACAGAGTAGAAGCTAGGAAGGGGAAGATGTCGACACTAAAATTTTCCCCGTAATTTCTATTTCATTAATGTATGTATTAGGAATAGGATGTTGTTAAGTATAATTAGTAGTAGCGTTCGATAGAATATAACAATACGCAAGACGATGCGCTGCCAATAATGTATAGTACGATAATAGTCAAAAGTACAATATGAATGTTGTGGTAAAAATTAAATAGTTGTCGTAAGTGGTCCAAAGAATGTTAAAATGTCAAAGTTGGGGTAAGTAGAGAAGTAGGGTCTATATGATTAGGAATTAGAAATATTATATTGGTAATAAGGACAAGGAGTGAGGTCATAAATATTTTGTGTATTTTATTTGTAAAAATTCTAAAAATGTGGAACCCATGTGAAATAATAAGGTTTATCTTATCTTAAAATATAAGCTTACATGTACGTAGATAAGAGTTAAGGTATGGAATATGATTCGTCAGAGTGGATTTCTTATCCTATCTTACGAGATAATATGGATAAGCCTCGAAGTTCTATAAATAAAGAGGCCACCCCCTCATTTAGCATAGAAATAAGTAGTGAGAAATATTGTATGAGTAAGTGTGTAAAGGAAGCCATCAATTTAAAGGTGTGTTGAAGAATCCATTAAGAGGTGTAATTGTGAAGTTTCTCCCATAGTATTGGTGGAAGGCAAGTGAAGTCAATAACACTTGAAGTACCTCATGGGTGAGATTGTAAATAATTCCATGCTAATATTATAATTTACTCGATATTTCAGATTTATCATCATTCCTTTTTATCATAGTCTATGGTATTCTTGTGTTATTTTTGTTGTTGTGTTTCAGATACATCCACCAAACTAAAGGTCATGCATTAGTAAATAATCATAAAGACGAGGAGTTCTTGGTGAAGAATTATCATAACCGATTGGTGATGGCGACAGGTCGTTGATTTTTCAATCCCAAGATAAATGCTTAGCAGAGGTCCCGGGAATCTCCACGCTCAAATTATTTAAGCACAAAATTCACACCATCGAGGAATTCTTCTACAAAAATGCTCAATCCTAGTTCTCTTGGCTGGATTTTAAAGCTCTGTTTCAGATTTCCAACCAAGATCGGATACTTTCACTACTGTGATCAATTCGGTTCCTGATCACATGTTGCATAAGATTGTTGTGCATTCCTCTCACCCATGGTGGATAGACTAGAAGTGGTATGCTGATACTCCTTTTTATAACTACAAAGCCAACAAAGGCTATCATTGGCTCTCGCCCCATTTGCCCATGGTGGAAAAACTTAATACTCATTGGGAACTCACTCCATTCTGTCTACCTGGGGTAGGTAATTTGAAACTATTTGGACTATATGTGTGGAGCCCAAAATTGCTCATTTCCTTTGGTGTATTCTACACCAAGGCCTTCCTATCGGGGCTCGTCTTGTTCAAATTGGGATCCTGAATCCCAAATTCCCCTTCTATGGACATTTGGAAATGCTTTTGCATGTCTTTTGGTTCTGTCCCAAAGCTCAAATTTCCTAGAACTGGATCCATTCATTTTTTTCCTTCACGACCCCACTATTTCACTTGGCAACATATCCTCTTGGGAGATAATCCCAAACTTCTGCCTATGTTCACCCAGATTTGGCATGTTTTCAGAGGAGATTCTATTTTGGATATGGAAAGAAATAAATTCTTTTTCTTTGTTAATTATGTAGTTGATCAATCTTTCTCGATTTATAATAAATATATGGTGATCTCCAATGTTCTTATGTAGATTTAAGTTCAAGAAAACAAGGTGGCATTAGAGGTGGATCACCTCCAGAGCTCTTTGCCAGCACTGGGGAAGCACCATACAATGTTTCCCAAGTGCCTTCGTCTTCCACCGACACTCCTTGGCTTCCACCTATGATGACCGATGTAGCCGGTCTTAATGTCATGCTTTAAGAAGTACCCACCACTCCTCGGGGCCGTTACATCAGTGTAGTCACTCACCACTCACATCCATGCCTGTGGCTCTCCATTGCATTCGTCGCTCTCCATCAAGGTGGGGCTTACCACCTTGCCAACATGGGTGGGGCTCTCCTTTTCCACTACTTTGCAACATGATGCTTGGCACCCACTGCCACCTCCACCACCATCAGAAAAATTCCCTTGCCTCACCTTGCCATTCCTATGCATGGGGAAGCAAACCCAAGGAAGAATTTTCTATTGGTTGGGAGCTTCCAGATGCTGGTAAGGAATTTCCTAGTTAGGGGTGGCCGGATGATTAGGATCCACCTACCTTGGGAATGTTTGTTCTTTGATGCTTGATGGCTGTTTTTTTGAATGTTTTTAGGTGATGCATTTTTTTATACTCTCCTCGGTTCAACCTAGTTTGAATCTTGCTGTTCTAGGCTTGGCCTAGCTTTGTTTTTGGTTTTGGGGCATGTTCTCATACTACCCACTTTTTTTTGAAATCTTTCTTATATCTTATTGCATTAATATAATATAAGATCCCTTTTCATAAAAACAAATTGTTTAAATAATCTTGATTCATAAGGGAGGCTTCTTGGGTTCCACAACATCAAAATCCAACTCCTCACACAGTGCCCTTCCTCTTACCAATTTTGTGGCCTTTATGGTCACGTCATATTCCATAATTTTATTCACCCATCCAACTCACTTCTTGCTAATATTTTCTCCCATAATGAAGTCTCTGATGCTAGAATGTGATACCAAAACCTTGATGCAGCTAGCATCAGTCATGCTTTTGAACTTCTTCAAGGCTCTCATGATAGAAAACACCTACTTTTCGATGTGGCTATACTTGAGCTCATAATATTTCAATGTTTGACTGAAAAAGGACACAAACTTCTCCAGTCCTAATAATTTTTCCAAGGTTAAAACCACGATAATACTATATTCCTCGCCATAAGCATATAGAATAAATTCCTTGGTATAGTCAGGGTTGATCAATGTAGGAGCTGAGCAATTTCATATTTTATGTTCACAAAATTGTCTTTTCCATCCATGGTCCACTTGAAAGATGAATCCTTCTTGAGCATGAGAGTAATAGGTCTTACCAAACCCATGAAGTTAGGAATGAAATGCCTAATAAAGTTGATTTTTCTAAGGAATGAATGCAAATCCTTCCTATGAGCTAGCAAGGAAAGAGACGTGATGGATGAGATTTATTCTCAATTAATGACAGTGCCTTCTTTTGAAATAATTTGTCCCAAAATCTTACCCCTGGGAACTGAAAATTTACATTTCTTAGGATTAAGGGACACCCCAAATTCCCTACATATTTCAAATACTTTCTCTAGGTGCTTCATACGATCCGCACTATGCTTTGAGAGAACAATAATATCATCTAGGTAAATAAAGATGAATTGATTAATGTACCCCTTGAAAGAAATTTCCATCACTCTTTGGAATGTGGCACCTTTCTTTGATAGGCCAAAGGGATTTTTTGGCATGTATACGTTCTCGATTTGGTGGTGAACACGAGTCTTATCTTGATCCTCTTCTTTTTGTAACAAACATTGTTTGTCGCTTCACTTCTAGGATTTTTTTAATTTTAATTTTTCTTTATGCTTCATGATTTAAATACCCATTTATTTAAATCCAACATAAACCTTAATACAATCCATTTATGATAATTGTCATAAACCATGTGTAGATTCATAAGAGTATATAGATCCTATTAGATACCCCTCAACACTCTATACAAGCCAATACATCATGTGTATCATTTAGTTTTTCCTTTATTAAGAATTGATAATTAAGTGATGCTTTCTAAGTGTCTACCCGAGTTTCTCCATGAAATCTATTTGGCATCTCATAACTTAGATCTTGGTGAAATCATGATAGTGTAATCAGGAGCTTACACTACTTTGTGCAAAATTTCGAGACATGTATGCCATACTCGGTTTCGTGATGACACACTCGTCATTGGGAATTTATCATTTCACCTTATTCACTTATTCAATTAGATTGATTAGCATTCAACAATGGTGTCATAACCGCTACAAGTCTCGTCTAATTTACAAATATGAAATTACCGAAAAGGAAGATGTGCCATTATGGCAAATTAGAATGCTTGTGGGAAGGTAAGTGCCCCTTATAATGATTGGCATCATTACTGAACCAATTCCCTTCTCAAAGCCATTCTAATTTGGCATATCGGTACATATTTGTGAGGTTCAACCCAAAATTGTGACTTTAACGAAGCTAGTACTTAATGTAATACCATGTTGTAATTTAGGGTCTTGATAAAGTGACTCAGTATGGATGCTATGCAAAAATATCCAAATAACAACTACCGTCATTAAATGGGTATGACCATGTAGCGGTCGTAGTGAGTTGACCCGCTAAGGGCCCTAAATTAGAACATTGTATCTTAATTAACTTAATCATGACAAGTTATCCTAGATTCCGCAACTCTTTCACCCTTATTTGATAGTATTCCAATAGGTCGAATGTAGTTATTTTAACATTCCTTTCTACCCAAAAATTCAGATATAAGTTAGTTAACTACTTTACATCAATATTCCCAATCTTACTATTACACAATTTAAGATTCGTTTTTAAATTGTATAAAAATTGTCTCTCATTATCAAGGAGTAAACAACTATTAATTTTGTTCTTACCCCTATATGTAATTATGCAAAGCTACATAATCACTCAACATTTATGATACATTATATCATTTCCATTAGCCCCCCACCCTTTTAAGACACTTATTCTATTCTATTGATTCATGTTATCTAGGTGTAATTTTGCACCTTTAAGTCTATCAGGGCCTATCATACATGTGTATGTATCTTCTTCTTATTAGGTATCTCAGTTTAGTGATACACTAATCCTCCTAAGTTAATTATATAACAATCTACATATCTAACCCGGGTTCATTGCTCGAGATACCCTCGCACCTTTTATTGGCAAGGATGTTGCTCCTAGGCGTCTTATATATTCTTATTGGAACTTCATGCCAATTTATTTGGCGTCCATATATATATTTCAATGTATCTCAAAGATTAGGACTAATAATGACTTTCATGATTTGGCATAAGCCTATACCATTGGCCTAAATTGTGGTTGCATTAAGTTTATTCTTTTGATAGAGTAGATTCTAATACTTCATTGATGTCAAATTGTTAAATACTCAAAATGAGCACAACTTGCAAGTTCTCATCAATAGATTAACTATTTTATTTTAAACTTATTACAAAATGGATTATTATTCGGTATTTCATCTCCTTACCATGCTTTTCCATCCATAGCCCACAATATATGGATCATTTAAGTAATCAAATTTAATCCTTAAATTAGATTATTCTCATTCCATCATGATTGTTGAATTAAAATTCAGCATAACTGTTCATCCTATCACATCTACAATGATGAGAATACCAAAGAGATTTAAAATTTATCTTACCATTCATGGTTGGCAATATACTTAGGTGCACAAGACCTTTCTTGATCTAATCCTATAACTCAAGTAATTACTAGTATTACGTTGATTTTTTTGCATTTTTTTCTGAATCGATGTGTTTATATAATCATCCTTCTTAGTCCTTTAAAAGGTTGAATTCTGCCCCAAGAGGATAACATTCAAGCTTCAAAGACTCTACTTCAAAACTTTCAACTTAATCTTATGACTCGGAGGTTATATCTCTTATTTTCCCTTACGAGGTAGATACCTTACTTGATGAGTACACCCTTTATGTAAGTCACTTATTACCTATTTTAAGTAATATCATTTCTATCTAGTATGTATTATACCATTAAAATGAATTAGGATATTTACAACTTATTGCTTCAACTCCCCTTTAGTGTTTAGCAAGTTATCCCTTTAATAATGTATATCCCCAACACTAAATCATAACGTTTCATATTAATTTATTGCTGATTCCCTAAGTTATAACAGTTCTTCCATATAATCATTTTATGGTTCTATCTTCATAATAGATCACAAGAATATAGCAATATCTATACAAATAGGACCATAAAATAGTCTAAGATGTTACATAGACTTTAGAAAGATAATCATTAACCATTTAACCTACCAAGAAGAAGGCTATATATCATACTAATGTTTATTAAAGAAATCCTCACACAATGAAGATTGCTAAGGCTGAGAATCTAAAAATTTTCAATTTTTGGACTTCGGAGTTTTTCTCTTTCATATTTTTTAAAGCTCAATTTCGGAATTTCTTTTGAAATTTTCCAAACTCCGAAACTCTGAATTTTTAGACTTTCGGGTTTTCGGGTTTCAAGACTTTTGGCTCATATTGTTTAAATCCTTCTCAGACTTTCGAAGTTTGAAACTCTGAAAGTCTAATTTCAAACTTTTGGGTTTTCGGAGTTCTCTGAGTCATTTTTCGGATTTTACTTGAAGTTTTCCATAGTCCAAATTTCTGAAATCCTAAATTTCGAACTTTCGTTTTTTCGGTTTTAGACCTTTTTAATTGCCAATTCGCCTTTTTCTTCCCATTTTTTTGAAGTCCAAAATCCCAAATTTTTGGAATTTTGGGCTTTCGGGTTTCGAACTTTAGAAATTTCATGCATAATTAATTTCCACCTACCTCCATACGGATCATATTTTTACTTTTCATTTTTACTTGACACATTCGCTCTGACATTTCATTCTTGTACTTTGTGACGTCTTTTTCAAGGTATGTTTTTTGTTTAATTTTCTTTTGGTTTTAGGTCCTTTTTCTCTGTTTTCTCCTCATTTGGTTTTTTCTTTTGGTTTCCCTCTGTGTTTTTGGGATGTCATTCTTTTGGTTCACCATGTTTCATTTTGTGAGTTTCCTCCAGGTTTTCAAGGTTGTTCAAAGGATATTTTTAGGCCCTCGTACTTCCTTTCATTTCTTGATTTCCAACTTAGAAATTTAACATTTATTTTGTAGTTTCCTCCAGAAATCATTCGGAAAGACTTATTTAGAAAACTCATTTTGGAGAATTCTATAGGGAAATCAAAAGGTGGGAAATTATTCAAATAATTCCTTTGGTGAAAAATCTTCAGAGTTTTTCATCTTCGAACTATTGTTTTTGGAATTTCGGGGAATTGTTGCTTTCAGGTTTTTAGAGATTTCTTGTTTTCAGAATTTCAAAGAACTGGAATTTCAGAGAATTGTTGCTTTCGGGTTTTCGGGACCTCTGGTTTCGGGAAACTCTTTTGGTAAAGTTATTTTCAGACAAATTCATTTCAGATATTTCTTTCAGAGTTTTGATTTTGGAAATTCAATTTAGAAAACTCTTTCAGGATTTCAATTCAAGTTGCTTCCTTTCAAAAAAATTTAGTTCGAATTTCAAGTTTTCTTATTTTCAAGTTTTGGAATTTCTGTGACATTCAAATTTTTCAAACACAGTTTTGATGTTTTCCTTTACTTCAAAGGGAAAAGAGAAGATGAAGTATACATTTCTTGGGGTTTCTCCCCAATCTTTCTTGACCTCGACTTAGGAAATATTAGGGACATTGATTTAGGGAAAGTTGATCTTCCCGAGTCTTGGGAAAGATTAAAGGCCCCGAATAAGAAGCCATGGATTTAGGCCATCTCGACAAAGTGGTCTTGCCCTTGCCACCGGTTTTCCTACATCTGTTCAATTCCCAAAGTTTGTCTTAGTTACGCGATCCGACTATGACGAGGACTCTATGTCAATAAGGGATAGTGATGATAAGGCGGTGATCTGTTTGGACCTAGATTTCTTTGAGGACTTGTTTCAAATTTCATACATTCAAGATTACGCCACAATTTCACTTGAAATAGCAAGTGGAACACTGGGATAAAAAATAATAAGTATGCTCAAAGGTTATGATGAAATCCTACATGACTAAGAATTTCACCAAGTTGCCCAAAACTATACATCAATCAGATTTCATTCAAGAAGTCAATGATCTCATTGTTCTTTTAAGTAGAGTTTCAGGTCTTCCTTCTACAAAGGAATTCCAAGAATGGATGTTCTGTACATAGAAAATATCAAGAAAAATGATGAGTTTATCCAATGGGGTGAGCATATTAGTAGCAACATTCGCTATCAGTTGGGAAAAGTGTCAGAAACTAAGACTTTCTACATGACATCTTTTCTAGTATATGTGGTTATTGTTATGGGGGATTTTGTAGGATTGAATACCAGGGGTGTTCGCAGCACCTCCCAAATATATGAGTTTTATCCCCAACTCACTCTGGATGAGGGGAGCAAGCATTTTGAAGAGTCAACGACGCTTTCTTTGTTGTTTTCCTCTATCATTTTGACAAAGAACTATACAATCAGAGGGTTTCTGATGAGGCTTTCCAAGAGGTACGAGAATGGTGAGAAATCTACTTTCAGTTTCCCACATTCACCTACATTCAGATTCCAGGTTTCATAGGTGCCCCAAGCAAGTTGCTGAGATGCCATACTGACAAATGGATTATTTTGGAATTGGTTCAGCAGTTGTTAGATTACCATTGAATCCAAAATAAGCATCACAAGGTGGGAATACATTTCCCTGTTGTGATTGGCATGTATTCCTACCCAAATATCCACAAGGCAAAAAATGTTGATGCAAAAATGGTGGAGGTAACCCTACGGACCTTTCATCCGCAAACCAATTTTGACTATTGGGGTAAGTTTGGGGAGACAATTCGGTCCAGTGCTCACGTACCACAATTAGAGGATATATGGATTCATTGTCAGGACAAATACATCGTGTGGCAAAGGGATTATGAAAGGTTAATCCTTGATGAATTTAGGCAATTTGGATTGGTTGATGTGCCAAAGGACATGTAGGACAATGATGAGGTCCTAGATTCATCATACAAGAGTGATAATATTGCCAATCAACCACTGCCATGGGTTGATTGGTATGTGGAAGAATGCAACAATACTAAGGAAAGGGTGGGACCCATTCTAAAAAGGACTTTCAAAGTAGGTTGGCCACTTTGGTAATCTCACCTAAAGGGGAAAATCATCCGACAAATGGTCTCGCATTAGCAATAAACCAACCAACACCCAAAAAAGGTAAGAGGTCGACTCAAAGGGTTCCTATCATTCCAAATAAGATCTCATTTGTGGTTGGTGGCTCATCTCTCTAGGTCTACTACTCCCAAGGTTACATCATCTGTAGTGCTAGTTACAGGGGTAGTTGAAGTGAGTGACTCTCCTAGTGTCATTCAAGAGTCATCACATCTTCGCATTCATCCATTATCACTTCCAGTATCAGTCCTTTCCACTTCTACCACCATTTCTTCTTTCCCATCCCCTTCTATAGCTCAGGTATTCTTGTCACTTCCAGTTCTATCAGCTGGGGAGAATATTGGGTCACCCATTTCCTCTTCACTACCTTTGACGCTACCATTTTCTTCAATTACAACCCCCATTATTGCTTTTTCAATTCCTATGGCTGTCCTCACATCCACACCTTCCATCATTACTACCTTTACTCAGATATTAGCTAGAATTTCTAGTGATCTTACTCTAACTGATGATTTGGGTATCGGATCTGTTATTCCATTTTCATCGGCTCTAGCCATACCAGAGTGGTTGTTTAGACAGACTCCTAAGCAAAAGAAAAAGGTTCCTCTAGGAGATGTTATAGATCTTAGTATATTGGAGTCCATGCCCAAAAGACAGGCCAAGAGACCAAGAACTATATCAATTTTGACAGTTAATCCATCTGAAGAGTGTGTGATAGAAGTGGCTACCCCTGTTGAGGGGAAAACTAAAGAAACCATCACAACAGTAAATTACCAAATATCAAAGTTCTCATTGGGGAAGGCTACTCATGAAGGATCCAAGTAGGATGTACACACTGCTCTTGGGGCCCTTTTGGAGAAATATGACAAAGACAAGGCTACCAAGGATGAGCTCAAGGCCAAGGTCCAAAGAGCTCACAACATTGCTACATAGAGCAATCCAACCCACTCCATCCACTAACATCTCAACTATTACGACTATGAAAATTTCATCTACAATTGATGATATTTCTTATCATGAGTTTTAGAAGCTAGGCCAGAAAGGGAGATCAGTGAGTGGATGGATGGAAAGAATCCTGCAGGAAGCCAATCCTTTGATCAAGGAAGCCGTGGAGATTTATAATGATTTGCAGGTTGTAAAAATCACCATTGCTAAGATGGATGAATATTTATTTGAGGATAATAAAAATTTAAATTTAACTTTGGTAGCATGGAGTGACATTAGAGAGGAATATTCTGACTTGCTTCTTTAGGAAGAGGTAATTGATGATGCCTCTAAATTGTTCAAATATCAAAAGGCTATGGAATTATGGTGTCAGGTGTTACAATATTTGATTAAGAAATTGGAGGAGAAGCGAGTGGAGATTACATATTCCCTCAATGATGTCTCGAGGAGTTTGACAAAGACCAACTACAAGTTCTTTAATGAAAATATCGATGCTCTTTCCGAGAACCGATTAATGAAAATTTTAAATATTTGGTGAAGCAGACGATGATGTCATGAAGAATTTCAATAGTGACTCCATTGAATGACTAGTCTTATGTCATAATCTCATAGGGAGACTAAATAAAGTCACCAATAAAATTTGAAGGTTGCTAGCCATGATCACGAAAGAGATCGAGATAGCGGAAATAGTGAATCACTATGCATGTGGACTGAAGATGAAGAAACATAAGGTGTTATCAAGTGCTTCTTCGAGTACTAACACCGAATGGTTGTATGGGTAGAAGGACAACATAAAATTGTAGAGAAAGGAGATGTAGATGAATCAGGCCAAGTTGAGCGGCCATGAAAGGACAGGTTCAAGCTCTAGAATAAGTCAAACTTATAGGGTTAACTTGGTCAACTTTTTGCAAAAAATTTCTATTTTCATGGGAGCCTGTTCCTTCTATTAATAACATTACTATTTTTAGTAGAGGTTAGTTAAAGGCCCAACTATAATGGCTCAGCCTAGGAGCTTATAAATAGTGGAATGCTTCCATTATTTGAGACAAACATATTTTTAGAGATTTTGGGTGAAGTTGCTCTTCAATCTTATAACAAAGTGCTTTCAGAGATTTTTTGAAACCTTTTAATTATATTAAGAATTTCCTTGCACTTTAAGATTTGTTTTATTGTGTTGAATGATTAGTCATTGTATGCTTTGTGAATGAAATTCCTTGGCATTATTGATTAATTTACCTTTATTCTAGATTATATGTTTCATATTGTGAAAAGAATAGTGTGATTATCTTTCATCAGCGTGAGAAACCATTTTCCTTCTGTTGATTAAAGTTTCATTATTATTATCACTTAAGTGGATGTTTGACATGTGCTTGTGATTATCCTCTTGATAAAATTATCTGTGTATCAAATCAAATCTTGTATTTTCTATTTGTGTATGTTTAAAGTTTAATAGAGGAATGTCTACCATTGGTTTGTGGTATTTTTGTACCCTTTCTAGTTGCTAAAGGTGAAGGTGGTCAATGATGCAAACCTTATTCCCACATTAACCCTTCCAGATGTTGAACATTTCCCAAATTGGTGCATCACCACTTCTAGTTTAAGTTTTATTCCTTGTAAATCTCTCTCCCTAATCCCATGAAATGTTAGTATAGGTTTAGTTAGCCATTTTTATTGCATTAGAGGTAGTGTTGTGTTTAGTTTAGGAAGAGGAAGTCGACCTTCTCTGGAGGTTCACCTTGAGCCCAAGTCCCACAGCTTGAGAGGTGATCCCATGTGTCCCAATCACACCGAATGTCATGATTAATTCCCATGCCATTCGGGGTGCAAGATGATTCGGAGACAACAATAACAACGAACTTTTAATAATAGGTAACAATGATCTACGATCGAAATATCAAGTCACAACCATAGTACAATATAATACATATTCGCCGTAGGTTTTCACAAGTTAAGACCTTGCACGTGAAATTCAAATGAATTCTTAATCATAAATAAGAATATCTCATTTCAACAAAATATACTACAATATTTTTCCTCTTAAAGTAAGCATCCAATTCAATTAGATAACCAATATGTCTATTTACTCCAGGCTTGCTAACGTCACTCACTTTCCCGCAATTGGTAGAAAAGTCGGTTCAGATGAATTGAACAAGAAAAGTCCATTATCCTCGCTTATCAATTTATGTCATAAGATATTAGAATGAATAAATACTGCAACATTAAAATTCATACTATCATCATAATCATGAAGTACATCTAACATCATGTTTAATATTTCAATTTGCATCCATTAAGCACTACACATTTTACCTTCTTCAGTATACCTCATTGGCAGAGTCTCATTAACAAATCACATAAACAAGTTAAGGTAAGATGAGATAAATATAATAATGTCCAAAAATGATAATCAAATAATCAATACAATAAATTATGATAAAATAAATCGATACCCGTAGAGGTTAGATAACATTATCAAACTCATATCAAACATGGTATGAATTCATATCATCTCATTCTTAGCTAAAATATGCTACTTTCAGCTCAAACAATTCAAACAAGTGTTAACCTTTGATGCACAAAGTAATCCATTCAACACAACCGATCCTAGCCGCTTTCAAGTAGTGCTAAATAAATGTCAATTAAGCCCACACTATAATAACTGCAGTCTTATTGTTTTAATCCCATGAAGTTTATATGTCACAAATTCATAAAACAACATATCTTATATTAACCATTAATACCTTAATATGGAATAAGCCTTATATATCTCAAAGTTATATATCGTAATAACTTATACAAATTAAGGTAATAAAAATTCATAGCTCAATCGTATAGTCTTGTATATTATTTAATATACCACATTACATTGAGTTACTTCTATTACTTACATTCATAATAAGAATCCACATCTAAACATGGTCCCAAACCGAAACTTGATTACTCTTATATATGTATAAGTCTAGACTTACTTAACTTGTCACAATAATTAGTATGTACTATTCGTCCATAATGGGATATGATACACTTAATTATATCATCTAACAAAGAATCATCACAAATCCAAGCAATCACCACATAATACAAGATTGATATCATCAATAAAATTGAACAAAGAGTAATGAAAATAAAACTAAGTTTCAGTTCCACCATCGTACCTTTTAGATGGATCATCAATAATTAAGTGACATCTCAAATGTACCTACCACCCGTCAAGACTCCTTGGTTTTGAATGAGACTCTTGAGTCTTTATTATAAAAAGACACAATCGATCATTTTTCTAGTCAATATGTAGTAAGGCCCAAGCTCTAATCGAATTTTTTCACAATTTTTTAAAAATGGTAGTTATATATATATATATATATGTATGTATGTATATATATATGTATATATATATATATATATATATATATATATATATATATATATATATATATATATATATATATATATATATATAAAACATCTAAACAGAAATACTTCTTGAAAGTAAAAGAAAAGGTTTTCCATACCCGGCATAAGATGAGCTAGACTTAGTCCTCCAAAACCTAATCCTTGAATTCATTTACTATCATTTGGTATCAATCCAAAATGGTTTAGACAACTAATCAAGAAAATAAGCAGATGATGACATTATTTTTTATCCGACCGAGCTAAAGGGTCTATATAATCAACATCTTATTACAACAAACTAAGGCACCTACCTCATTCCAAGGTAAAAGAATGTTTAGGTTGAGCTTACAACCTACACAAGACTCGAATGGTAACAAAAGAAGATACAGGCCTGCACATGTGTTATTACCTTTAACTCCTAGGAAACCAAAGTAGTAGTCCCAAGCTACTACTCAAAAACTTCCCTAAGACTTATAGGGATCAAAACATCAACCAAGGATAACACGAAGTGTTATCTACTCATAAAGACATTATTCAAACTGAGAAAATTAGGAAAGGTTTATACCCAATTTCAATTTATGAAGGATGAGTGATAGAAAGCTCACTCACAAACCCATTAAAGGTAAATGATTTAGTTGAGTAAAACTAGTAAACCCTAAGCTATAACAGAAAACCCCGTTTACTATAAGTCAATTTGATTTGTAAATAACAGTCTATTAAATGCCTTATATTCAAGTTAATGACAATGAATAAAAACACCGCTTCAAGATCACCATCTCAACCTCAAAGATATACCCAAATACACTTTAGTTTTTACATTTAACACGTATAGAACAAAAGTGAAAGAGTATAACACATTAGTAATAGGGACACATTTTCATATCAGATCCAAATGATCAAATTTTGATAAGATATTAGAAAGCGCAGAATACCCAAATCGACTTGTATATTTATTATAAAAATTATCCCAAACCCACAACTATCTTTTTAGCCCAAAATCGATATAAAGCTAACAATAATACAAGAGGCTCTAAACCTCTTCCTAGATATAGTTCAATCTCATGTATATTAAAAATACGTTTAGAGCAGTATTAGAGGTAAATATTAACAAATGCCACTATTTCTAGCCATAATTTTATCATTAATTTTCACATAAATCAATGTTATAAAACAACAAGCTGTGGATTTCACATGCTCACAAATTTCTCAACCCAAGCATGATTGAAAATATGTATTCAATCTAATACCAAATGAAATAAAATGATAGGTGAGATAATGAACAATTATTTCTTGGAAAAAGGGAAAACTAAATGATTTTCTCCCAAATTTCCTCACAACCATAAGTTGACTACCAATTTTGAACCAAGAACTTAGATTCCACATTCACGACCATTTGATTTAACACAATGATTTTATAGAGTAACTAATTGAGCTATCAAAGGCAATAAAACTTCTACAAGTAAACTTTGCCAAGCTCTAGTTTTAATTGACAAACTATCAAATGAAACCCTACAAACCGGTTGTTGCTAGATAGAGTTACACTCAGCTCAAGGAAATTAATTAATATTAATGAAAAGGATTCCAAATAAGTGGTTTTGGCTTATCCCACCACCTTTCCTTCTAGTAGATATAAATTATTTTAACCCTAGTTGTATGGATTTATAAGCCTTAATCATGGCATTTGAAAATTCATCCATTGCATGGTCAATTACACGAATTGAAATTTATCATTATACCCAAGCTTACATGCATGGTTCAGGTTTGAGCCAAATCATTTTTTTAATAAAATAAATAACATTATAACCTTTTAATTACCAATATAATCCCATAGTGATACATATAAAACATGAAATCAACTATAATAATTCCATAGTGCAAAATAAGCATTATGACCCATGATTCATAAGTCGAAGTCCACTGATCATATTATTTGATCATTAATATGACCGTTAGATAAATCCTTAAACTAGGTTCCCATGTTTAAAACATATTACCTTCAATAAATGGAACAATGATATTTACTATATCATAAGGATATATACTAGCCTTAGAACACTTTAACCCAACCCATTGTGATATCATGACCCAATGCATCTTGTGAGACACATTATGTCATATGTCCTTTCGAAATCAAATTGTTAGGAGCCTATCAACTTAATCTTTCCTTTGGCTTTCATGCCACTTCCATTCTAAACATTAAGTCATGTCGTCGATGTCTTATTACTCGAATTTCAATCATAATCAAATGTACATGTTTTCGATAAGAAAGATCATCTACTTTAGTTCATAATAACCATATTATTTCCCTTGTCATGGTTTTCCAACCATTACTAAAGTCATTTATTAATATTTTTCTTGTTGTCACGCTCGGTTGAAGACGAAGGTCCTGTTATAATCTAGACTAAACTTGTAGCGTGTAACACTTTCACTTTGATTTGGTTGAAGCTTGAGTATCCATCTAGTATTAAAAATCTCTTAGCTCCTACTACTATCTGCAAAATCTTCTCCATGGAAGAAAAATGATAGTAATCCTTGAGAGAGGCCTTATTCAAATATCAAAAATTGACATAAAGTCTGATTTCTCCATTATTCTTCATTTCTAGAACCAGATCTGCCACCCAACTAGAGTATTTGATAGGAAAAATTATCTTGACCTCAATGATTTTGGATAATTCCTTTCTCATGAGGGGCTAAATTTTGGGGTTAACTGTCCTCTATTTTTGTCTAGTTGGCTTCATGTTGGGATCAAGATCAATATAATGCTTAATTATATCTGGATTAAATTATTTTAAATATTCATAGTCCCATGAAAACAAATCACTAATTTTTTTAGACATGGAGATGAAAGTATGTCTTTCACTTTCATTACATACCTTCCCAAGTAGAAGTGATTTGTTTGGAGCAATCGTGACTAGTTGGCAATCTTCTGTTTTGCTTCCATGTTCTTATCATCACCACTGAATTCATCATCTAGACTAAAAATATGATCGAGAGTAACCAATCCCTTTGTTAATTTATTTTTTTGAGCTAAATTATCTAATCACCATAGAATTCTTGTAACTCAAATTACAATTTTAAGGAGAACTCAAAGCTTCACTTTGTATAAACCGAACATATTGTTCATCGTTGTCAAAAACTTGTTAGCTTTGTCTGATTGTCTGGAATGGATGGCCTAACCACCATTTTGATATGTTACACATTTCATTTGAAAATATCTTCCGCCATTGAAAATTGAGAACCCAGATCCGCCATTTGATTAGAATACTTGTTAAATTTCTTAGGCACCACTTGTAGGTTAAGAGTGTCAAAGCTCTCTAATAGATCCCAGACTCTATGTTTGTAATCCTTTAACAACTTGTTCTTTTTTACACATTTACCTCGACTTGATGAATGACCAATTTAGTATCCCCAAAGATCTACAATTTTTTGACTTTCCTCTTTTCAACAATTAAAGACCATGCACTAATGCTTCATACTCAACCACATTGTTAGAGTATGGAAACTGTAATAAATGAGCAAAGAATAACTTCTCATTCCTTGGAGAGATGAGCACATTATGCACCCCAGATCCATTTCTACTTCTAGAACCATCAAAAATCATACAACATAGTCCAAAGGAATTTCCCTCTTCTTTCTTCAATGACGTAGGTATGACGGATTCCTCTTAGAGAATGCAATAAGTGTCGAGACAAATCTCAAAGGTTTTGAGTTCTTCATCATAAGGATCAAACTTTTGGTCTCTCTCAGCCCATTCATTTAGCAATAAATTAGGCATGAAAGGAGGGATAGGTTGTTTATCTGAAACCGAGTATTGAGCATGTTCTTCTTGTATTAGAAAATTTGATTAGATGGGGGTAGGATCATATGAATCAATATGGTAGGAAAATATGGGCTCAAATTGTATGGTAAATCACGTACCATATCTAGTTCTCAAAAGCATGTGAGTCCAATCTGAAGACAAATATCCTCCTACCTTATCAATGAAATCTCTTGACAAAGATATGGATAACATGGAAGGAAGGTCTATTACTGATACACCATGAGTTATGGTGAGGCTTGGGTAGACATGAAGGGTTAACTCAAGGTTTTTATTCCTCCCAAAAACCCATAGTTGACCCATCAAGTTTCAAAACTCCCTTAGACATTGGACTATATTTGAGACCTAGGAAACAATTTTCTTCGGTATTATAGAGGAACTAGCTCCTAAATCTATCATACAATTATAAACTAAGTGTCTTTCCACAATTAATGACATGTAGAAAGGTGGGGTTTTAATAATTTTACTTATTTGGTCTTCCTTTTCTTGGCAGGACATTGATCGTGGCATGAATTTTCTGCACCATTGAATCCGAGGCAATTTCTTGAGGGCTTCACACAATAGATGTCGCTATGATGGAATAGTTAATGCACCCCACATTGTCACATTGACATTGGTCTTCTTCATTTGTTAAAGACTATTAAATGGAAAGCCTCACGGATTTCTACATTTGCGGCATGTTAATTTATTTCTTATGTTGTTGTAGCATTTAAATAGGTGGATTTAGTTTAACAATAACGTCTTTGTCCATAGTGTCTCTATCAAGTACTTCAAGAAAATTGTTCTTGTCCAACATGAATTCTTTCTCCTTATCTCGTGACATTGCTTTGACCTACGAGAAGATAAATGATGTGGTTCTAACATCCTTTTCTTGTGTCGTGTATTATTAGAAACATTGATTTGAGGTCTTTTAGAGATACCCACCACTTAATTGACCACACAAAGGTCCTCAACTCCAAATAACATGAGATTGACATCATTGTTGGTCTCTGGACTATTTCTACATTTGAATCGGGTGCCTCTAGAAGTGGTTCTTGCTGACTGGAAGAAGCTTGAACCATGTACACCAAGGTGAATTTCCCTTTCACAACCCATTGATTATACAAAAATAGCATGGAAAACACCACTCTATTTCTTGTGCTATATTATTCTACTCCGGAACCAATGCTTGACTTGAGCTAGAAGCAAGAAGTGCTTGTGAAGGCATAATTGTTGCCAATGTGTGAGAAGATAAATTTGACCTTTCCATTTATTGTTTTGTTGATTTTGTGCATATCTCTTATTAGATTGTAGATTTCAATATTGTTGATATCCATGGTTTGAAGATTTCCCTTGATTTTGATAATTTTTATAGGATTGGGCTTAATGTTTTTCTAGGGATATAACTTTGTTTATCAAATTTCTAATCAAATATTTTATTTCTTCATATTCCTTTTATTGAGAAGGGGTTTGAGATATGGAAGCAACGAGTTCTGATCTTGGCTCGGGGATATGAGTCATAGAAGGTTGAAAAACTTGAGGTAATTAAGGATACATGGACTTAGGTGCCTAGGGGCTCACTTCCTAGCTTGTATTAAACTATTTTCAGCTCTAATTGTAATTGCATAGGCTACTGGTAGAGTTATCACTCCCATGGATTGTATCATGACAAATGTATAAGAATTAAGAGATTTTAAGAAGTAGAGAAATGCACCTTCTGTTGTAGGTCTCACAAGAACTAGAATTCTATCCCAGGTTCTCTTGGAATCTAAAGTTGAAATCCACCATTTGCTCATTTGGTGCTCTCTTGATGGTATTTAGTTGTTCCAATAGAGATAAGTTTTTTTATCTTTCTCCAAATTGATTGCACAAGGTTGTATAAAACTCATTCCAATTTCTAATTGATCCTACAGTTAGGCTTCTAAACCACTATAAAGCATTTCCTTTAAACGATGAAACCAAATTTTTATAGCTACATCCATCTCAACAATTTCATGAATAGCACAGACATTTGCAATGTCTTGGATGTGATCAAATGGGGTAGTATGATTTTCTCCCGTGAAGAACGGGATGTTCTTCAAAGCTACTACTGGAATGTGATATTGAGCATTTAAGGCAAACAGAGATCTTCCTATGAAGTTAACAAATAGATTTGGTGGTTTTTGTGCAACGATTTTGATAGGTCTAAGAACTCTTATTGACTAAAAGAATTTCCTACGAGGTGGAGGAGTTGAGAGTGTTCTGTTTGGTGTAGATGGTGATCTATGAATCTATCTTCCTCTCCTTCCTCTACCGGGGATAGATGTAAATACTAAAATATCACTTATTCTTTTATTCTAGACCATGTTTGAATCCTTCTCATAAACTTGAACCACCAGTATTACTGAAACTAGTTAATTTTTTGAATGGAGTCGCCAGATGTGTTGCTACAGAGCCTCCAAAGGCTAGATTTTTACCAAGATACACACCCAAACTTGATAAAAATGGAAATATTAATTTCTAAGGTCCCACCAGGTATGCCAAAACTGTTGGAGCTCAAAATTGCACCCATCCTAAATCAAAATAATCTAGGGCTTTGAGGTAACACAAAAGCTGTCTCCAAGTTATGAGAATCGAACCGAGATAGACCTCCGAGAGAAGGAAGACTTCCTCTACTTACTTCTACTGCTACACTATTCCTAGGAATTGAAATGAAACTATCTAACTCTACTCTAAATTTCCAAGGGACCAGGGTGAGAAGGAGATGCATAAAATAGAAACCTAAACTAGAGAAGGTGATAACACCAAAATAAGGGGATGAATACTTCAAGAGATAAAATGGGAGAAAACGATGATGAAGAGGGTAGAAAAAAAGCCACAGTTCAAAACCATGTCCAGAATTCCACTTTCATGATGCACAATAGACACATATTTTGAAACAACACATATAACACACATGTGAGTGAATGAAAGGTAAGGGAACATAATAAAACAATAGCTAAGGTAGAAATGAGCCACAAAACCAGAGATTTTATTACTTAAGGATATGCATAGATCATTACAACGTAGGAGGAAGATGCAAAACATTTACAAAAATGAAATCCAAGGCATGCAACCCTTAGAATACTTGTGCAACACAAAATGATGCCCTCACATTCCCAAAGTATCCAACATTAAAACTAGGCATCACTTTACAATATATAGAAAAATGGAAGAAGAAGAAAGAAGAAGAAAAGAGAGGGAAATTTGAATTCCTCCTTCCACCAACCAACCACCTTCATTTAATTTTCTGAAAAGATTTGAGCACCTCTACAAATGCCACTTCCCATGCCATTTTCCTTGTTGAATAAGGAATGACTCCCACGCTATATTAAATGTTGGTGGTTGCGTCAACTGGAGATGATCCTTTGTGTGTTTAGGATGTCTTCCTTTACTTCACCCACCTACCACCATTTGATTCAAGAAATCTGATTTTATTGTGTAGAGGAGGTCAAGATTTCTTCAATAATATCAGATCTGTAAGGTTCTAATCATCGATTCAAATTCATATCCATTCTACATTTCCCATAGAAAACTACTATTTTCCTTTAATACACATCTTTCTACTTTAGTTCTCCATAGTTTTTACTTCGCAACTTATTTCCATTATTCGTGGCTCCATTATCATCTTTTTGACCCACAATTTTTACGGTGAGTCACGGATTGCTAAAAACATCCTTGACAATATTATATTCTTCTACGGCATGATTCAGACTTTTGCAAAGATCCACCATTGGCCACGGATTTTTGCTTTACTTCATGGCATGCTTAAACTCTCCTGTGGTCCTCGTTCATGAATCGTAGCAATCTCGGTTGTTCAATTTTTGTAAGGGTATATAAATGAACAACAAGGAACTTTCAAGAGTTCTCGGTCATGCAGCGAAAATAGATTTTATCTATCATACTTGGATGGAACTCAACTCCCACTACCTCACAAAGGTGGGAAACAACTCAAAAAAATGTTAGTAGTGCAATTTCTTCTTTCATTGTATCATAGTTTGATTTTTTTTTCATGTGTTTCCTTTTTTTCTAGTGTGTTTGCTTTCCATTTCTTTATTTTGGTTTCTCTTTGTTTTGTTCGTATCTATTTTATGCTCTTCTTTATTGCATATCTCAATGAATTGGCACATCGGGGATCTTGAGTTCCTCTTTATTCAAAATATAATAATAATTCCCGATCGAGCTAGATGTTATCCCATTTTTGAGTTTATCAACAAAATGGGATACCCAATCAAATTTTTCATGATGAACGTGTTTTATGATCCATTATTCATCCATGAATTGCTTTTAAAAATAGCTCACTTGGTTTCGAATTAGTTTCCGGGGTTATCATTATCATGAATTCGCACCCCTTGTAAATTTGGATAGATGGACTTAGCCATTTTTCTCTACAAAAGCCATGAGACACTAATTCATTTCTTCAAGAGTCCAAGAACCTAGTGTTTTGCGGGCTCTCTTGACCTACGAAACAAAGGAGCATCTGTCAAGGACTTAGGTGGGTTTTTCATAAATCCGTGGAATACTAGAAGGTCATGCTACACTTGGTGAATCTGTAGAAACATTTGGAAACCTGTGGGAGACTAAGATAATTCATTGGCAAGTTATCTTTAAAAGACCGCGTGATGTTTATTTTTCCATCAATTTCAATGATCAACATCAAGCATCGAGGCCACATGGTGAGGTTCCAAATCTCCTCAAAGTTTTTAGTTTCGACTAGCATGAGACCCAAAAAAAAACCACATTCCTAAACATTATGGGTATGCGGTGGGGGATACTAAGTCAATACAAGTTGAGGAACATGTGGCGTGGTAAAGAAAAAGACAAGTGGTAGAAGATCAATGGCCGAAGGTAGCACCACGTGGCAACATTTTGGTAGTCTACAAAGAAAATGCATTTTTAGACCTCAAGTCCATGGAATACACCGAGTTTAATAATTCATTGGGTCTAGGAAAGTCGGTGAAGAGACAGGGCTACGTGGCATAGTTTTTATAAAGCCAAAATTTTCTAAGTCCATCCGAAGCAAAACTTGTGAGCGAAAGGAAAACTATGAAGGTATGACAAACCGAAGGGTCATAGATATTTTTATTGGCTCTAGTTTCACATGGGTCGAAGGGGATATCACAATGCTTGACATGTGAAGAAGCATGGAGCTTCCTTGTAGTTTTCACTCAAGGTTATCAAAGTTTGACACAATGAAGGAATGTGGAACATTTTTATTGGTCGGTGTTTCATAATTTGATAGGATCCTTAGCTAAAAGGTGAAATGTGAAGTAAGTGTGGAGTTTTTCTATTGGCCTATGCTTTGCATAGATATTAAAGGGTTGACACCATGAGGGTCATGGAGATTTCTCATTGGCTCGCACCCCGTAGTAAGAATACCTGATAAAGGGTCTAGAACGTTAACAAGGACATGCGGTGAAGTTGGAATGGATAAGGCTTCATGTTCGGGTGGTCGAGATAGTTTCACTAGATAGGTGGCCCAATTAAATAGAAGCACATGATGCAAAATCAATGGTCTAAGATGGATACATGGCAGATTCCATCACACTTTAGGGTAATGGACTCGACGAATCTCGAGAATGAACAAGATTTGGTAAAAGCGTCGAGTCCAGAGGAAATAAATGGAAATTCATAAAAGAAAGGAAGTAAAGTATGACCCCACAACCCAATGGGTGGATTACACATGGAAAAGGTAAAGGAAGGGCACATGTAGGAAGATTCCAATCTCCGAGATAATCAAAAGATTACACGTGTCACGTTCCTTGCATTCCAACATGCAATATTCAAATGACCATAATGTTTTCTCTAGAGCTTCAAATCACGTAAAATCGGTCTCATTGAAAAGATCTCATTGATACCTTTAGTTTAACATCATATTATTTAAGAATTAATAGCATTTGGAATGAGAAAATGGAAAAATAATAGTTGGGGTTTTAATGTGTAGTTAAAGACAACTCAACCGCTTGAATTGATGAAGTATGAGGCTCTTAATTTCTCTTAGAATCAAAAGGACATTTAGGAACATGTCATAAGGGTGCCCATAATGTTTTTAAGAGATTATTGGATGATTGACAATGGTTAGGGGTGAGGAACTGTTTGTAGGGAAATATGGTGATTTTCATAAATGGCAAGATCAAATCGGATATTCCTTCTCTTTTCCCTTTCTCTCTCCTCTCTCCTTTAAATCTATAAATGTAAGTGATTGGGAAAATTTGAAAGGGTTGGAGATTATTTGTAGGAATTAGATCTAGACATTGATGAGACAGAAAAAATTTGTGTTTTCTATTTCACCATTAAGGAATATTAAAGATTACTTTTAAATACTTTGTGTTGTGGAGGAATATTAAAGATTACTTTTAAAGACTTTGTGTTGTGGATGAGTCTTTTTCATTTGAGGTATTGTTCCTAAGTTCATTACACTAAATTGTTATTTTATTCAATATCTAGTTTCTTGAATATTCATCAAGTTATTACTATCTATTCATGTGTGATTATATTTTGATTTACATTCTTCTTAAGAGAAAAATGTTTCCTTCTCATTCTCTACTTATTCTTATGAAATTTCTCATTTCTTTCTTCTTATTCTCTCTCTTCATAACTTCTTTTCTAATAGAACCAATCTACTGGGATGAGATCCCAACCCCGAATGGTTAGATTAGTGTAGATATTGTAAATATTATTTGGTGTGCTTTAGATTAGTAATAAATAGGGTGCCTCCCCTTTATTTGAGGAGGGAATTTTTCCTGCATGCTATGGTTGAACCTCATATTTTGTCTTTGAAAAACATCTAACAAGTACTAAGCACAATCTGATTTAAAGGAACCATGGACTCGATTTTTAGATTACTAGTGGGAAGGTGTGTTGTGCAATTATACCTTGGGAGTATGTAATTTCAATGTATTTATGCCCATATAAGCGAGATCTTCAATTTATGTGTAAGACAAGGGGATTGTATTTGTGCGCACTACCTTTAACAACAAAGATCTTGATGATTGAGATGGGAATGGATAATTTTCCCATGGATAGATAAAAAATGTCATGCGTAGGGGCATGAAATGACTTGGGAAGGACGGATTCGGTCCAAGAGGAAGAGAGACACATGGAAGAGATAATTTGTAGGTATAATGATGCATGAGTGAGGGAAGTTGAGAAGGTGATAATAATGAGAGGAATGGGGCTGAGAGGAAGTGATGAGAAATTTGCAGAAGTTGGCCAACAATAGGAACATGTCCTCCAAATATGGGGAAGCGTGGTAAAATGACCCCCTTGACATCTAATGAAAGTGAGTTTTATGAAAGATTAATAACCGTTTGCGTGCACCTTACCCAACCCAGATCCATAGCCCTTGTGTATGGTGTTCAAAATTTGGAATTTTTATAAAAATCACCATTACGATGATGAGAAAGAAGGTAATCGGGAATCACCATTTTGGGTTAAAGATACATGAAAGTAAATTTTGGTATCAACATAAGAGAAACATCGATAAAGAAATCACATATGATAGTGCAACAAAATCCCGTATTTGGGTATAATTTATTTGGAAGCAATCTGGTAGGCATGACATAAGGAGAGTATAGTGGCACTCTACCCATTAGAGGTACTCCTATAGGTGGAATAACAGCTTAGATGGTTGGTGTGTAATTCAACACTATTACAGGGACCCAAGGTAGTACTTCTATAGGTCCCTAAGTCATGTTAGGAGGCTTGGGAGGCTCGGTTCCCCACCGCATGGAGGAAATCCTAGTGGAGGCTTGGGATCATGGTTTGACCCCACTCCAGAACAAACACCACAAAAACCATCACAACTTCAATAACTACCAAAAAAACCCCCCTTTGATATTTTGCAATATGTTTATTCATTTTCCAGTATCGGGGTGTGGAAGATGCAACAGAGCATGTGCACAAGTGTGAAATTTTATGGAGGGCCAAAGGAATAACAAATCCATACCAAAAGGCTAGTCAATTTGCTACTACACTTCAAGGTTGTACACATAGTTGGTATATGAAGTATGATCCACAACAGATAAAAATGGACTATGATGCGATGCATGCCTTTGTTAGATGAATTACATACTCTTGAGTTTGAGTAGCGAGCATTGGCGTTGAAAAATATTAAACAAGGCTTGGATTAAAGTATTAGAGAGTGTGATGGACATTTTAAGACTCTTTTGTTTATTCTTTCTTATGAAATTCATCATAGTTAGCATGCACAATGGTTTACAAGAGGCTTGTTGACACCTTTCTAAAGGGATTTATCACACAATATGTTCACCGACCTACGCGAGGCTTTAGAAGAAGCACTACATGTAGAAGCGGTTAGGAGTGTAGATATGGGAGTAAGATCATTTCTTGAGTTCTAGATTGCAACAATGGCCACTTAGTTGGAAAAATTATTTGCTAATTCAGCTCATGAGACATGTAGTGGACTCGGTGTACCGATTGCAAAGTGGAGGGGAATCAAAAGGATATATTTCTACGCAAGGATGTACACGTGCTACTGAAATCTTTTGAAATTTGTCACAAGGATCGTGATGTCCAATTTTGGAATGCACTACTCAGAATAACATTTCTTTATATTGTAAAATATATGATGCAGACACTCATGACATGACCAAGTGTCATTTGAATGATTAGATTCACTAGTATTTTGAGATAGGGTTGCACTAGACTAGCTCGTATGTGTAAGAGAAAAAAAATGAGGGGCACAATAATGGTAACAAAGGCTTTAGAGGTGGATACCAAGGTAGAGGCCATGGTGGTTAAGGAAGGTTTACATGGGGAACATGTTACACTTGTGGGTTTGATGATCACTATCGCAGTGTGATTCTCAAAGAATCATAGTTACACATATTATGGAATGTCACATAAGGTTAAAGATTTCCTAGATTTGTATTCCCACATGTGAAAAAATAACAAGAAGGATAAGGGTGCAACCATGATTCAAATAGAACGTGCCAAATAGGGGTAATGGACACCCAATAATTTAGCAATAACAAAAACCCAATGATTATTGGTCACTATGTGTGTAGAGTGACCAAGGAAAACTGATACCACTCATTAGAAGAGAGGAGGTTATTCATACAAAGTATCTCGAATGTGGGCCAATAGAAAACGTATACCAAGAGATCATAAGAATCATTAGGTAGCTCCAAGGGGAGATATAATTCTGAAGGAGCAAACGTGTAAGAGGGGAACACATAAAGAATGTTGAATTACCTTAGAAGGATGTGGATGACTTGATAGATGTATGCAAGATTCTTAGGCAAGAGAATATCATATGTCTATTGGGAGATTGGTTACATGATAAAATACCATGCACAGTGTAGAAAGGGAACATAAAATTCTCCATGCCAACTTAACACCTCAAGATCATGAGTATGATAAAGAAATTACGTTGGATGCTCTGATTAATGGTTAGTTGGTAAGTGATATTCTAATCAATATGTGTAGAGGTTAATATACTTACACCGATGTTTGAAACCAAATGGGCAGGTTGCCGAAATTGTAGCCATCCTCGAATGTGTTGTACATGGCCAATAAGATAAGGGCTATGCCCATTGGGGTTTTGAAGGATACTTTTATCACCATTTAAGGAGCTAATTTCAAGGGTGACTTTGAGGTCCTAGAGATTTCTAAAGAAGAAAAATTCCATGCACT
This sequence comes from Taxus wallichiana var. yunnanensis, assembly GCA_018340775.1. NCBI lineage: Eukaryota > Viridiplantae > Streptophyta > Pinopsida > Cupressales > Taxaceae > Taxus > Taxus wallichiana. Next base: position 626,465,608 of record CM031234.1, read on the forward strand.
ACCTGGGCTGTCCTTAGTGTTATGCCAACAACATAGACTTGTGATTTAACAAACATTATGTGATTTTTTAGAATAAAGATGAGCACATTGTGATACCAATGTATAAAAAAGGTTATGAATTACATAGAGCCCATCGGTGAATAATACCTCAATGGAATCTATGCGCATATGGTGCATGACTAGAGAATGCCGAGCCACTAAAGGAAGACATACTTCAAGAAGAAGATGCACAGTCCACAAGTGACACTACTAGTGTAGCTTGTGATAATTGGGCTCATGGTACATATGAAATGGTTGGTTATGAGGTTCGTGGAAGAGTGACAAGAGAGATTACACCATGAATAGTCAAGTGGTTGGGAAAGGTCAATTTTACGAAGTACACCGGAGAAAAAAAGCTTGAATCATTTTTGCACGTAATGGAAGAATAGTTGCACAATGAGGAGGATAGAAGAATTATGCTGGTGTACTTGTTGAGAGGGATAATAGCATGCTAGTGGGATGAACGTAGAGACAACCTAATTGTTTGGTGCGAGATAAGAGTGGCCTTTTTGAAAATATTTTTTAAGAATAATCTCTCTTCACTGATACAGGGTTATGATGGGAAGACTTCTCCCATGACACATGTTGACAAGTATGAAAGAATTAGATGAAATGGCAAGATGCTCTGCCACCATCCTTGTGGATGCATAATTTATATTCTACATTGTGCGAGTGCATGCATGCCCGATACATACATACTTGAGCTAAAAGTAGGAAATAATAAATTTACACAAGATGACTTTAGGTATCACCCATACTTTTGATTATTTTTCTACTAAACCTCTGGTTCATGAAGCTCTATAGATTATGAGGTGCATTACATTGGGTGATATGCAAGAGGTTGAAGAACTCATGGCCCAGGATGTATGATGTGGACCTTGAAGATAGTAGTAATAATACATATGAAGGTTTGGAAATTGATGAGACCCTATTAGAATGTGCTTGGAAAGAAAAGGAAAAAGGAAATCTTGTCTATCTTATAGATGATGAAGAGGTTGAAGATCTTGAAATTAAACACATAGAGGGTATGGTGAGGTATTGACTCCAAAAATGAGAAAAAATGTGCCTACCATGTACCATTTAAGACCAAGAAAGTAAACATTGGAACTGAAGATGCACCAAAAGAGGCAATAATTGGTGAATATTGGTCTAAACATGAGGTTACAAAATTAATCGAGTTGTTGTGAAAATTCTAGGATCTCTTTCCCAGATGATACCATGAGTTAAAGGGTGTTCATCCATCATTAGATGAAATACAAATCAAGCTCAAGTATGGTGCGTCAATGGTTTAGAAGAGGCCTTACCGAATGAATCCTAATCCACACGTCAAGGAAAAGGATGAAATTGAAAAAAATGATCAAGACAAGAATTATTGACCCCATTGAAGATTCATAATTCATAATTCCAATGGTTATCAACATTAGAAAATATGACAGATAAGGATGTGTGTTGACTACAAAGTTTTTAATACCTCATGGGTGATTGATCCTTTTCCCACACCATGTATTGAGGAGATCATAGAAGGTGTTGTATGGTGTGAGATCTATTCTTTCACTGATGGATTCTTAGGATATCATCAAGTAAGGATCATGTGAGGATACCAAGAGAAAAAAACTTTTACAACTGAATGGGAATGTTTTACTCACACAATTATGCCCTTTGGCATGAAGAATGCACCAACGGTGTTCTTATACATTGTTGTTCAAGCATTTCAATATTTTATTTATAAGTTCCTTCAAGTATATTTGGATGATTGGACTATTTATGGGATGGTTAAAGACCATTGTGACTATTTAAGGTTAATCTTTGAGAGATGCAAACAACTTAGCATATCCTTAAATATTAAAAAGTGTATCTTCGTGACACCATTTGGTACCTTGCTTGGACACATTATTTTTAAAGAAGGATTATTGGTATATACTGCCAAGATTTCATTTACTTTTGGATCGGAGGATCCAACCAATCAAAGTGAATTGCGTAGATTCCTAGGGCATACAATATGCTACCTAAAATTCAGCAAGAGTTATGCTAAGATTTATGTGCCACTAGAAGAGTTGTTGGAAGATAAGGGGAAATTCTATTGGGGTTATGTGCAACAAAAACATTTGAGATTGTAAAGGAGAAGATAACCGCTGCACATATCTTACACTTAATTTCTTGGAGTAAACCATTTCATGTTCATGTGGATGCTCTAGAACTGTGATTAATGTAGTTTTAGCACATCCAAGGGAAGGTAATGTGTACCATCCCATTTGTTTTGTAATTAGGAAGTTGATATCGATGAGTAGAATTACATAACCATGAAGCGTGAGGCATTGCCAATGGTGTACACACTTCATAAGTTTAGATAATATCTACTAACAAAACCATTTATATTCTACGCTAATCACATGGAACTTAAGTATCTAGTTAACAAGACAGTTTTGTAAGGGCACATTTGTCGTTGGATCCTTTTATTCCAAGAGTTTGAGTTTTCCATTATATTAAGCTTGGAAAAATAAATTTGGGACAGGATCACTTGTCATGGATTAAGTTTGGAGAGAATGTGCAAAACATAGAGGAAACTATGCCATATGCTCAATTATTTAGACTACACCATGCACCTCCGACTTGGAAGACATTATTGTATTCTTGCACATATGAGTTATACCTAAAGGAATGAAGACACTAGAGAAGAAATGACTCTCCATTCACGTGGCAACTTACCGGTGGTCATAGGCAACTTATACAAGATGGGTAGAGATGAAGGCTTATGCGAAGTTTGTATTGGAACATGAGTGCAAATCCATAATGGAAGAAGTGCATGATGGAATTGCAGGAGGTTACTATGTAGGAGAAGAAATTGTGCACAAGATAATACTAACAATATGATGGTGGAAAACACTCTATAAGGATACCAAGGATTTTATCAAACCCTGTGATCATTTTTAGAGGATAGATAAACTAAGGAATTGAGATGAAATGCCACTACTACCTATAACAAGTGCATAACCTTTTGAGAAATGGGAAATAGACTTTGTTGGACCAATTACACAAAATGTGTAGAGGACAGCACACATTACATCATCACATGCATAGATTACTTGACAAGGTGGGTAGAAGTAGTGCCTACAAAGGATTTCATTACAACTAAAACAATAAGATTACTATGGGAAAAAAATTAGTCGTTATGGTTATGCATTGAGCCTTACCAGTGATAGGGGAACTCATTTTAAATGAAACAATTAGAATATTATTGGCAGAGTTTATGGTATCCCATCATAAGACTACCCCATATCACCCACAAGCCAATAGTATTGCAGAGGATTTCAATAAGATCCTAGGACAAACATTGACAAATATCTGTGATGTAGGATGGATATTTTTGATGACAAAGTCTCAACTGTGTTATGGGCATATAAAATTACGTACAATAAGATGAATAAGGAAACACATTTTTAGTTGGTTTTTGTAATGGAGGAAGTATTTCCTATAGAATTTATTTTACCCTCCCTATGTATTGCACACAAAGGAGGACTTCCAAATGAGAAAGCAATGGATGAGCGCATTGATAAACTAGTAGAGTTGGATGAGAGGCACATGATTGTAAGGTGGAGCCATAAGATAGAAGGCTTGACATGATAGGATCATCAAAAATGCATATTTCATAGTAGGGAAGATGGTGCTATTACATGAATAAAATTTTGCATGCCACCCAAGGAAACTTAAAGTGCATTAGTTGGGACCATTTCTAGTAACCAAAATATTGGAATCTAGTGCTTGTCGGTTTCATGATTTGGATGGCAAGCTCTTGCCTGGTTACTTAAATGGGAGTAGGCTAAAGACCTACTATAAATAAGATTATTTTGTGTTTGTAATAAGGTAGTATTTCCATTTATCTTAGGTTTCCCTTATGTTTTGTTTTGTTGTAATAAGCATGTTCGTATGACACGTAAATTTTGATCAATCTATTTGAGACTGATGCATAAAGGAATACACATGATTTTAGTGTCGAGTAAGTAGGTATAGGCATGTCGGTAAAAAATAATTGGATAGTACTTGACGAGAGGCTAGTAAATGCACGCGAAAAGGTGAGATAATGGTGCACGATGGAAAAATGGATTGGTACATGAAAGAAAACATCTTGATTGGATGGATATGGGACGTATGCTATAAGTTGATGAAATTGTTCACATAAATACCACATGAATAAAGAGGCATGCAATGTAATGTGAGGGAGGAAGCATAAAGGTAGAAAACTTGGAAAGTTGTGAAAAAGGATATGTGTGGTGTAGAGCAGATGCTTGTAAGAGGGAATGCACTGGGATGTAGTAGCACTCCATAAGGCTACATATTGCCACGTGCAAGAGATGTAATTCGATCTATAAAAAGGTGGGAAAATGTGGGAAAATAGAAAAGAAACAATAAATTTGGGGAACAGTGGTAGGTGAAGTGTAATTAATACATCGTTAAAAATTACAAAATCTATAAAAGAACAAAGAGTGGAAGTCATTCTTACCTTTCTTTGAAGAAATAGTGTGTGAAAGAGATCAATTTTGAGAAGTGAAAAGTGTGAAGAGTGGACTAGAGAATAACTACCAATAAAGTGTGAACCAAAGAAAATTGAAGAGATGTAGAGAGGGACTAAGCATGGAACTCTAAAAACTGGGAGTGATCCTTTTAAGAAGTGGAAACGAGGTGAAGAATATGTTTAAGGAAAGGTTCAGATGTTAGGTTGAGAAAGATAGGGCTCAACACAGGGGAAGAGAGAATTACAGGGTTACAATTTATTTGTAGAGTTAAGCTAGGGCATAAAGGTGAAATGAGAAAGGATATAATATTGACATATCAAATGCACAATATAAGTGAACACGAGTTGGGTATTTAGTACTTAGGGAATAAAAATCAATAGGTTCAAGTGTGATATTGAAGACATAATGGCACCAAAGATAACACCAAAACCAAAATCCCCATAGAGGAGTCACCTAAAGAGTGGTTTCCCAAAATGCCATACCCACAAGAAGTGATTATAGGGCATTCATGGGGTTTAAAACTCTATAAATGAAATGTTAGTGAATACAAACACCACATATAAGGTCATGAGATGGACATTAGAAATGACATGGTGTGATAATTGAGCGAAAGGATAGTGGAGGGAAAGGTAGTGCTAGATGAAAAGGTGCGCAAGGCCTTGGAAAGCGTATGAGTATTGCAGATTTTTCAGATTACCTTAATTTAGAAAGCCCATGTGCATGTACCAATGGCTTATGTCTAGATTACACGAAGATTATTTATATTTCGCAAGGATGAGGATGCATTTTTCTCGCACAATTCATTCATATGGTAACCGGGTTGCATGACAATGGTGAAGGGATAGCTTTGGACTTGTGTGATAAGGTGGTCATAGATGCTAAAATCGTGAAGTTCTAGTATCATAGATGAGTCACACATTCAACATTGTTAACATAACTTACCTAATTACCAAAGTGGTTGCACAAATGGTAAGTTGTAAATTGGAGGCCTCTGAAAAATGGATAGAGGTGAACAAGAAGTTCTTGCATATCACACATATGATGGTGTAGAAGACTCAATACAACATTTCCTTGTACATTGCTGAAGGCACCATAAAGGAAGCAAAGGTCCAAGTGGACAAGGGAGAAAATATTTCTTGGGGTTCTATTATTTTATTGGTGGTATTATGGAAAATAGGTGTACTTGAAGGTCTTGAGGAAGACATATGGAAGAACCCCATTAAAAATAAGTCACCTATGATGTAGTTCGCCAAGTATATCTGCAAGGGAGCAATCTCTAATCCCTACAAAACACACCTATGAAAATGGTATAAAATAATGTGCGATGCCTTTGAGAATGAGGTTCACTTACCGAGGAGTTGCCATTGGTTTTGACTAGTTAGGAAAATTTTGTTGTGATACAACACTTTAGCTTTGGAAGATTCTTGGTGAGCAATGGGGAAATGTGGCCATGGTTCAAACTACTATTTGTATTCATAGCTATGTACTTCAAGTACATGGTGAAAAAAAATCAAATATGCACAACAATTTAAGTTCAATGTAAAAGGGTAGATGTAAAATATCATACACTACGTAAGAGATATGGATATGTATCAAAGGAAATATATATGGAGACCATGGAGATAGACAAAATGGATCTCGAGCCCGATCATGAGTTTAGTAGTTGGAAAAGAGGCTTTCAAATTTTATGTCTACCTCTAGATGAAGCTTAAATATGGAAAGGAGGTTGACGTGCACGAAACCGATCTCCCTAGCCACCAAAGAAGCATACGGTGAAAATCCAAAACGAAAGAACGAGCCCACTCTGGAAGAAGAGGAGGAAAATATAATCGAGGGGTAGTTAGATCACAAAAATATGAAGAAGATGAGAGTGCAATGACATGAAGCAAGAACATCGCGTGCACATAAAGAACCCCAATTGAAGAAGAGTGAAATTTGAGCCCATCACAAAACGAAGACCCCATGTCGTTTATAATCTAGATGAGGAATATGAAGAATAACCGGTACAAGAGGAACCACACATGTAACATGGGCAGGAAGAAGAGGTGAAGTAAAATTATGAAGGTGCTCATGATGAAGAATTTAGTGAGGAGGAACATAGGGAAGATCTTGTGCATGAAGAAAATACCCAAGATGAAGAAGATGCACACAAGGAAGAGCACAAGTAAGAAGGGAAAAAAGAGAAACATATAGATGTGAACGATGAGGAAGAGGCCCATGGGAAAGGAGGTAAAGAAGGGATAGATGCTATAAAAGGAACAAGCCATGTGTAGTGTAATGTTACACAAAAGACACCATGAGGGCCACGTACAGGAGGAAGAAAGCCAAGAAAATCCCCTTAGGCATAAAAATGTCATACATAGATGATCCTCAAATACATTGAGGGAAAGGTTTCAAATCTTGATACCCATTGGGGATCTATTAGTTAGGACTTTTTTACGGACACTGAATCCCATCTACAAATGAAGAAACTATTTTCTTAGAACCTATAGACCCATATGGAGGAACTAGAGTTTGAAGTTAGTAAGGAGTCAATTCTAGAGCTGAAATAAAAAATGGGAGATTTCTTGATAATAATATGGCCATCGAGGTTGGAAGAAGGAATATCAATAAAGGGTTCATAGTGAAGAGGATGCATAGGGATATAGAGCGCAAGGGTCTAAGAAATTAATTTTTTTTTGAATAATTGGTTGATTAAAAGAAGTGGATATTGTGAATATATCATGTGCACGCATGCTCATATTTGGTAGCAAAAACCAAGCTGGAATATGATACAAAAATGGAATATTTGGAGGATCTAGTACACTTGTTGTTGATCAAAGTGAATAACGAGTGGGAGCCTTTAGGAAAAGAGTTGGCCAAGGTGAATAAAGAAAATGTAGAGAAGAAAATTGAAGACTATGTAACACTCAGCGTAGATCTAAAGGAGGCCATGCAAAAGTATGAGAATATTTTTGATAGCTACCAAGATTTTGCAGAGATCTTGAATGTGTGCAATGTTGATGATGAGGTAGAGTTAAAGAAATTGCAGGCCACAATGAAAATAAATAAGTCCGAAAGTGAGAAGCTGATGCAAGAAGTTGTTGAGAAGTGAGAAATGATGAAATCCAAGTGTGAAATAGTTGAGGAAATTCTCAAAGAAATCCAACTTATGGTAATGCACAGATGGATAGTCTAAAGGGTCTTGGCTCAGACTTAGATGTGGTGATTAAGAAAGTACATAAGAAGATTGAGGATATGTCTTTAGAGAATATTCCATACATTGTTGAGGTGACATCAAAGAAGGAAAATAAAGAGTTTGGGGAATGGAAGTAACTAAAAAAAGTAATAAATAGAGAATTCTTAGAACTCCTACATGTCACCACAACTTAAAAATTAGACACACATAGAGGAACTCATTCTTTATTCTTTGATTCGTTAGGAGTATTTCCCTTGTTATTTCATTATTTATAAATTATTAATTACTTTTATTTGATTCTTTATATTTCCGAGGACATAAAATATTCCTAGTGTGGGGTAGTGTTGGGATGAGAAAATGGCTAAGTACAAGCCATGCACGAAGTTGAATACTATGTGTAGTATGGTGTGCATAGAACATCAAGAAGTGACTAAAGGCCAAAGTAACATGTGCTAGTAGAGAAAAATTACATATATAAGTCAAATGCATGAAGATTATGCATGCGAGGGATGAAAATATCAATGCATAAAGTTCCATGAATACACAAAGGGCTCTAGGAGTTATCCAAATTTCTAGTGGATGCTAAAAATTAAAAAATAGAGTTGACATAAAAAAGAAAGGAAAGTCCAAAAATAGACATGGAAAGGATAAGGCACCGATGACAGATAAAGCACATGCAAAGGTGGACATGAACAACGCATGGAGAAAGTTAAATATAAGATGTCGACAAGATGATATCAAGCTATTTATAGCACGAGATGGAGTTAAAGCAGGATTCTAAAGGCATGCAACCTATATTTAGGATGTTTATTCTTAGGATTAAAGCATGTAAGTGGTGAAGGAAAAGTTCCCACCGTGTATAAATAGATGTTGCATTCCTTTGTAACACTGCAGAGACATAAACAAAGTGAAAAATGATGAGTCGTGAATGGATTTATGGTATAAGAAGTCATGTGTAGTTTGTCATGTGTGTATGGGGATTAAGTATGAATTCTATAATAGAATTGATTGTGTTTGTAATGGACAAAAATGTATGGATTGTTAAGGTTAATAGAAATGTGCATGGTGTAATGGGAATCCATATTCTATTGTTAATTGTTTATCTTAATGAATGATCAACTTTGTTGTTACTTGTTGATGTTTTTATACTGTTGTTATCTTTCATCTATGATAATGGTTATGTGCATGACCCTCAACTTGATAAGTAAGACAAAGAAGGAACCTGGTAGGTTACATGTGCTTTAGGTGAGTACTTAAACAATTGTCTAAGTGAAGTGCTAGCGCACGCATCTTAGTAAGGTGGTGGCAACTAGATTCCAACAATATCCAAGATGGTCAACAGGATCACAGCACCGAAACAATTTAATTAGGGTATTTGACAAGAAGACCAAATAAAAGGATTTTTAGGTTGGATACTTGGTCCTTCTATGGGACAAAATAAGAGATCTAAAGGGAATGCATGGAAAATTTGACTCTTTATGGAGAGGCCCTTTCAAGATATGCCTCTTGTGTGGATAAAATAGTTTCTATCTATCCTACTTGGATGGAACACATCTCCCACTACCCCATAGTGGGTAGCATCTCAAATTATTTAGGAAATAGAGATAAATTTCTCTTGCTTGTATTATATTTTCCCCTTTTGTTGGGTGTTTCCTTTTCATTTGGTGTGTGTTTGGGTTGTTTTCTTTTAGTGTTTTATTTTTCGTGTGTGTGTTTGATTTTTTATTTGCATGTCTCTTTATTCCTCTTCTCTTAGAATCCATGGCCCAATGGATAGGAACTTGTAATATCTAGGGTTCTCTTCCTTCAAGTTATCATAACTCAAAATAAGTCCCAGATTGAAGCCTAATTTTATCCCAATGTTTGAGTTCTACGATAAATATGAGATAGCCAATCAAAATTTTCATCTCTGGGAGCCTTAGAACTTTGTACACGTTCTTTAAAATAAAAATTTTAGCCTCTAAGTATCTTTTCCAAGTGATTTCATACGTTTCAGGGATCAACATGCATATTTTCATGTCATATTTTATATGTTTCTCGAACCACTCAAACCCAAGATACTGATAGTGATAAACACATGCTTCATGTTTGATATTTTCTAAACGTGAACTCTCAAACATTGTAATGTGTCAGGTTTTTAGAATTATTATACATCACGACATCCCAAGTCCTTTGCAAGTCATATATTATGTGTTTTCTGAATCCAAATCCTGAAAAGTCCTTTGTGTCGGAGTTTTGGGACCTGATGGCATAAAAACATATCATGTTTTGTGTGATCAATTTCCCACCCTCGTCAACGCATTAAATGCCGTGTCAAATTTAGTTCCTACATGTTTTGTCCAATGTGTAATAAATTTGGTCATGGTTATATATGGTTTAATTTTCCATGACATTTTAACTTATACAAATTCAAAATTTTAGCTTGTGAATATGCTTCCGCCCCCCAAAAACTTGACTTCATTTTTCTTGGCAATTTGGATGATGTTATTCAATATTTTTGAAACCACCTTACTTTTTGGTAAATTAAGTCCTTTTCGTTAGTTTCCTTCAATTTTCAAAGTACCTATTAACGTGAAATCAAAACACCCCCAAATGAGCTCTAAAGGATCTACTTTTCTAAGGCAAGCTCATTTGGTGTGATTGCGTAACATTGAACTTTCCCCAAGGTGTGGGACCTTGTAAAATAGCAAAGCTCTCCAGTTGAAGGTTGGTTCCTTATTCCTTTGTTTAGGTGCATACGTAGAAACTTGCAGAGGGTCTGTTCTTAATCCTAATCTAAACTTTACTAAGGAGACATGGATAGAAGGAATACATAAATTAAAACAAAGCTAAACTACGAGGTGATGCACCGAAGGAATGATGAACACTTATTTTTCTAATATACATAAACCAAAAAAATACATACAATAAACAAGCACAAATAGCCAAATATATAATGGGAGACCAGATGAAATAAAAGAGAGGATCTAAAATTGATCACAGACGTGTTTTATTGCTTTGTAGATTGATACGATCTATTACAAAGTAGTCAAGAGGCAGAAACATAATGCAATTTTGATAGAATTCCTAAACCCCATAGATCCCTTTGCTAGAAGGAGAAGGGATCCTGTAAAACAAAGAATGTCCAACCCTTTACAATGAATCCTACCCCCACATTTATAGATTCAACTTGAAAGAAGAAAAGAGAGAGAAGTGGGAAAAGCAGGTTGAAGTTTAACCACCATTGTTAATGCCTCTGATGAAATCTCTCCCAAATCCATCTTTACTGCATCAATCCTTGGTTTGGTACCTTGAAGGAAGAGGAAACAACGAAACAGATCAAATTTGATCTGGTTGTTGAGGCAAGAAGATCCCGCATTGAAAGCCCGAAGACGTTTCCTCTATTTTTCTTCACCTAACCTCCTCAAAATTAAAGTTTCAAACCTCCATGGCATGGGTGAGGCTGAGATCTTTCCAACAGCATTAGATTTGCAATATTTCAAGCCCTGAGTCAAAAGATATGCCCCTTTGAAGTTTGTATCGGGTCCGTATATAGGAGGGCAAGAAAACATCTTGAAAAATGGGTCCCCTTTTGATATGGGACACATGGCAGCTAGATTGGAACAAAAATTGGGCCTATGGACCCGCAATTTATCTTTTTCCCCTTTCTTTCGACACTTGCTTTGGCTTTGACTTGGGCCCAGATGCTGATTTTTTCCTTGGGCGGAGTTGCTAGCCATTTTGCAACTTTTACCCCTTGAAACAATGCCATACTAATACTTGGCATTCTCCGCTTACACCTTTATACTTAGCCAATTTTGAGGCCCTTTTCTATCCACCTTTTGACTCTATTTTATGCTATGCAGGATCTTGGTCAATCCAATATTTGTCACGGGGGAAAAATATGGATAACTATACCATTTACTTCTCTTTCCTTCTTGATTGTTTTTCCCGGACTATATGGAAGTTTATGGTTTTTCTATCTCTCTTCTACTTTTATTATTTGTTTGGGGATTTTTCACTTTCCTTATTTTCCGTTGTAGTGAGAAGAAAGTTAGGATTTTGGCTAAAAACTCCATGTTTGAATGATATTTAGATTTTTCATGATGATAGACATGTCAAAAACCCCTACATAGACTTTTCAGGATTTTCAACCTTTGTCCATCATGATGAGACTTTCAAATCATTATTTTTGAGACCCTTGGAGTAATCAACAAAATATTATAACTCCAAAATACTCATGTCATATTTTTCGTAGGTGCTCAACAAGTTCAACTCTCTGAAAATATGCTTTGGAGTTTTCAATGTGTAAAACATTAGGACCTCTTCAAGACCTTCTTTTAGGTCTCCTTGGAACAAATATACCTTCATTATGATTCTTGAAGGTATACCAAATCATATGAAGCATCTAAGTGAAAGGGGAGATGTCCTGGGTCATCTTGGGACTCATCCACAAGTTCAAGGTATGTTCTCTGAGTCTTTTAGTATGCATCTTGGTTCATTTGAGTTACTCTTGTATGTAAGTTGTCATGTTCTCTATGGTGGTATAGTAAGATGCATATAATTGAGTTCCTTTGGTCTTTTTGGTGGTCTTCTTGATCTGCTCCTAGTCTGTGGTGTTTCACCGTGTTCAAATTCCTCTTGGTTATGTCATTGGTGTGTGTCGGTGTCTCAAATTTCTTAGTGAATGTTGAAGATGTCTATATATCTCAATATTGCTATAATAGGTAAGCATGTTGTCTGTGGTGTCTTGTTGAGAAAGTTAGAGCTCTATACCATGTCTTTGAGATTTTATGAGGTATCCATTACGTGTTCAAGGGGTCTATCATGTGTATGATGAGTTGAGTAGGTATGTGAAGTTGAATTTTATCATTTTGAGTCTTTGTGTACTAATTTCCTCTATGGTGTCAATCTTGTCAATGTGTGTGTCTGATTTATGTCTTGTTCTTGAGTGTATTGGGTCTGTGTCATGTGTTACAAAAGTGGTGTCTAGACATCTAAGTATCTTTAATGGTGGTATAAGGTGATCAAGTGCTAACTTGATCAGTTTGCACTCAAAAAGATGGACTGTGACCATGAAATGGTCAAGATAGCTATGTTTTCAAGAAAATTTGGGGTGCTACAAGTAAGGGAATTCGTGATTCCTGATAAATTATCATTGAAGAATGTGTTAATCATGTTTACTGATTCCATTGAAAGGTGTTAGTTCCAACTTGGAGGTAACATGAGAAAAATTCAAGAAAAATTGGTTCTTCATTGTCTATGATTGTGTTTTCACAAATCCTCTTCAATGATGGAGAGGGTAACTCATGTTTGGAGGTCAAAATTAAGGATTTTGAAGATAAAATTTTGATAAAATATACTAAAATCATGAGGCTAAAGGATGAAAGTGGTTTAAGGCTTCAAGTAAGTCTACATCTTCAGTTATGCATGACAATATTTAAGAGTTGGTTTTATTACACAGTGAGGAGGGTTTGATCCTTGAAACCCTATCTCTTGGTTTTCTCAAGACTTGACAAAGTTTTTCAATATGTTGACCCAGTATAAGGATTGTTCAAATGTTTTTTTAAATGTATCTTATGGTTAGGCATGGTTGAGAGGAATATGTGGTTGTGTTTCACCATGATTCATGCCAAAAATGCATGCTACAAAATACAGGTAGTATTGATGGCTCCTTGGGTATAGAATATTGCCTCCTACATCTTTGTTATGATTCTTGGAGGTAATTGTACTTGTGAAGTGTTTCAAATTTCTTGGAAGACTCATTGGGTGTTGCCATTAGAAGGTGTGTACTCGAGAAAACTTCTTGTTGCTCCATGATGGAGATGAAGACCTACAAGTCTATAAATGATCAAAGGAGGAAGAGGAGGATGGTTACAGTGGTATAACACACATTCCAAATCTCATTCTCATCTGGAAGAGGTATGTTAATTCATAAAAATATGGGTTTCAAGTGATGGTAGTAGATGGAATTCCTAATTGCTTGTCAAGGGTTGAAAACTTGTCCTTGATCCATGTTAACATCCTACAAGCTTGTAGGAGCTCGATTTTACATGGTGACTTTGGTATTGAAGTATAATTATGGTTTCTCAGTCCTTTGTTTGAACCTTTCATGGTAGATGTGTATGGATAAGTGTGTTTATGGGTTGAGATGATCTATTTTGGTTCAATATATTGATCTTGACCTTCAAGTGAAGACTAAGACAATGCTACGATCCCGAGATAGGGGTATAACTTGTAAGAGGTTGTAATATTGCTTTTAATGATAGGGGGAGCATGTGTGTTTCCCTCTAGACAACGTAAATGGTGGTTACAAGGAACTAGAGAGGATTGAATTTAGATGTTGTATGTATATACAATAAATATTGCTCCTATAGGTGCTACTTCTATGTCTAAAATACTCCTATAGGTATGAAGAAGTTGCTCGTGTGTGTATATTTCTTATAGCTTGCTTGGACTTATAGAAGGTAAAGATGACCTTCAAAATGACCATAAGGTATGATGTAATTTGTTTATGCATGCTTAAGAAAAATTTCTTATCTCAGGTCAAATTTAATAGTGGAAGACACCCAATTTAGTGTCCCTTCTCATCCGTTTACTTGCCTAGGTAACCTGGGGCACGTTTACGTCACCAACTATCCCCTTGGGATAGTTTTCCAATTTGTGATTTAATCACTTACTCTAAATTTAATTCATCACATCACATCTTACCCATGAGTAATTAAATATTAAATATTTAATTACGCTTCTTCCCATGCATCTTAATCACTTATCTACCCCAAATTTATTCTATCTATGCATCACATCCATTTTTAATCTTCCCTAAGCGGGATATTTCCCGTGGTCGGGATAGGTCTTGTCTTTCTCGAATCGATCATTTTTAGCCATCTCGGGAGTCTTCTCCGCGATCGGCGCCGACCCATATGGTCGGCGCCGATTTTCTAGGAGCGGCGCCGATTATAAAAGCAAGCCCAGAACTCAGTTCTAGGGACGGAAGAGACGAAGAGACCGAAAAAGAGACTAACGAGCGAAAGAAAGCACTTACGCACGAACAGAGAGCGAGAAAGATTCAGGTTGCAAGAAGAGATCTTTTTAGCATCAATTGTCTCAGTTAGGGCAGATCCTGTCCTAATCAATCCCTGAGAGGAGCACCGTTACTCTGCCCGTATCATATCAACATCATACACCACCATCTATCATCTGGTGACTCTGTTCAGCGTCTCTCCATCTTGGCACATCTTGCGGACTACATTCACCTTCCAATCCCGAATCTCATCGCACACGATCCACGATTGGTGATCTGCCTTGATTGACACGATCTTATCCGATCGGCGCCCGATCGTCCCGATCGACGCCCGATCACATCGATCGCCCGCCGATTATACCCAGTCGACGCCGATTTCACTGCAGACAGGTAAAAGGTCACAAGTAACACAAATCCAGCATTATTTCGCAGTTCCTGTTTTCTGTACTTTCTGTCTGCTGTTGAGTTTCTGTTTTATTACTGCAATCAGAAAATCTAGTCTTTATTTACATCTTTTATCATGTATGCTTCTTTTCTTTATTGAAAACGTGGACTGACATCCGCCAAGGAAGCTCATCGCTTCCCGGACCCGCTTCTCGGGCAGTCCACCCAAATATCTTCTAACGCCATCTTTTTCTGTCAAGCATCGGTGTTTTGCAGGTTACTCGGATCTATTGTGCAAATTGCTCGTGTGCGCCCGTCTTGTCTACATCGGCTTCCTCATCCGTCTACATCTTCATCAGGTATCGATTTCATTGGAGTTTTTCAGGGTTTTTGTGTTTAGTTTGGTACATTAACTTGGACAGGTAACAAGCGCAAAATTCTTGATCTACATTCTGGCACGCCCGGTGGGACCCAACCAAAGTCCCTTATTGGTAAGTTCATTTCTTTTCTAGTTTTGAACTTTGTTCCTTTTCTTCACTGATTTCTATCAGTCCTATTTGAGCATTTCTGTTCATCATTTCAATCTTGCTTTTAGGCGAAATCATTATCTTGAAATTTTTCTATTTCCTTTAAATAGAAATTTTTCGTTTCACCATTATCTGGATGTATCTTTCCGGATCTTGTTTGTTGTTTGCTTGATCTTTTCTTGCGGAGCACTTTGCTTGATCGTGGGATTGTTCGAGGGGAAGAGCTCAACAACGCGCTTTTTGAAGTCCACACACCTTGGAGAGCTAAATCTACAGGTATTCCTCTTTTTCGGTGTTTTCTCCTTTTTAGGATTTCTTTGTTGGTTGTCTATCACATCCAAACACTTCAATTTTTGGTGCTTAAAAGGAACTTAATCGCATTTGGGAAAGAACTTGTTTGATTTGTCTTCATCGAAATCAAACATTTCGTTTTAAGTGCTTAAAAAGAACCTTTTCTTTGTCATTGTTGCATGCTTTTTCATCTAGTTTTAATTAGGTTGGAGAATTGATCAAAATCGGTAGTGACACTATTTGATTTTTATTTTTCACCCTTGCACACAAAGCCAAAATCACTAGGTATAAAGCATTTAAACAAAACTCCTTCCCTGGCCTCGCCTTACTTGGAAGTGATATCCAGAGAGGAAGAGCCTACGCGGTACTCGGGCATGCGCTATAAATTCACGGAAGATTTTGGTATATATTGGCAAAGCACCCGACTCCCTTATCGCAGCGGTGTGTGTGAAGTGCGGGGGTAGGCCCCTATATCAAGCCACGTACCGGTCTTTTACTGAAGTGCCTTCGGGACTCCTCACCAAACATTACCCAAACCATCCTTAGTTTGGCTATCTGAGTAGTTCCTGTTCTAAAAAGCCTTCCCTAACATTTTCTTTTCTTAAAAGCATCAAAATTTAAAGGAGATAATCACTTGCGCTGCTTGAATTGTTTGTGCATTAGTTAGGACAATCTTCTTTCTTGCTTGTTTATGACGGTTATCACCCGGTCACAATCTAGGAAAATGGCCCAACAGGTTCCTTCTTCCTCCGAAATCACCACCAGCGTGGATGTTTCGGCACCCCTCCAATCTTCCTCGGGACCGCTGTTAGTTGGTTCCCCCTCATGGTCGTATAATCCTTTCCATCAAGCCAAAACAATCCCATCACGTCCAGCTTCTCCTAGTCCATCAGAAATATCTTCTGACTCGGAGTCTATTCCTCGCGGGGATCCTGAATTTCAGGCTCTCCTTGATCGCAATCCGGTAGCCCTCATGGACTACCTAGTACACAAGTCCATTCGAATATCTGATCAAGGACCACCAATCCAACAAGTGTACGATTATCCTCGTGGTCCATCCCAGGCCTATGTAGAACAGTTTTCATCCTCTCTCCCGCCTCGAGCCACGGAAAAGGGGGAGGCTCTTGTGCCTCCTTTTTCTCTTCCACCAACCATGTTGACTAGTTCTCAAATTGCCTTACCTATTCCTAATCTTTGCGACCTCAATATTCCTCAACCTACCTTTGAGAGGTCTTACGCCTTGGCGATAACGAGTGCGTCTGCGTGCACACACGCATATTGCCGTCAATTTAATTCATCTATGCCCTCTATTGTGTCTCAAGGTCAGTACCTCTTCATGAGCCAACCCCCTCCGGCTAGTCAGTTGGTTCCTACTTCTCGTCCTCCGGTCAATCTTTCTTCCAATATTCCAGCAACTGTGACCTTCGCCCATCCCCTAGTATCGGCACCCCTGGTACCAAATCCGGCGGTAGAAGGCCCCTTTCAGGTCTTGTTCCCCAACATGTCCAATCTAACCAACACCCATGTTCCTCAATCTGTCCCTATTCAATCAACAAACATAGGAGTCCACCAATCACAGGTTCCATCCGTCACCCAACCTATATTTTCTCAACCACTTATTATCTCACAGCCTGCCTATACGCAAGCTGCCTCACAGCAAATACCCCACCCGGTGTCACCCAGAACACCTGGTTATTCCTCTTATCATCCTATCCAACAACAAATGAATCCCCCATTGACATCTCAACAACATCCACCACTTGCTTCTTATGTAGGACATACCAATGCACCTCCTCCCCAATCCGACGTAGTTCAAATTCTCTTCAAGAAAATTGCAGACTTGGAAGCCTCCACAAAAGGAACCCGTCCTTCATACTCCTTTGAAGAAGTGTGCAATGAACCCATTCATCCTTCGGTGGCTTTTAAGCCTTATCCTCCCCAATGGGAACTTCCCAAATTCTCAAAATTTCATAGCCGGGAAGACCCCCAACAACATCTGCGAGCATTCAAACATGCTTGCTACCTTATCGTCCAGGATCAGGAACTCATGCTCCGTACCTTTCCTATGTCTCTAGCGGGTCCCGCTTTGGACTGGTACAATAACATCCCTCAACATTCTTTGTTTTCTTTCTCTCAATTGGCCCAGATGTTTGTTGAAAACTTCTCAATAAATATCGCGCATAAGATCTCAATCACAGATCTTTATAACATTCGCCAATTCGACGATGAGTCTATAGCAGACTTTGTCGCTCGTTGGAGAGGGATAATCAACCAATTGTCTTTCTCCCTTCCCCAATCCCAACAAATCGAGTTGTTCACCCGATCTTGTGCTAATCACATTTCTTCCACTCTAAGGATCCAAACTTTTCATACCTTTGAAGAGGCCTTTACGATGGCACGCAAACTTGAATCTCGTGCCATTGAACAAGGAAAACTAAAACTTCGCTCCAAATCTAAACCAGATTTCTCTCGGTTCACCAAACCAAATTCTTTCCCTCCTAAAGATAAGAATCAAGGGTCCACAAATGCTATCGTATTAAAAACACCAAGAACCGATAGTACTCCTAATCAACCATCACGAAGAGACCCTTCATCTACTCGAAAAGGGCCTTCATCTTCTCGATCCTTCGCTCCATTGGGGGAATCATATTCCTCTATCTTAGAAAAAATGTTGGAAGTTCGCATGATCGAACTTCCACCCATTAGGGATATTGATGAAAGCCGAGAACGCCCTTTCTGGTATAGGGAAAATGATTTCTGTCATTATCACAGAACCAAAGGTCATGACATCGAACGATGTCAGACTTTCAAAAATCTTGTCCAAAAATTCATTGATAAAGGCGAGCTCATTCTGGATAACCCAAATGCTCCCCCAAATCAAGCACTGGACGTTTTTAAACAACCTTTCCCCAATCATGCCCCAAATCATAATTCTTCGGAATCTCAAAAACCAAACACCCACACTATTAATTTCATCTCTACCGAGGACTCTTCTTCTGAAACCAATCCATCTGCAAACACATCAATCGAATCAGATCCTCCTTCCTCTTCATCAATCACGGGAGTTCCAATATCTTCAGATAGTCCATCTTTGAATATCCCTACATTATCAAGCACGGAGTTATCTCTCTCCGCTCCTTTGTCTGACCTTCCATCTATACCCGAGACAGTGTCATCCTCATCTGTCTCATCATCAGACATTCTTTCAATGCTCGAAGCAATCACATCCCTCCGAGTTTCCACTACGGACACATCCACTTCTGTTGCTCCCATTCCCGCTGCAACTATGCCCTTGGTGAACGTACCTATCATTGTGCCAACTTCAACGGAAGCGTCTTCAATTTTGACCCTTCCTATCTCTTTTCCTACAGTAGTTTCACCCATGATTACTGCATCAGAAGTAGTCCCTTCGCTAGGAACTGCTTCGTCATCACCCCCTTCTTCCATCACCAATGTTACTTCACCTATTCAGGAAAAATCAAAAGAAGTAGCACCAACATCTATACGCTCGGTTCCTGAACCTAAACCGAGACAACTAAAATCTAACATTATACCATCAGTACCTCCCCACTTGCTTCCCCCAAAAAGGTTACAATCACCTTATGCCGTTGAAGTCGTCACCATCCCTGAAAAAGGAAAGCCCATATTTCGGACCATCAAAACTCTTGGTGCTCTTCCACAAAAATCTCTCTCCACGCCTCATAAACGATTGGATTTGCCCGTGGAGAAGGCGTCTTCTTCTACACATCCATCAAAGCCATCATCTTCTTCCACAACACATTCTTCATCAATACCCCTAAAAATAGACTTACCTACCAAAAAGATGCCACCTCTTCTATCAGGATCATCATCTTCATTACCAAAAACCAAAGCACCCTATATTCCTCCTATTACACCTACCTTGAGGACTTCTTCCTCATCTAAATCAACATTATCTAAATCATCCGTAAATCCGACTAAGCA
Organism: Taxus wallichiana var. yunnanensis; assembly: GCA_018340775.1. Classification (NCBI taxonomy): domain Eukaryota; kingdom Viridiplantae; phylum Streptophyta; class Pinopsida; order Cupressales; family Taxaceae; genus Taxus; species Taxus wallichiana. The sequence continues at coordinate 626,485,504 of CM031234.1, forward strand.
ATCCCCTTTGTCTCCAAAGACCACAAAATCTGTCACATATCCCTCATCTTCAAAATCTATCTTAGGGGCTCCCCCTCCACCAAAGTCAATCATGTCTCATTTACTCCCATCCCAAGCACCCAAGACTGCTCCTCCAAATGTCCAAACAAACAAGAGGATCCCTAAAGAGACCGTTAAACCTAACATGCAAGTTCTCTTACCTCGGCAGTCGATTAAGGTAAAAGAACCATCTTCATCATCTCTATCCTCCTCTTCGTCTACCGGATTCTATACCGAAATCCTTCATCAACTCATCCAATCTTCATCCATAACCCTTCCTCCGATTAAACCTTATAATCCTAAAGGAGTGAAACCTACTTGGTTTAACTCTGATCTGATTTGTGCTTACCACCGTACTCCGGGTCATGATACTGAGGGATGTAAAGCTCTCCAAGCCGTTATCAAGAACCTTCTGGAAGAAAGTGACCTTTTGCTGGAGGAGGAACAATTACCTCCTGTCATCTTAGCCCCATCCAAACCTCAACCATCCACTCAGACCTCTAGTGGTTCCATCCCACTTGATCTTCCACCTTCCCAAATTGACACAATCCATATCGCCACTAGAACCCAACACTATGATAACCCATCTTCATCTTCAGCATCTCGACCACGGGTTGTCATTTACGCAGCCCCCAAAGACATTTCTCCTTCCTCATCATTTGACCCGGGTCTCTATTCGTGCTTTGCACCTCGGGCTCAAGTTCCCGTGTGTCATTGAGGAGAGTGTTATGAAACAACTCACCCAGGCTCCGGTCAAAATGTCTCTTTTTGACCTCATCCAATCCTCTCCACAACATCGCCAAGCTTTGATTGATAATCTGCGTCGCATCGCAGTAAATTCCGATGAGCCCCAGCCCTTCGAGTTGGTTGTTGGACTGAATGGACCATCAACTACCATTTCTTTTGAAGATTCGGAAATTCCTTCTCTTTCTTCCGAAGATTTGGAGGCTCCCCTCTTCATCACAGTCCAAATCAATAACACTACCTTAAAACGTGTTATGATCGATAGTGGAGCTGCACTCAACGTCATCTCCTCGCACACATTCGAACAACTTAAGTTACCAAAGAATGTGGTGTCACCTCCACCCTTCGCCCTTCGATCATTTAACGATCAGCTAGCAGTCACTCTAGGAACTGTGGTCTTACCCATCCGAGTAGGTAAGAAGCTGCTCCATGAACTCTTCTATATTGTCGAAGGAAAATTCCACTATAACATGATCCTCGGACGCTCCTGGATTCGCGCAATGCATTGTGTCCCATCCACCCTCCATCGATGCCTAAAATATCAATATGAGGGCAAAATATATACTCATCCAGGAGATCCTTTTCCTTCCGCACAATGCGACATGACCACTAGGTCTGCCCCTTTAAAAGAAAATACATCTTCTCCAGATAGGGCCTCATCTTCTTCCATACCTGCAACCAAACTACCGGATTTACAAAATCTGGAAGAGACATTGCAGCGTTTCTCACTAGGGGAGCTTCCTCTCTTATCTTTCGATGCCCATCTCAAACCTAATGAGTATGGTAGACCAGACAAGCAACCTGAATATCAACCAGGTCTCGGTCGCATCGTCACCATTGGTCTGCCCAATCAACGGACCAATTTCATCTACGGTGGTCTTGATACGCCTCATCATCGCCCGGATTCTCCTCCTAGAGCCAAACCTTACCTAACAGGGTTTGATCACCTACAGAATCCCACGTTTGCAAAGACTTATCTACATCGATGCGCGTGGAAAGGTTTTGGCCTTGGAAAATATGAACAAGGTATACATGACCTCAAATCCATTCCTACTCTCATGCCACATCAGAAATTTGGGTTAGGATTTAAACCTCTTTCAAAGGCCACTGTCACTATTCTTGATGAGTCTCTTCCTACTGAAGAACCATCTTCCCCCACCAAGTCAGAAGCATCACTTGATGTGGACGATGACATTTCCATCCCACCTAACTTTTTTTTTTGATCAATACCATTTCCTTAGGGCCGTTGGTCTATGAGACTAACAATCGGTCCGCTTCTATACCATTAATCTTCCCTGAAATAGTTGGAGACGACTCTCCTACTATCAACACTATCCACTGTGCGGATGATGATTCTGTCCTCACCTATCTGGGGGCAGAGGATTCATATCTTCCCAAGACTATTCCTTCTGACACGTCTACCCTTCTCAACGAAGCCACTATCGACCTTAATATAGGGACTTCTGAAGACCCTCGCATCATCAAGGTCGGCCAATCCCTTAATCCACAGGAATTAGGGGACTTTACCGCTTTTCTTTCCAAACATCGTCAAGCCTTTGCTTGGTCATATGAAGATATGCCAGGACTCGATCCCGATATTGTGGTCCACAATATCGTTACCCTTCCCAACATCAAACCAGTCAAGCAAAAATTGTAAAATGCACCCTAGAGTAGCCCTTCTTGTCAAAGAAGAGTTACAACGCTTGCTCTCAGCTAGCTTCATCCAACCCATCGATTATCCGCGATGGGTGTCTAATGTAGTACCGATAACTAAGGCTCTTTGGGAAGATTGAATTTGTACCGACTTCCGGGATCTTAATCTTGCCTGTCCAAAGGATGATTTTCCTCTTCCTAATATCGACCAACTCGTAGATTTAACTGCGGGTCATGAGATGCTTTCTCTTATGGATGGTTTCTCTGGATATAATCAAATCCTCATCGCACCAGAAGACCAACATAAGACCTCCTTCATAACCCCTTGGGGGACCTTTTGCTATCGTGTCATGCCTTTTGGCCTTAAGAACGCAGGGGCAACCTATCAACGAGCAATGACATACATCTTCCATGACCTCTTACACAAAACTGTAGAGGATTATGTTGACGACCTCCTCGGCAAGTCCAAACGCCGTCAGGATCATCTTTTCATCCTTGCACCTCTCTTTGAGAGGCTTGTCCGCTTCTGTCTTCGTCTAAATCCAGCTAAGTGCGTGTTTGGCGTTCTCACTGGTAAACTTTTAGGTTTTATCATTTCCATCAGGGGCATTGAAGTCGACCCACTTAAAAAAATAAAAGCTATCCTTGAGATGCCTCCCCGTCTAACTTAAAGCAACTCCATGATCTCGAGGGCGTCTTGATCGGTCGTCGTTTTATCTCCCAATTGTCGGACCGTTGTCAACCTTTTCACCATCTTCTCCGTAAGAATGTTCATTTTGAATGGGATGAGCATTGCCAAAAGGCCTTTGATGATCTCAAAGCTTATCTTCTTTCTCCACCTGTGCTTACACCTCCACGCGAGGGGGAGCCTTTCTATCTTTATATCTCTGTGACTGACCATGCTCTGGGAGCCATGATCTCGCATCGGGACACTTGTGGTAAAGAACAAGCTGTCTATTACATCAGTCGCACCCTCCATGAGTATGAAACACGTTACTCCGAAGCTGAAAAACTATGTTGTGCTCTCTTCTTCGCAACTTCTAAGCTTCGTCATTATCTCCTTAATCACAAAACTTACATTGTCACAAGTGTCAATCCCCTCAAGACAATCCATGCAAAACCTTATCACAATGATCGCATCACTCGTTGGCTTATGCTTATGACTGAGTTTGACCTCGAGTTTATCCCAAAAAAGCTATCAAGGGTCAGGTTATTGCAGATCAATTAGCTGATGCTCCTCTTCCGGACACTCAAGACCCCCTTGCTCAATTTCCCGATGAGTATATCCAACAAATTGATTTTGGTCTATCTCCATTTAAAGTAAAGCTCTTCTTTGATGGATCCAAATGCCAGCAAGGGGGAGGTGCGGGTTTTGTGATGATTCCTCCTTGGGGTACGCCCATCCCAGTCGCACACAAATTAAACTTTGAGTGCACCAATAATATGGCTGAGTACGAAGCTCTTGTCTTAGGTCTTCAAAATGCCATTAATCTCGGCGCTCGTCATATTGACATCTTTGGTGATTCTGAACTCATCGTTAACCAGGTCACGGGTGTCTATCAATGCAAGAATGATATCCTTCAGAAATATCGCGACATCGTTCTTGCCCAACTCCAATCTTTCGATAACTTCACTATCCAAGCCATTCCTCGTACTGCAAATCGATTCGCAGATACCATGGCCTCTTTAGCCTCCCTTATCCCGCCTTTTACCGAAGACTCGCGTCTTTATGTGGCTGTGCAACGATTAGATCAACCATCTCATCTTGGGCAACTAACGTCGTCGATCAATCTGTCCTGACCCATACTCAGGATGAGTGGTATCAACAGATAGTTGATTATCTATCTTATTCGGTCCTTCCTCCAGATCTGACTCCCAATGGTAGAAGGTCTTTTGTCCAACGCGCCAACCGCTATACTATTCTAGGTGGCCTTCTTTACAAACGCGGCTTTGATGGTATTTTGCTTCGATGCCTCAAAACCCATGAATCATCTAAAGCTATTCAGGAGGTCCATGACGGTATCTGTGGTGGACATTTTAGTGGTTTAGCTGTAGCCAAGCGCATCTTACGTTTGGGATATTATTGGCCTTCTCTTAATCAAGATTGTTGTGAATACACTAAGAAGTGCGTCAAGTGTCAGCAACATTCTAATCTCACGCACATCCCTAGTCAGGCTTTGCAACCTGCGGCGGATTTGTGGCCTTTTTCGCAGTGGGGTCTTGATCTTATTGGTCTCATCAATCCTCGTTCTTCACAACGTCATCATTCTATCATTACCGCCACTGAGTACTTTACTAAGTGGGTAGAAGCTATCCCTCTTTCTTCAACAAAGGCTAAACCCATAGTTGATTTTGTCTATCAACACATCATTTGTCGCTTTGGCGTTCCACACAAGCTAATCACAGATAATGGTAAGTCTTTCAAAAACGCTGATTTGCAGAATCTCTGCAATGCTTTCAATATCAAGCTCAATTTTTCTTCTCCATACTACCCTCAAGCTAATGGTCAAGCCGAAGCTTCCAATAAAACTTTGCGTAATATCCTCGCAAAGGTAACTAGTCGAGCTGGTAGGGATTGGCATCTACATATCCCTTTTGCTCTCTGGGCTTATCGGACTAGCATTCGTACTCCTACTGGTGCTACTCCCTTCTCTCTCGTCTATGGGTCTGAGGCTGTCCTTCCTTTGGAAGTCCAAATCCCATCTCTCCGTGTTTCTCTCAGAGAATTTGTCTCCGATGAGGATTATCGTCAAAATCGTCTAGCACAACTTGAATTATTAGATGAGCGGCGTCTTAACGCTCTTGAGCATCATCAGGTCTATCTCGAGCGTGTCAAACGTGCTTATAACAAGCACTTGCAACATCGTGACTTCAAAATTGGTGATCTTGTTCTTAAGGAAAATCAAAATGTCACTACACTCGAAAGGAGTCAACGTGGTAAGTTTGCTCCCAACTGGATGGGCCCCTACATTATCACTCATAAATATGGGTCTGGGGCTTATCGTTTATCTTCCATGGATGGTATCCCTGAAGCGGAACCTCTTAATGCTTTGCATTTACGGCCCTTCTACTGTTAAAATCTATCTTATACAAATCTAGTCGCAACTCAGATCTTCCATCCGTCCTAATAACCAGTCATCTACTTTCGTGGTGATTTGAAATTGTGTGGTTCTCCGCCTATTGCCTCGTCTTACCTTAAATATGAGTATCGCGGCTCTACTCATTGCACGTTTCTTTTGGATATGTTCCTCCTCATGGTAGGAATACCTTAATCACCACTTCATCTGTCCCAAGTACTTATCTTCATCGGATCTACTCGGGTCATGAGTGCATGTTCTTCTATGTTCTCTTCCCCTCCATCTGATCTATCTAGGTCTAAACTCGACTTCTTTCAAAAGTTTCAAAAAAAAAAAAAAAAAAAAAAAAAAAAAAAAGATGCTATCGAAAAGATGGTGATCCCTCGAAGGACAGCTATCCATACATTATCAAGCGAATCAAAAATTCTAAAAATATAGACCATACCCTCGAAGGATGGCTATCATTCAAATACAAAATACAGACCGCTCCCTTGAAGGACGGCTGTTTCTCAAAGAAAAATTCAAGGCTTCTTGTAATTAATCGGCCTTCCAGTCAGTTTATAGCATCACTGAAAGACTTCCCGCATCGATCAGTCTTTCCATATCAAGCAAACTTCCCGCATTGATCAGTTTGCCTATCTGTCAAAGTCATGAAGCTGAGATTTAGGACCTTTTGTCGATCATATGGAGAATCCTATTTCCCCACTATGGACATGTATTCTGTCCCTTGTAGGTTCCGACAAGATACTTACTTACTTTTCTTTCCGTTTCTATCCTAGATCTGGTTTGCGACTAGTTAGTGTCAGATTTATTTTAATCTTATATAGGGCCTTGTATGCTTGGTCTTTTGGTTCCCTTTCTGGATTTTATCTATGGTCGGTTGGAAGTCCAACTTATCATTTTTCTTCTTCTCCGAGTATCTTCTCTTCTAAGTCACGGTTGTTTCCGCTTTCATCTTTGCTCTTGTAAGGAGTATTCCTCATTTCTTTGTCTTGCATCCTGTTAAATTGGCATTTCACATGTTAATTCAATCAAAATTTATCTTCTATCAAAATTCATCTTATCTATCAAAACTCCTATCTGTATTCATTTCTCCTTATAATTACATCCATATATCCAACACATTTATCTATCTATCCATCAAAATATCGAAAAATACGTACATCTCAGGTACATTACATCTATCTATATCTAATCCATACATCAAGTACATCTGTATATCTATCCATCAAAATATTTAAAAGCTATGTCCATCCAAGATACATCACATCTATCTATCAAAATTAAATCAATCTATCTAATCACATCCATCTATCATCTATCCGTCTATATCTATCCAATCACATCTATTTTATCCACATTTCAATCTATCTAATCACATCTATTTCCATCATCCATCAGTCTATATCTCTCTAATCACATCTATTTTTCTATATCCATCTATCCATGTATATCAAAATCAAAAAGGCATGAAGTACAATCATATGACCAATAAATCTATATATATATACATGTGTGTTTGTACAAAAATGGGTGGCTTCCAATCAAGCCATCTATACAATGCCTTCCAATCGAGGCTACATCACTATACAAATACACAATCTATCAAGTCTCTATATGGTGAAATCTATCCATCTATCCATCAAAACGTGGAGGACAAACTTGTCCACCCTCCTCTCATTCCATCTATCTATATCTATTTCTCATCAAATTAAATCTATGAGGTCTCTCAATCAATCGTCCGTTGCAAATAAATCGTTTCGTTTTCCGTTCGCATATTTATATGCGTCGGATCTATCGATTTATACTCATTTTTTTTGGTCGATTGCCGATTGTCTTGGCTCGCGCCGTCGATTATTTTGATCGCCAATATTTTTCTGTTGCCATAGTGTTGATACTTGGCTTTCTCATCTATCTGATCATTGTTGTGTGCTGAATCTTGCCTTTTGGCACATCTTTTAGATGTCATCGTCTCTTTCGGGTTTGTTCCCTTTGCGTGGGACACTCGTATCTTTCGGCAGCTTAGAGTTAAACGGGTCTGTAGGCACTAACGTCGTCTCATGAGGAGACCGTCTAGTTGTCCCTACCAATGTGTCTCTCTTTAGATGCTGGCTTTTTTTGCAGTTCTCCTTGCACTCATGGGTCTGTAGGCACTAACGTCGTCTCACGAGGAGACCGGCTAGTTTTCCCTACCAATGTGAGTTCCTTAGGTTGCTGCCCTTGTGTTTTTTTTTATGCGTCCTCAATGATCAGTTCTACTCCAGACATCCGACTGGGGCATCCTGCATTCTTCATCTACCTTTTTCAACCTCGGGATCGTCTGTTCTATTATCCATCCCATCCCTAGTTTGAGGGGGATCACATCACCACAAATTCTTCTCTTCTTCCATCCCTTTGTTTTTGTCTCATAACCTTGCTTATCGCAAGTTACTTGACAAAAAGGGGCAAAATGTAGACACTTAAAATTGGTTACCCAATTTAGTGTCCCTTCTCATCCGTTTACTTGCCTAGGTAACCTGGGGCACGTTTACGTCACCAACTATCCCCTTGGGATAGTTTTCCAATTTGTGATTTAATCACTTACTCTAAATTTAATTCATCACATCACATCTTACCCATGAGTAATTAAATATTAAATATTTAATTACGCTTCTTCCCATGCATCTTAATCACTTATCTACCCCAAATTTATTCTATCTATGCATCACATCTATTTTTAATCTTCCCTAAGCGGGATATTTCCCGTGGTCGGGATAGGTCTTGTCTTTCTCGAATCGATCATTTTTAGCCATCTCGGGAGTCTTCTCCGCGATCGGCGCCGACCCATATGGTCGGCGCCGATTTTCTAGGAGCGGCGCCGATTATAAAAGCAAGCCCAGAACTCAGTTCTAGGGACGGAAGAGACGAAAAAGAGGACCGAAAAAGAGACTAACGAGCGAAAGAAAGCACTTACGCACGAACAGAGAGCGAGAAAGATTCAGGTTGCAAGAAAGAGAGATCTTTTTAGCATCAATTGTCTCAGTTAGGGCAGATCCTGTCCTAATCAATCCCTGAGAGGAGCACCGTTACTCTGCCCGTATCATATCAACATCATACACCACCATCATCATCATCGTGACTCTGTTCCAGCGTCTCTCCATCTTGGCACATCTTGCGAGACTACATTCACCTTCCATCCCGAATCTCATCGCCTTACGATCCACGATTGGTCGATCGCCGCCTTGATTGACACCGATCTTATCCGATCGGCGCCCGATCGGTCCCGGCGGCGCCGATCACATCGATCGCGCCCGATTATACCCCGATCGGCGCCGATTTCACTTTGCGAGACGGGTAAAAAGGTCACAGGTAACACAAATCCAGCATTATTTCGGTTCCTGTTTTACGTACTTTACTGTGCTTTGTTCGGTTTACTGTTTATTATTACTGATGATCGAGAAAATCTAGTCTTTATTTACATCTTTTATCATGTATGCTTCTTTTCTTTATTGAAAACGTGGACTGACATCCGCCAAGGAAGCTCATCGCTTCCCGGACCCGCTTCTCGGGCAGTCCACCCAAATATCTTCTAACGCCATCTTTTTCTGTCAAGCATCGGTGTTTTGCAGGTTACTCGGATCTATTGTGCAAATTGCTCGTGTGCGCCCGTCTTGTCTACATCGGCTTCCTCATCCGTCTACATCTTCATCAGGTATCGATTTCATTGGAGGTAACAAGCACAAAATTCTTGATCTACAAGTTTCTTGAGTCAAAGCATGGTTGACTCAGTAGCTAGATGTTGAAATTGGTCAAAATTAATCTAAGAATTTTGTTTTGGTCTCATAATATTTTTCCCGTGTGAAGAGTATACTTATGTCTTGTATTGCATGATTCATGCCTAGAGAAGATGAATTGTTGAGAAAAGAGGTAGTTTAAAGTTTTGAGATGCATGAGACTAACATTATTTACATGATTAAAAGAGTTTATGGTTCATATCTCTACTCAAGCTACGGTGTTCGTGAGAATCTCAAAAAGGGTATAAGGTGAAGAATGCCAAGTTAGCATGCCTAGAAGGTTGGATATGATATCAAGCTCCTAAAAAGGTATGATCTTCTTATCCCAAATTCCCCCTAGAAAATTTGGTCAAGACAAGTCCTGCACTTAAGGAAATTATGAAGGAAATGACTCAGATCCATGAGCTCACATTCCAGGATGACAAACAAGGTTGCAGAGGGACTTTACAATGGAGTGGCGGGGCCTACAAAAGATCAAAAGACCATGTGTAGGAGAAATTCAAACACAGCTATATTGAGTGAATATGTGCCTTAAATCCATTAAAAATATTATAGGCAGGCTCGAAATGGAATAGTAGGGTCAGGGAAGGCCGAGCAGTGTCAAAGGAACCAGACTCAAAGGAAAATAAATGGCGAAGATTCAAAGTCTTCGGGCTCTAAAATAGTTCAAGACGGACCCCAAAATCGACTAAGTATGGAGGAGACAACAAAAGTTTCCAAGTGTCTAAATGGTGCACCTCCAAAAGTTAAAACCAAAGGGGCAGGCTCAAACAAGCACCAAGCCTCCACGTGTCCAGAGCTCCAAAAGTTGCACCGGTCATTGAAAAGTCTTCAACTCGGCGGAAGGCACCAAGTGTCCAAACAACATACATTTAAAAGTGAGCCTAGCAGCAGAGAATCAAATGAGTGCAAGATCTCCGTGTGTCCTAGGATTTAAAAAATTAGGGACATAGTTAGAGTATGAATAGTCAAAGCAGAGGTGGGCTAGTAGCGGAAGGTGCCAAGTGTCAACATGGCGCCATTTCAAAGGTGCACTCCAAAAGAACGTCTCAAACGAGTGCCAACTCGCCACATGTCCCAAAGCCTGAAAAGGTGAGGGTGACCATTGAAAATTCCAAAGGCCCATGGAGGTCTCCACATGTCGTATCCATGCTACTCCAAAGGTAAAGTCTAGGGGTAGTTTCTAAACATGCGCAAAGCCTCCACATGTCTTGGGTCGAGATACAGTGCCTCTGCCTGCAGAAAAGACTTAGGAAGAATACAAAGGAAATAGGAAACCTATGGATGCTACCACATGTCACATGGGTGCTATTCCAAGAGTGAAGGAAGGAGTCAAATATCAAATGAGTGTAGAGCTGCCACATGGACTTGGTACAGACAGACTCATTTAAATATTATGTGTCCGCGACCGAAAAAATTCAAATGGCCATATCTTTTGATTGAGAACTCGATTTAGGCCAGAGAAGATTTTTTGAAAATGCCACGATGCCCTTTATGCCTTAGAAACATAAAATATTATTTTTTGCAAGTGTTGGTGGGTAAAAAATTGAAAAATGTCTTCCAGACCATTAATATAGAGCCTGATTTCTCCAACTACCAGATCTGATTAGATTCGATCCATCATTCTTCTTCAATACGCCGAATAGAAAAAGGGAATCATAATTGACATATTTGGGGCAGATTTGAGAAAGGAATTGATTAATAGTGGTTGAGTCTTCAACGCAAGATTCAATGCATGTCCCGTGGTAGTTGAAATAGGATTTGACTTTTCCCTCTTCTCTCTCTTATACTTGCTATATATTGTAACACTTCTCATTTAAGAAAAGGAGATTATTCTGGGTGTAGGGAAACTCTGTCAAATTTTTTTCCCAACTCCATTTGAGTTGAAAACCTTCTCCTACGCCTAGAAAGCATTTTTTTTCCTCTAAGCAGAAATGTAATGGTTTGTGCACCCATATAGAGCAATAAAACATGTTTTTGTGGTGTTTCTTCAACCCTTTGCATTGTTTTGTTGTCTCTTCATGCCTCTCCCTTTCAAATATGTTTTTTGTGCATGTATTTCATATTTTCAGTGCAGGGGCATCATGTTTCATGGAGTTTGTTCATGGATTAGGGTCTCGGTTTGTGTCACTACTGCCTCGACCTTCTCATCTTCCTTTCTCCCCTGTTTCATCCTCCCTTAACAGAGCATCTCACCCCTTTCCTTCTCTGGTGTATCACCGCTTTAGTGTAGGATTTTCTTTCACCCTTTCTTTCTCTTTGGTTCCTTAGAGTGGTTAGATTAGGATAGTTTAGTTTTTTCCTACATTAGAGTAGCTCGCGGCAGGTAGTTTAGGAACAAGAACCAGCTTTCTTTGGAGGATTATCTCAGGTTTGCAAGTCCCATAACTTGAGAGATGATCCAATGTTATGCAATCACACCGAATGCCCCATTTTAACCACTTCACATCTTTTTCCATTCGAGGGTGCTGAGATTTTACACTAAAACTTACTTCTTTTATGCCTTACTAATGTTTTTCGGATGGTGAAGTGATTTTCCCGGGGGGGCTTGTTGCTTGCATGCTTGAACTAAAGATAAAATCAACTTTTGAGTGAAATTTCAAGGATTTGAGGTAAGATGAGATCTTTTGTGAATGTTTCCAACCAAATAATGATGGTATAAAGTTGAAAAAGGTAAATTAGGTATGCCTTTGTCATTAATGTAAAAAGGGGGAGAAGTTCGGGTGTTTTCCATCAATGAAAAAGGGGGAAATTGTTGGCATGGTGTCCTAATAGGTGTTTTCATTGATGCAAAACAACATTAATGACAAAGTGAATGATGTATGATGATGTATATGATGTTAACATACTCGCTTAGATATCTATCACCTTCTACAAAGGTGTGATTTAGTGAGGTGTGTTTGTTGTAATGCCTTCATACAAGTGCCGAGGAGATGTATCTTGGTAGTGTGAGCTTGTTGGTTACTTGGGAAACATGTTGACATGATGGATATCATGTTTTGAGGGTGCTTGAGAACTCACAGTAGTGGAATAATGCAAGTACAAGTGGTTCACTTAGTTACAGGTGCTCATTAGGAGCAGGTGTAGTAGCTTGGAGGTGTGACAAAGTGTTTTAGAGATATACGAGCTCATAGAAGCTTAGAATCACGTGTATTATGGCATATAAGACATGTTTGGTTCAATTTCAGAGGTTACTTGATGATTTATTGCATTATTTAAGTTGACTCTACCTTCTATAGTGAGGATCTAACATGCAAGCATAGGTAAGTCTTAGTGATTGGAGATTTTGAGCCATGGAATTTATATTCTGATGATTTGAAATTCAGATACTCGTTGTAAATTATGTGATTTTCATGGGACCTTTTTCCTTTCAGGGAATATTCTAATGTGATTTTATTAGGTTTCATAAAACTAATAAGCTTGTTTGATCGTTATGTTTTTATGAACGAATGTTAAGAAGGAAAAGTGGTCTTAAACCCTAGTTAAACCCTAGCTAGAAGTAGTTAGCAAAAAGTGAAGTGTTATGACCTATTTTTGATTTATTAATAAAAAGCAATGATTTGATGTGGTATAGGACTCCTCAGATTTCCATAAATGTATGATTGAGGTCATGGTGAGGAGTGGCCCCACCTAGAAATAACAGCTTTTGGGAAATAAGGTTTTAGGAAAAGATGGTCCAAAGAATTGGTTATTTAGATTTTTTATTGGTGTCCATGGAGGTTTCAAGACATTTTCAGGTTAATGGTGTTTTGAGGTCCAAACAGTTGACCGGTCAAAGGGCGCTTTGGGGTCTCAAATAGCGGTGGTTTAGTACAATGGCCATAACTTGAGATACAAGTGGAGTTTGGAGATGATTCAAGTTGTATTGGAAATAGGATTCAAATATATTTCCATTGACATGAGTTTTAATCATGATGAGGTCATTTGGTAGGGTTTCTAGGGAATTATTTGGACATGAATATTTTTGCAGTTCAAGACAGGATGTGTTCTAATGAAAGTTTGGTATTATTTGAAGCATGAGATGGATTGGGTGATGCTTCCTATCACCTAGAAAGTGAAGAAGGATGAATTTTACATCCAATGAATCCATTTAGAGGTATTGAATGTATGTATAAATGATTTTATGAGCTAACATTTGGAAACATACATTTTGGCAAGTTGATCTGGTGAAGGCAAATGTTGATGTGGTTTGAAGTGAAGGATTTTTCATGACTTCTAACTTGCTTAGAATTGTTCTAAAAGTTCCATTTATTTTTAGTTTTCACATGGCATATTTTTGTCGAGTAGAGGTTATTTTTGGTCGATGAAGTTTCCATGGTGCGTAAGGGTACAAGAAACAACTATTTTGAGATTTGTAAAGGGAACTGGGCCCAATAAATGAAATAATTTGATTAGTTGATATTAATTGCAACCATGTATGAATTTTTAATGATATTTTTTTCATATGTAAGGTGTTTTGGGTCATAAAAATTATACTTTTAATGTAAGGACATTTTAAAAATGTTCCAATGGGATTTTGAGCTAGTTTTGGCACATGAAATGATGGTTTGAGCTAGGACGACCTGATTGGGTAACTTTTTACTGTTGTATTTCAAATTTGAAATGTTTCCTTGATGTATGGGTCAAACCAAAAGGATGGAAAATTTTTTTCCTAAGTTTGAAATGTGGAGAAGCATATAAAAGCATGTTTTTGGGTGCTTTTTGGAACTAGTTGTGTGTGTGCATGTGGAGCGACCTAGGTGAAGTGTGATTACAGGTGTTTGAGCATGATTTGGAGCTGAATAAAGTGTGTTTTAGGTTAAGAAAAATAAGAGGACATGAAAGTAATATTTTTATGATTTTTAGAGGGTTTGATGAGCTTGTTTTATGAAGTGTGATCACCTAGGGTTGATTGAAGAAGTGCAAGCTGAATAAGAGGTCTCCATCAGTTGTGGTAGAAAAAATAAGAGATATACACATCATAAGGTGGTTTAGTGGATGCTTGATCATATTTGGGGGTTGTATCCTCCTTTTGGAGTTGGTGCTTCACAAAATTAGGGGTTGGTGCTCCTTGTAGGGTTGATGCTCTACTAAACTAGGGGTTGGTGCTCCTTGTGGGGTTGATGCCTCACTAAATTCAGAAACATATCAATATAAGATTTTGTTTCAATGGGTTTTATTCCCTTGAGGGTTTCCCACTTATATCTTGTGTTTCTTCTTTTCTTTCATGATTACAAGTTTAACTAATGGTTTATGGTATGCACATTAAGTCTTGAATAAGTGGTTATTGTGTTTGAATGCTTACGGTATTTTGAGTTTCAGATTTGAAATATAATTTGAAGTTTTATAAGGACTGATTCACCCCCTCTCTCAGTCCATTTTTCTTCTAACATATATGCCACATAGGTTTCACCACTTACAGTAACATCAATAACAAACGCCCTTGCTCGAGGCATTGGATAATCAAAGTATGATTGAAGACGCAACATTTTTAAAGACAATGTGAATATTTTTTAGGACTAGATGATCTATGATGACCAAGAGGTGTCTTTTAGTTGATGAATAGAGTTTCAGTATAGTATGAGGATTGTAGATGTCAAAAAAATTCCACCGAGTGTTTAAATGGTTTTGTCACAGTTGTGAGTGATCTTTTGGGTTCAAAATGAGAAAATCTATGTGGTGAAGGAGATAGACCTATTCCACTAGGTCTTCAAGGTTATATGGAAGATGATTCAAGGGGGAATAAGTTACATGGTTGTAAATAGTGACAAAATACCTATGAAATAGGTTCTATTTGTGTCCTTGAGCTGTAAGGGGATGCATCATCTCGAGGGAGATGAGTTCAATCATGTATGTTAAAGTAGATCCAATGTGTAGTCCTAAGAAGCATGTAAGTTAGAGGTAAAATTAAAAATGTGGTGTGTGTTTTCTCAGGGGAGTTGTGTAAAATCTAGATCCAAGGATCATTAACAACATTTGTTTTCAAGAAGGTGGACATAATCTCTAGGGGAGCAAGTAAGTATGTGTTCATTATAGATTTGTTTTGCATGTCAAGTTGTTTATAGGAGACTTTCAATATATTTGAAAGGGTAAGAGTGTACTTGGAAACAAGAAGAGTAAGGTCTGAAGGTGGTTGCATGAATGGTTTCCATCAATGTTTTTGAAAATGGTTGCCATCAATGATAAATGGGGAGATTGTTGGACATAGAGTAATTTTTCGTTGTCATTGATGTCAAGTAGAATTGATGTCAAAGGGAGTATTGGTATGCATATTATGAACATAATGTTTTCATAAGGTGTTGCATTGGTAATATATCATGGCTTCTTGGTACATTTGAATGGTTTAGTGCATGGTTAAACTTGTATGTACTACGAGTGAGTGCATGTTCTTGATGTATGCTTAAAGTAAGCAAGGTGTAGAGGTGGTCAAAGGTTTATATGGTATCTAACATGATCATAGAGGTATGTCAGAGGTGTAAGAGTATTTGAAAGATGGATAACATGTTAGGTTCTATGAAGCATGTGTTTAAGAAAGCCATTCTAGGATTAATATTAGACATATTGCAAAAGATGGTATGGTAGCATGATGTATGAAACAGAGAAAACCTATATGAGATTGTGAGGAGTTTTTGACATTGCATAGCATTTTTGGTAGGTGTATAAGGTGATGGTTCAGATGTATAGTGCATATTCATGGTCATTAGAAGCAATTTCTAGAAGACAACGCAAGGAATTTGAAAGAAATGTATGAAAACTTGTTTTGAGCTCTACCGAGCTCTCAAAACTGTCATTCCCAACTCGATGGTCAAATTTGAATGCTCACCCACATGTGTTTACTATGCATGAGGACCTAGGATTTTATTTTATGTTAGGTCATGGAATTGAGACACGTTTCCAAGTGGAATGGATTCATTTGTTTGTCATACTTTTATGAACCATTGTTAAGAAGCCAAGCGGGTATAAACCCTCCTAAAACCCTAGTCTGAGAGTGATGGAAAATATATGAAGGTTTTGGTCATAAAATGACTTGGGGGATAGTATGAAGGCTCATGCATGTAGACAATTCATCGTAACTCATTTTGGTGGTTGTGGCATGCACTGTGTGATGATAAGCTACAACAAAACCTCTATTTTGTGAAGATTTAAACCCAAGACTTCATGCACCCAAGTCACACACCCAAAGCAACTCACTAGGTGGCTTGTGAAGGTAACAATGAGTTCATGTGTATATAAAGAGCTCTAAGCTCTATGTTGAACAAGGTGGATCAAGACCCAATAGGGCAACAATCCTTCATCGATTATTTTCGTGGTCTTAATGGCTGAATTTTTTGAATGAAGTAAGATGAAAAGTTGCTTGAAATTCGAGAAGAAGACAATCGTGGTCTTCTTGGATCATGAAGTTTTATATATTTTCTATTTTAGACATTTTTGGACGTAATTGCATAGAAAGAGCACTAGGAGTAGGAAGAGATCTGCATTTTCCAACCACTTCAGTGTCCAATCGGGCATGGAGTAAAGAGGGAAGTTTTTCAGAATTTCCTCTAATTTCCAGAAATTTAAACCTATTTTATGTAGATTTTGTGCATTTAAAGTTTTAGATTTTTTTTAAGTTAATTACGTAGGAAACTATCATTGAAAATATTGTAGGGGCCACAGATGGACTTGGGAACGTTTCTGGTAAATTACAAAGTTCCAAGAGGTCTGAATCATCTCAATTATAGGTATAAAGATATGTTAAGTCAATAGTGAAGGGGTATTGCACTTCATTGGGAAATAATGGATCGATTCTCATTACAAGAATCCGTAGATGTAGCCTTCATGTGAACTTTGTTATCAAGTCCTTGTGTTGTGGATTTGATTTTAGTTTGTTTTAGGAGATTTTGATCGGATAAAAAATGCAAGTTATTTTATTTGATTAATTATTTAAGCAAGCATAAAATTAGATTATTTGGATTGAAGTCACAATTTCAGTATCCATAACCCACAACAGAAAGGGAATTGCACATTTCAGATTTGGAATCAAGAATTCAATTTGAGTGCATTCTAAAATCAACTGTGAATATTTAAATGGATTTTTAATAGATTCAATATATTCACTTAAGTTGAAAATTAAGGATATTTTATTTATTTGGAAGAGTTCAAGGATTTGGGTTTAAAAAATTCCCCAAATTGCTAATACTCTTAGTCAATTTTCAAGTTTTTAAATATGAGAATTTTCTAAGTACCACTTGAAAAAAATTAGTACCATTTATAGATCAATTACAGAATTCATGTTGAAAGGCCTATTGTGGGAGTAAGTGTGGGATGTGTTATAAGTTCTCATGGAAATAATTGGATAGGTTATATGCAAACAAAGTGTGAAACCCTTCTTCTAAGTGTGTCACCGTTAATGGTCTAATGAGGTCAAACCCAGTCATGAAGTTCCAAAAGGATGTGTGATGTTTTGCATGTTGTAGAAATGATATATACACATGGATACATTAAAGAGGTCTAGTATGACGTATTTGAGCTCATGGTTTGATCAGATGTAGTGTAGTTTTTGTTTAAGCCATATTAGGCTTATTAAGAAGGCTTGTGGATCAGGTATGAAAGTGTGAATTTATTCATGTGCGATATGAATGTGAGCACTTGAATATTTTTTTCAAGTTATTAATGAAGTGTTCCATGAAGTGGTAGAGTTTAAAAGTGGAGTTTGAGGTGATGGAGCTTGATGAGTAGATGACTAGTTCTTGAGACCTAGAACTAGGTTTGAGCAACTTCAGAGATGCAAGCATTTTTGAGCCTTATGTCTTAAATCGGTGATTGAAATGAGTCAGTATGAGATATTTGAGGTGAAAAAAATTATGTTGATGTGCCACATGTTTCTTGAAGAGGTTATTGGATGTGTGAACTAGATCATTTTTGAGATTTGTTAATTAGGTGCTTAGACCTAATAAGTGGTGCTTGCCAAATGGAGTGGTGTATGTTGAATATGGATGAAGAAGATATGTTTAAGCATTAATATGGAGTCTAGAGGGTTTTGATGATATGTTTTGAAGATGGTGGAGTCTTGGTGTAGCTGCCTTGTGCCTTTGACATTCAAATTGTGATGGTTAGAGTGAAGACCTTGTTTATAGGCCTAATTGAGAAAACATTGTCATGTGATTTAGTGTAATTTGAATTAAATCTTATTTCAGAGTAACTATTGTAATAAATGATATTTAGGTGATTACATACAACAATATATAATTTACAAGTCTCTAAAATTGATTAACCCTAGGTAAATGCAAAGGAGATAGAGACTTATCGATGTCAACTGATGTGGAAGTGATCACGATTGTTTGAGTGCTGGATTTGGCTAGAAATGGTGTCAAAATGGCTCATTGAGGGCTTGGGAACTCAAGAATTTACTGAATAAAATATCTCATAGGAAGGAAGAAGTTTAATAAGCACCGTGACTATTTTGGGTGCTTGAACTATGCAAATGTTTAGGATCCGGTCTTTTAAGGTCGAAAGGTCTTCACTTCTATTCATTCTTTATCACTCTAATTTTTTCGTTAGGGTTCTGATCACACATGTAACCTATAAAAAAACCCCTAGCTATCTATAAAATATCACAAACACATTAGATCTAAATAAAATATGTAACATGTGAATTTAGAGTGACCTAGGTGGTCACCCGATAAGTGAACTTATTCCCGAGTACTGCACTACATCTCAGACTCCATGTAGTTCTTTGTGCTTGTGTGTGAAATGGTGTCCTTAGCCTATGTTTTCCCTCATTCCAATGACACCAAGATAATGGGATATAGCTATCTTTGATATACAAATACAGATATGTGGTATGGAATTCAGATATTCCCTTCCTATGCAGTGTATACAACCCATAATGTAGTCCCTTTGAGTAGTATTAGTAATATGTAGATGTGATAGTCCCTCTTGATTTGCTAGCCATAATAATAGTTAGTATGTTGTGTATATATATGAGTCCCTTACTTTAATTTTGACACTAGTGACACCGAAGGATGACTAAGAATGTGGGATAAGGATAAGAAAATAAACAAGGCTAACCAAAAATGATGAAATGTGAGAAAATAAAAGGAGGACAGGTGTTCCTAGAAGGGACTCCGAGCACCTCAGGCACTAGTGTCCCGAGAAAAAAACAAAAGATGTGACAATACAGATAGACAAGGATCCCTGTGACCTTACCATAAGTTCATATGGATTTGAGATATGTAGAAGAGTCATAATAAAAATCAATCAAATAATGTAGAGGAATAAGGGAAAGTGTCACCAGTGTGTAATTTTATTACTTAGGATTCATGCATATAACAACATACCAATGGCATAGTAAAGTGATGATACATGCATAGTTTTGTGTCTACATTTTACCCCTTATGTTATTTGAAGGAAATTCAAGTAGTTGTAAAGGAAGTAAGAAACATACCTGTATAGGGTCTAGAGAAGCCATATTGCAGAGTACACGTAGAACATAGGGACTTGTAGCGGGGTGAACCATGGATCAATGTTTTTAACCCATGTGACATAGGAAGAGATAGAAAACCATCGTAAGGAGAGACTTGGAGAAATAGTTGTGATGATATTGGAGATTTCATATTTTTTCCAAAGATGATAGAAGAGGTAGGGAGTGATCAATTCCCAACTTGATTTGTTGATAATTGAAGGATTTTGGTGTCTTACCGCCAAAGGAAGAGTGTTAGGGAGAGAGGTATATTTTTACCTCCTTCCATTGATGCCTCCCCAAAATTTCCAATTATTGCAGATGGATAAGGACCGATTTTTACCGTTTTGTTCTCATTGAAATTATTTTGTCCCGATTTAAGAACCCACATAGGAGCAATATAGGAAAGGAAATGATGTCTCATTTCCCCCACTCCTATAGTAACGGGTGTTTTGATTTGAATAGTATTATATGGCTTCAAAGTTAGGTCATCTAGAAGCAATGGTGACATAATGTGGCTACCAAGTTAGGTCATCTGAAGCGATAGTAACTAGGGTTATTATATTGATTGATTGATTTGAATGATAGGATTTGATTGAATAAGATGTATTTGGAAGATTACTCATGGAGATATTTTTTTTTTCCCCAGATTAGGTCATTTGGGGGAATGGATTCGAAATAGAAAAAGTATTGATGTCGTATAGAATAAATGTAATCATATTTGAATGAGATAAGAGAAAATGTCGATTGATTGTGTTGTGTCCTAAGAAGGATTATAAGATGATCCCAATTGTATGCCCCCATTTCAAAAAAGGGTGAGGGGTGGAGAAATGAGTACTAGTATGAAAGTAAGGATGTTAAGGATTGTAGTAGTAACTGAGAGATAGTATAGGAGATGTAGTAGTGTTGATAAAGTATGTGTAGATATTGAATAGTGCATGTGTCATAATTGAAGATAGATTATTTAGAATTGTTTAATACGATATCAGATGAGACCGTGATCTAGATGCTACAAATGGGTAGAGAAACATGGAGTAACGAGGCTCAAGATATGAGCCAAACTATGTGCTTGTATTAGCTACAAGATTGGTAGAAAATAACGACTATACTTTATAGAAAAAATTGAATTACTATATATAGTAATGTGAAAAATGTGAATAGTAACTTCATTTGAAAGGAGACTAAGTGTGATTTGATATATGAGTTGTGAGGATGCCACATGTTAGGGAGGCTATTCTATCGAGATTAAAGAGGAGATGAAATTTGTGGGTACACA
Organism: Taxus wallichiana var. yunnanensis; assembly: GCA_018340775.1. Taxonomy (NCBI): domain Eukaryota; kingdom Viridiplantae; phylum Streptophyta; class Pinopsida; order Cupressales; family Taxaceae; genus Taxus; species Taxus wallichiana. Next base: position 626,506,486 of record CM031234.1, read on the forward strand.
GACAACCAGGATTTGGTATGTATGATTAAATATGGAATCTTTTGTCAAATACGTCTGTTTTTATCATTTTTAGCAAAATTTGAGATTTTGTAAAATTTGGTGTTTTTGACCGAGACGGAAGTGGAAAGGGAGTTTTTTTGTTGGGACACTAGCACCCAATCCCTAGCACTACTGACCTATCATGGGAAGCTAGTGTCCATCTCCTAGGTGATAATGTCCAGGGATACTTTTGGTATTGTTTGGTTAATTTAGTTTATTTTGATGTTGTTATGATTGATTTTGAAGCATGGATGTGTGTTAATATTGTGTTTTATTACTTTTTTATGTTATGTAGAGAGATATACACTCAAGGAGTTTTGTACGGATGCCATTTAAGAAAATTTCTTCAATTGGGACTTACCGATGATGAGTGGGATGTATTGGACCATGTTGGCTTGTGGTACATCACTAGATTGGGGGAGGTACCCCATAATATGCCATTGTTGACAACATTATGTGAGAGGTGGTGTGTAGATACTTGCACATTTTGGTTATTGATAGGAGAGATGATGGTGATGCTGGAGGATGTGTATAGGATATTGAGGTTACCTATTATTGGAGAGAGGGTACAGGTTATGGTAGTAGTAGATGCCCATAGCCAGATGAGGGAAACACGATGATATTTTACAAGGTCTCGAGTGCATGCCAAGATGTATATTAGTTTGGATGTGATTGTGAGGTATGGGGTTTTGTAATTGTGGAAGTTCATTGCAGTTGTACTAGCTTCATTAGTGGCCATGGAGGGTGGTGGGGTTGGCATTTTGTATAGGATGCATGAGATTTGTTAGAGTATAGAGGAGCATGGCACGAGATATGCATGGGCATGATGTGTGTTGGCCCATTTATATAGGGATTTGTATCGATTCATGTAAGAGGACCATGGTGGTGGGATAGGAGCAACCACCCTATTACATGTATGGGATTATGAGCATATAGTGATAGTGAGGCCACTTAGTGGGCCATGGGTCGATTGGGCTTGGCTAGAGATATTTGCATCAAGGTGAGTGGGGATCTGGGTAGTAGAGGATGGACATAACCATATACATGTGAATGTTGGATCAGATGGGTCCTAGGCTAATTATCTAGAGGTTATATAAAGATTACATATGATGGGTGGATTATGATATTGAGTTACGGTGCATTTGGCGCACCATGTGGATGGAAAAATGTTATCACCAAAAACAACACCCTTTGATTTTTTAGGGTTGTGTGGATGAGAAATCGGTGTTTTGGGGTAACATGGGATTTTCTCTCAAGTTTTGGGAATTTCTACTTGAGACAAACCTCTAAAGATGGTTCCTCTACCTATTTCTAATGCTAAACTACTCCTAAATAAGGAAGTACAACTATCTAATCTTACTCTAACAATATAAAGGACTCAAGTAGAGAGAAATGTGCATGTAAATGGGAATACTAAGCTATCGTAGATGTGATAGAACTAAGAAGAGGGAAAAAACATTCTAAAATTAGGGGAAATGGAAGAAAATGAGAAAGGAGAGAGAAATCATGAGTGCCACAGTCCAAAGCATCATTTAAACCACCATTTCCATGGAGCACAACATATTTAAACCCTACAAAGAGAAAAAAAGAGATGCATAATAAACTCTGAAAATGCAATGAAAGGAAATAAAGTTCAATAGAACATAGCTAGGAACATAATAACCATAAATAATTAATTTTATTGCTTCAAGTGGATGCATAATCCATTAAAATGAAGAATAAAGACAATAATATCCATGTACATATTTAAATCTGAGGCATATAACTTAAATAATAACACTTGTAAAACACTTTTGTGATGCCCTTGCATTCCCAAAATGTCCAACATTACAAATGAGCACCACTTTACATTTTATAGAGAAAGGGAAAAAAAGAGAAGAGGGAACTCAAATTTCTACCTCCACCTACCAACAACATGCATTAATTCTCTGAAAAAACGTATGGGTGCCTTGTCAAATCCATGTCCCCAAGATATATTTCTTATGGAAGAAGAAATGGGCACCATACCTCATTAAATTTGGTGGTTGAATAATTTGGAACTACATATTTTAATGTTGAAGTGTTTTCCTCTTTTCCTCCCACTTACCCTCACTTAAAACAATATTTTCATTGCCATAATGAAGAGCATGAAAAGACCTTTCTAACAGTATAAATTTTGTAAAATTTGGACAACCAAGGAAAATTTTATGCCCATGCGGATCTAGGGGTTGAGGAGGAATGCAGTTACAAATGCTTCATCACTATTTACATTTAACTCATTTTTCTTCCTTTGTAGTGCGGATGGATTGGTGGTACAGGGGAACTAAGGGGAGTTAGGAAGTGTTCACTTATTCCCTTTTTTCCACTTTTTCCAATTGGATCGGAATTTTTATGTTGGGTAGAGTATTAGATCCGGGGTGGAATTTAGGAACTGTCCCACCTAGCTTGTTGGTGCTCACAATCCCTTAACTCTCGCAACACTTCTTTTGATTCCCCACTTCCATGATCCACCTAAAACTTCGCACTACATAGTCACCCTTTTTTGCAGAGTGACTCACCTTGCGAAGAACTTAGGCATCCTGGGAACCATTCCACCAAGACCCTTGGTTCTCACAACTCCCCTTCAATCCATAATACTCCAGTTTGCTTCACCTTACAGCAAAAAAAGCCTCCACATGGAAATTATGGCATCATGGAACTTGTTTCCATTTGCTCCTTAAATCTCTTCCCCACTTGCAACACTATTTGCTTTGTTTTGTGGCTTGACATGCGTTGTGGAACTTGAACCCACAAGGAACTGTTTCACCCCGACCTAGAAAACCCATAATACATTGAACTTAGTCAAATTTCATTTTTGTGTGGCCAAATCAGGAAATTGGGGAACAAGAGAAACTTAGGAAGGGTTTTACCCACCCTCGAAACCCACAATACACTCTAGAAGTGTAATTTTCTCAATTTTTTCCATTTTCTCTTGGTATTTTGGATAAGTATGGAACCGATGAACTGTGTAAAGGGGAGGGAAGGATTTATGAAATTTAATTTCCCCATTCTTTACTCAATTTCACCCTTTCCCAAGCCTAAATAATCAACATAAGTTATCAAAATACCTCAAGAGCTCATTTTGGATAATAATTTAATGACTCAAAGGGGCTAACTTCCTAATGTATGAAGAGACCAATGGCCAGAAACATCCATTTAGCATGAAATCACCTTGAAAACCTGAAAAAATGATATGAAATTTAAATCTTTCATCCTGAATCCACCAAGCACTTCCCGAACATGTATTTGATCAATAGTCGTGGGATAGTGATTCCCTCCTCTTTATGGGAGATGTTCCCTTATTGAAAGTGAGCAACAAAGCCTATATAAAAATATACATATTTTTTAGTGACAAGGACTTCTGATACTTTAAAATGTTCCATACCAATATAAATTATCAATACATAAGAATGGAAGAACAAAGAAATTGAAAGGGAAGAATATAACAATACTTTTAAGGTAATATAGATAGCAGAATATAACCTTACATGGACTTACAAGAGATATAGAATATAATCATTCACATTTGCAATATTATATATAATTCCACAGACACAAAGTTCTAGAAATCATATCATAAGAACACAAAGTTTCTTAACATGAAAGACTGATGATTCACAAATTTCAGACAAGAAAGAAAGGATAGTAGATGAGGATTAGAGATAAGAAAATTCTTCTGTATTGATTACTTTCAACTCAATTTACATTTCAAAAGTATCAGAGTCTTTCCTCCTCCTAAACAATGGCATAGAGAGCCCATTAAATAGTTTACAAAAATAGTTACATTTGGTTCCAACTTCTTTTAATCTAGAAGATTAAAGACTACTTAAGAAATACATTAATAGAATGGTCTTTAATCAAATATTACATTATAATTTTTAGACTTCAAATTAAAATAAGTGTCCTAGGATCCCGAAGTAGAAACATCTCGAAGGAGGATTAGAAGTGCCAACTGTCTTAAGAATCTGATGTCTAAATATTTTCAATGCTTCAGCTATCTCCATGCACTTTAGGATGGTAGTGTTAGAGATGGCATGAGTCCATGTATCAAGGAACTTCTCCATATCCTTCTCAAACTTTGTGTTTTCAAGAAACTCCTTGTTTTCCTCAGTGATAGTTGATTGAAGGGAGAAGACCTCCTTCATCTTTTCTTTAGACATTGAATCTTCCTTGAAGAGATATTTCTTGACAAAGGTGCTAAACTGAGCCTTGATCTCCTGTATAGAAAAGTGATCACCTGAGGCTTCATTTTGGATTTGACAATGAATATCTTGGAAGGCAGACATAACACAAGCCTTGAAAGCTTCTCCTTTTTGCCACATATTTTTCAGTTCTCCTAATGCTTCCTCCAAAACTTTGATCTTCCACTCAACATTGAAAACCCAAGATTTTGATAGATTGTTCTTGGCCTCATCAAATATCTTGCTTGCCAACAAGACCTGCTCATTTGTCCTACTCATTAGATGGAGATCTTGGATGCATTCACACCATAGCTTCAATTCTTTCTCCAAGCCACTGAGTGTTGTGCTAAATTTCAACTGTAATTTGGATACCTTCTCATATGACTTGAAGGCCTCCTCAATGAAGTTCAATCCAGACACTATCATATCATCAACCAATAATTCAATGGCTTTTCCATAGGTGGCATGTTTATGAATATCTTTGATGGTCTAAACTTCATCCTTGTTGAGAACTAGGGGAGGTGGAAGAGTGGTTAGTGGAGTAGGATCCAAGACCTTATCCTTTGCCAACAAGGATTTTATAAAACTTGAAAGAACTTGATTTTGTTCCTCCAATTTCTCCATAGTTTTTTTACCCTTCTCAACACGTTCAATAACTCTAGTGATAGTTTCCTTGAGGTTATGAACCTCACTTTCAGTGTGTGACTCTCCAAGTGGAATCCTTGTGAGTTCCAAGTTAGAAACCAAAAGGTCTTTCTCTTCTTTGTCCATCTTATGCTTCACGATCTCCATGAATTTTGACTCTTAGAATCTAACACCAACCTTGAGGTAATATTTGCTTTCTTTTCGAAGGAGGGGAGTAGTACCGAGAAAGGCTGCCACAACATCAAACTTGGGAACCACAATTTGAGAAGTAGACTTCCTTTTCTTGCTATCAATGAAAGGTTGAACCCAAGCAAAGGAAGAGGAAGAGGTAGAAGGAGCAATGGGTCTAAGTGCAAGTGTACTCATTACACTCAATGTTTACACCACAGATGTCTCTAATGGAGAAGTTGGCATATCTTCAGAAATATCCTTGGAAGAAGGGTCCACCAAACCTAGAGATTCAGACATTTGGCCTTTATTTTCCATCTCAATAGTGTTGACAGGGCTTCTTCCTCTTCTTTCAATTCTTCACTATTATCCTCACTCAAAATAACATCTCTCGACACTATGGGAACTTATGGCTGCTCCAAAGGAAATTCTTCCTTTTCTTCTACAATCTTCTCTTGCTTGATAGCCTTGCCTTTCTTCATGTATACCTTTGTTGAAGAGGAAGGAGTGGACTATTCAGGCACCTCAACATTGAGTGTAAGTTCTTCTTTCCTAGGAGAGGAAGTTTCTTGTGAAGAATACTTAGCTTTGTTCATCCTAAATTTTTGCATCTTCTTATCAAACTAGAGCTTGGTTCTCACAAGAACAGGGTTGATCACTTCTTTCAAATCATCTTTCTCTCTTACAAACCAATCAATGGTTTCAAGAGGAGTGTTTGATGGACCTCTCATATTCAATGGATTACAAGTCTTCATCATCATCCTAGAGCTTATTAGGTACTTTTTAGAGATTGAAAACTATAATTTTTTGAAGAGAAAATCTACCAAAGTACCTTCTCCTAGCCTCAAGTCATCTACGCAATTGGCCCAATAATCTTTAGTATCAACAAGGTGATTAAAACCTAATATGATATTCTTATCAATATATCCCTTGATATCAAAGCAAGTCCTAGGCTTGAAGTGATGAAGGGTGAGAGGAGCAATGGTTCTATCAATGTTCTAAGCATCGAGGGTTTTCTACATGTATAATTTCCCAAGGTGATAGGGAAATGGATGCCAACAATATTTTTATCTTTGCAAGTCCGATGAAGTTTGTCTAACTACCTATAAATTTCAACTAGGGCCATTTTTCATTACAAAACATAGGAATATTTAGAGGACCTTCAAAACTAGCCAACCTAATATATGAAAACTTTCTGAATTGAGTGAAAAAACTCCCATATTCAGAGATCAAGGTCTTTGCTTCCTCAAAAAATCTTCAAGCAGTATTTCCTTCCAAAATCCCAATAATGTACATGGTGAAAGCTTCATTGAATCTTATGAAGTATCGTTACTAAGTTTGAGATTTAATTAAGGACAATGTTCATATATAGGAGCATCTTTCTTATCTTTGATGTAAGAGAAACCAAGCCATTCCCTAGATGTTGCAATAGTGTACATGAGATAGGAGGACATGTAGAATGTCTTTGTTCTCTAAACATTGACCAACTGCTCCGTTAGATTTTCACAGATTATCTCACCCCAATTCAAATTCTACTTCCCTTCACAAATGATATTGATATAGGGACACATCCAAAAATGAAACTCATTTGTAGAGGGCATTCCCATGATCCTAGCAAGAAGAGTGATGATGTCTAAAAGTTCTTCCTTAAAATCAACCCTAAACAATGACTTAGAAAGTCTGGATGCTCCTTTCTTAGGGTTCTTTAGCCATGATTTAGCTACCCTAGCCTTATATTTCTCACTGTCATGATCAAATAGTGTTTGTGCTTGAGCAAGAGTGAGGGTATTAGCATATTCCACCACTAGGATGCGTAGGGCAGCACAGATAGCATCAAAATCCAATCATGCAACCACTTCACCATGAACATTAACAATCTCCTTGGACTTTGGATTGAAACAAGCCCCACAGTGAGCATGATATCAACGCACTGGATAGAGATAGGGAAACCCCTGTAAATGCAATTCCATAATCTTTGATCAATTGGGTGATGGGAGTAGGGCTATTGCATCCTAGCCTGCTCCAAAAGTCATCAAGGTCAGGTGTTGAGCTTCACTGTTTGCAATATTAGGCATGAAAGTTTCTAATGAGGAGATATGTTTATGCCCTTTGTATTGAATCTTCATTATGACACGGATAGGATAGGAGAGAAACAACCTTTAACTAAATGTTCAACAATCCTTGTAAGAGAAAACATAGAGGCACAGATGCGGGTAATGGCTACTTTATGAAGACATGAGTAGGAGAAAATGAGCAAGCAAGTGTGAGAAAGAAAGAACAACTACACTCCTTTAAATAGCCATGAATTCAAATGAAGGAGAGAGAAAATAATGAATGTGCAATAAATAACCCCATGTTAACTCAAAAAGGTGATATATGGGAAAGATGGGAAAAAAATTGGCTTGGTCCATGGGATGTGGGGACATGGGACATGTGGAGCTGAAATACCCAATCTAAGAAGAATGTGGAAAAAGTGGGTTTAGAGAGCATAGATTGTCCATGGGACATACGGGACGTGCATGGAGCCAATTTAGCCAACGGGTAAGCAATGCGAGGGAAAAGTGGTGAATCGGTGAATGGGAGGCCCATTACTTGGGACATATGGGACAAAATGTCTGACTTAGCCGTAAATCATTAAAAATGACTCCAAGGACTTGATTTTTCTAATTTTTGAATTTTTCCTTCACTTAAACACTTCCAAAGGACACCTCTTCAAAATTTTGAAAATTTATCTTGAGAAAGAAGGGAAATTTTGAAAGAGTGACAACAACTGGCTCTTTCTGGGATGACTTGACTAGGACAGAGGAATGAGGCAAGATCAAGAACCAAAAGAAAACTCTGGAAAATAGACCAGTGCCTTATCCATTGGGAAAATAGAGTCAAAGGAAAAACAATACAGAAGACAACACACAAAAGGGGAAAAGGAAACAAGACACAAGGGAAAGACCAAAACAAGACATTGTACACAATATACAAAAGGAACTACCTAATCACCTAGGACTTGAACAACTTCAAATACTACCCACTATAAGGAAGTGGGAGAGGAGATCCATCCATATAATCCAAATAGAAATAATTTTCTCTAGCAAAGTGTCTTATCTTGAAAGGACCAAGCCAAAGAGAATCAAACTTACCATGGCTTCCATGAGGCTCATGCCTTTTGTCCCATAATAGGACAATGTCTCCCACTTGAAAATCTCTTGGTCTAGTATTTTTGTCAAACAAAGATTTCACCTTCTTGTTGGTGAGAAGAGATTCTATCAAAAATTACTTCCTATCCTCATCCAACTTCTAGAGATACATGATCCTTTTATCCAAAGAACTTGATGAAACTTGAATCCTCAATAGCCTTCATCAAGTGCAAGGTTGGCAATTCAACTATTACTGGTAGCTGAGCTTCAACACCATATACTACTTGAAATGGAGACATTCCAATGGCTCTTTTGGTGTAATTCTATCTACCTAGAGGGCATCATAGAGCTTCTTGTGCCAATTCCTTTGAGATTCATTGACAAGCTTCCAGATGATGGCTACCAAATTCTTATTTGTTGATTTTGCTTGTCCATTCCCTTGGGAAATTAATGAAGAATGAGCAAGGGAAATTCCATACCCGTAGCAAAAATCCATCAACTCGAAAGAAGAGAAATTGGAAGCATTATCAGTTATAATTTTATTTGGTATTCCAAATCTTATCAAGATGTTCTCTTTGATAAAATTACACACTACTTCGAGGTAGTACTTTTGACTAGAATGGCTTCTACCCATTTTGTGAAGTAATCTGTATTAGCAAGCACATGAGTGTGTCTAGCACTAGAATGTGGGTTGAGAGTTCCAATAAAATCCAATCCCCTTGTTGAAAAGGTTCTTCAATGATTACTGGTTTGAGTGGTAAAGCAGCCAATTTAGGCCTCCCAACAAAATTTTGACAAGATTCACACTTTCCTACCCACTTTGATGCATCTCAAAACAATGTCGACCAATATTACCCTGCAAAAGAATTTTGTGAGTAGTGACATAGATAGATGAAATTCCCTCCACATGGTTGATCATGAAAATCTACAAATAATTTCTTTTGTTTCTCTCTGTCCACACATTTAAGTAATCTTCCATCAATGCCTTGTTTGAACAAAGCATTTTCCCACAATACGTATTGTGCAGATCTCAACTTAATAGATCTCTTTTCCTTGGCACTTAAGTGAGATGGACATTCTCCATAAGTAAGAAAATGTGCAATATCAACATACCACTCATCTATTGAACTAAGAAAGAGAACAACAGGAACATCAGCCCCTTCTATGGACAATTCCTCATCAACTCCCTTAGTAATAAGTTCACATAAGCCCTTACCCTAGACTAGCTTTGTTGGCTTGATATCAAGGTCATACTCCTAAACCTTTTCCACCCAATTACCTCACTTAGTTCTGAACTCCTACTATGTAAGAATAGACTTGATAGTTGTATCGGTACAAATACAACTAGAGTGAGAATTAAGGATATAAAAATGAAACTACTTGACAACTTTGACTACTGCAAAAGTGTGTTTCTCCATCAAGTATACTTCAATTCATGAGCTTTCAAAATGTAGCTCATGAAGGCAATCGAAGTTCATGATTCTCAGATTTTTTTGAGTTAGTATAGCAGCCAAAGTACTCTTAGTAGCATAGCAGTAGATAATAAAATCCTTGTTGAAATCAGGACATGCTAGGATAGGAGTTTTAGCAATAGCTTTCTTGATATCCTCAAAAGCTTATTTTCCTTCGAAATCCAACCAAAATTTTGTTTCCCTTTCATCATATGAGCAATGCTTATAGTCAGTTCTATAAAATATGGAATGAATCTCCTCAAGAAATTTATCTTTCCAAAGAAAGAGTGAACACCCTTTTTTCTTGTAGGAAGAGGAATTTGTTGGATTTCCTGAACTCTTTCTAGATCTATCTTGATCCCTTCTTTGGAGACAATATTCCCAAGAAACTTTCCTTTGGTGACATAGATGAATTTGTTTTTTAGGATTAAGGGATACTCCATGTTCTCTACATTTTTGAAGGACTACTTCAAGATGTTGAAAGTGATCTTGCCCTTGTCTTGGAGAAAAAGTAAAATCATCAAGATATACAATGATGCATTTCCCTTTGAGACTACCAAAAGATAAGTCCATTTCCCTCTAAAATTAGCACTAGCATTGATAAGACCAAATGACATCCTCTTGTAGGTGAAGGTGCCCCAAGGAGTAGTAAAAGTAGTCTTGTGTTGATCTGGGGTACTGACTTCCACTTGATTGTATCCGGAGAATCTGTCTAGCATGGAAAACATCTCAGCACCTATGATAGCCTATAAGATTTGATCCATCATGGGGAGAGGATAGTTGTCTTTTAAAGAAGCTTGATTCATATTTCTGAAATCCACACAAATCAATCTCACCATTCTTTTTCTTCTTACGCACAATGTTGGTGATCCAGGTTGAATGATGTATAGGAAAGATAATTTTTCTTTTAGTAACTTTTGAATCTCTTGGTAAATGGTGTCAACAATCTTGGGATTGTATTGTCTTTTCTTCTATCTAAAAGGTTTAATCCTGGTTTCAAAGGAATATAGTGTTGCATCTCTTTTGGATGAAAGGCTTTGAGATCATCATAGGAATAAGTGAGGACATCAACATACCTTTTCAATAGGTTCACTTGCTTGCTTCTTTTCTTCTTGAGTGTAGCATTTCCCAATATTTACCATCTTGGGTTCATCATTACTTCCAATATTGACCTTATCATACTCAATAGATTGATGAGTCCCTTGAGAAGCCTTAGATTTGATGTACCTGTCATGTTTATCAAATAGATCCTCTAGTCTCACTAATCCTTTGGGTATCTTGTTACCCCTCAGCTTGATACAACCATCTTGATCCATTTCTTCCTTGATATCATCTTCATTGGAGGGCACATACTCTCTAGGAAGAGTCTCACTTCCTTCAAAATATAATTGATTAAAGTTATCCTTAAGCTCTAGGAAAGAGAGTAAGTGTTGATCATCATTGAAAACTTTCCAGTTGTTTGCATTATCCGGCACACTAGGCCTATGAATCATTTCAATGGTAAATTTCTCCTGAGAGAAATCGGGTGAGGAATCAATAAAGATCCTGAAATAGCCAGAGAATCATCCCTAGTGTTCTTTTCTCTTGGTACAACCTCAATTGAGAAAGCGTCAAGAAACTCAATGGAATCCCAGACAAGATTTCTATAATGTTTCAATCTTTTATTCTTAACTTGATAAAGATCCCTGACCTGTTTCACAATCAACTCTACATCACCATGAGCACAAAGATTCTTCACTCCCATCTCTTTTTCCATGTTCAATCCAAGAAGGAGAGCCTCATATTTAGCTATGTTTGTTTGTATTTTCAAAATAAAGTTTATATGAAAATGGATGAATCTTCTCTTCCGGAGAGATTAACACTACACCAGCTCTAGAACCAGCTGAAGAACAACTTCCATCAAACTCCAAAGTCCAAACACCATTAGGATTATGAATCACTCCCTTAGGAATTTTTTCCTCATCCTCTGACATGATCATATAGTTACCATGCCCTATATCTTCATAGAGTATTTGTGCTTTTGGGTCATCAATCTTTTGTACAATGTACTCAGTCTGCCTTTCTGGTAGCAGATTTTTCATTTTTCCATTGATCGGATGAGAGCATGCGACCAGTCCATTTGAATTTCACCTCCCACTTCTCTACAAAAATTTCTACTCAAGTAACATACCATATGATGGAGGAATATCAACCACTAAAATAGTGGCTTTAACCCTTTTCTCTGGAAAAGTAGCGAAAGCTACTTGTGCATCTTTGATTCTTCCGACCAATGGGACTTCCCTACTCTCCATGGAATAGCAGGAACCAAAATTATGTGTTAGATTCAGGCCTAAGGTATGAGCTACTTTTACAGGCATCACATTGTTTGATGCTCCTGAGTCAATAACACAATTACTGAGTTTGTGGCCAGCTATGAGAAGCGTTATATAGAATGGTTCAATTTTCTCATTAGATGAAGAGACTACAGCCACAAGACTTTGTTGAGATGAGGGGGAGGGAGTGGGTAATAGACCTTTAGAAGTATTGGGTGAAGTTTTGGATTTGGAATTGATGAATTTCACCACCTTGGCAAAATCATTTGGGTGAGTTTGGTAAAATTTTACCTCTGAGATTTGAATTTTGTCTTCTTAATGTGGTTGATGATATCAAAATATCCGAGAGGTGGATGAGGCATCATTACTAGGAATGAGGGAAACTTTGGACTTATCTAATTTAGGAGTTGTAGGAAAGAAGTTTTGGAAGTGGAGGTAGGAAGCATTACTCACCTTTTGTGGCTCGGTAATGGGAATAGGGGCTCCTCTCCTTGCAACCACTAGAATAGTTACAGGAGCTTCCTTAGATTTTTTAGAGAGCTGTACCACTTTTTCCTTCTTGTTCATTTGCTCCCAAGTCATAACAACATATGACTCACTATTCATATCAGCCACTACTTCATTATATTCATCCTCATCATCCACACCTTCAGCTGGTGAGGAAATTGACTTGAGAGTCACCAAGCTCTTCTTGTTCTTCATCAACCTCTTCTTCAGGTTCCTCATAGTCTTCATTCTCCTCCTCATCATCAGGTTCTTGAACCTCATAGGTTGCATTGACCAAAACCTTGATGGGTGGGCCTTCAATAGCCAACTTAGGCTGAGAAGAAGGAAAATGATTCCTAGGCTGAAAATTCTTCCTTGGAATATCTTGGTAAGGAGCATGTTGAGCCAATTGTTTCTTGATAGCAATAAGGTCATTTTCCAACTTCTACACTAACTAGATCGAATTGGCTCCTAAGGAGGAAGAAGAAGATGCTTTAGGTTTGGAGGGTTCTTTTTTCAATTTACTATACATGATTAGATCATCCTCAACACTTGATAGCCAATCATTGATCATCATCCAGAGTTGGAAGATTAGCCCTCCTTAGTGCATAACTTACTTCAGAAACTGAGCATTGAGAAAAAAACACTTTTGGATTTGATCTATAGGATGAGTGGCTTGTGGGATTTTATGAATCAACTTGTTGAATTTAGCCACAAACTCCCTCATGGGTTCATATGGATCCTTTTTGATATGATAAATTTGGGCCAAGAGGGCATGCACATCTTCAACAGGTTTAAAAGTTGCTCAAACTAAGTTTTCATGGTAGTCCAACTAGTAATTGAACCAACTGGAAGGTGATAAAACCAGTTAACAGCATTATCCTACAATGTTTCTATGAAGATCTTGACAAAAATCCTCATGTTCAACCCCAAGGATCCCACATGCTATAATGAAAGCTGCAATATGTTCATCTAGGTGTACTTTTCCATCACCTCTGAAATTTAGGAAAAAAATTCTATTACCTCTAGGTAATTCGTGTAATGGTTGAGGAAGAGCAAGAGGTCCAACACATTGTCCCAAGGAAATGGTGCTACCATCCTTGGAAAGATTGACTGAAGGGGAACTGTAACTCCTGCAAGTACTAGAGCATAGAGGTTAGGACTAGTTTGATCTTGAGGAATTTTTTCTTAGAGACTCTATCTTTAGTAGGAGGTGTGCTTGCAGACCGAGTTCTTCTATTCTTTCTTGCCAAAGGAAGAGAGAAGCCCTGATGTTCTAGAGTTTGAAAATGGGAATCTTCAACACCAGGGTTCTCTGACCATGTGTATATCTTTGATCCACCATGTTACAAACTGGTCTTGAATTTATTCAAAAAGGGGATATGTTGAAATAGAAATCCCTAGCGGATTCACAAAAATGTGTTGGTTTTTAAAATAGCACTTTGTAGTGATCAACAATCAGGGGACAATGAGTCCCTCCTCTTTATGGGAGAGGTTCCCTTATTGAAAGCGAGCAACAAAGCCTATATACAAATATACATATTTTTTTATTGACGAGGACTTTTGATACTTTAAAATGTTCCATACCAATATAGATTATCAATACACAAGAATGGAAGAACAAAGAAACTAAAAGGGAAGAATATAATAGTACTTTCAGGTAATATAGATAGCAGAATATAACCTTACATGGACTTGACAAGAGAGATATATAATAGAATCATTCACATTTGTAATATCAGATATAATTCCACAAACACAAAGTTCTAGAAATCATATCATAAGAACACAAAGTTTCTTAACATGAAATATTGATGATTCACAAATTTTAGACAAGAAAGAAAGGATAACAGATGAGGATTAGAGATAAGAAATTTTTCTATATTGATTACTTTCAACTCAATTTACATTTCAAAATTATTAGAGTCCTTCCTCCCTCCTAACAATGGCATGGAGAGCCCATTAAATAGTTTACAAAAATAGTTACATTCGGTTCTAACTTCTTTTAATCTAGAATATTAAAGACTACTTAAGAAATACATTAATAGAATGGTCTTTAATCAAATATTACATTATAATATTTTAGACTTCAAATTAAAATAAGTGTCCTAGGATCCCGAAGTAGAAACATCCAAAGGAGGATTAGAAGTGCCAACTGTCTTAAGAATCTGATGTCTAAATATTTTCAATGCTTCAGCTATCTCCATGCACTTTGGGATGGTGGTGTTAGAAGTGGCATGAGTCCATATACCAAGGAACTTCTCCATATCCTTCTCAAACTCTGTGTTTTCAAGAAACTCCTTGTTTGCCTCGGTGATAGCTGATTGAAGGGAGCATACCTCCTTCATCTTCTCTTTAGACATTGACTCTTCCATGAAGAGATCTTCCTTGACAAAGGTATTAAATTGAGCCTTGATCTCCTATATAGAAAATTGATCACCTAAGGCTTCATTCTAGATTTGACAATGAATATCTTGGAAGGAAGAAAAAACACAAGCCTTGAAAGATTCTCCTTTTTGCCACATATTTTTCAGTTCTCCTAATGCTTCCTCCAAAACTTTGATCTTCCACTCAACACTAAAAACCTAGGATTTTGACAGATTGTTCTTGGCCTCATCAAATATCTTGCTTTCCAACAAGACTTGCTCATCTTGTCCTACTCATTAGATGGAGATCTTGGATGCATTCACACTATAGCTTTAGTTCTTTCTCCAGCCACTGAGTGTTGTGCTGAATTTCAACTATAATTTAGATACCTTCTCATATGACTTGAAGGCCTCCTCAATGAATTTCAATCCAGACACTATCATATCATCAACCAATAATTCAATGGATTTTCCATAGGTGGCATGTTTATGAGTGGTTAACTTCATCCTTGTTGAGAACTAGGGATCTAGGATCCAGGACCTTATCCTTTGCCAACAAGGATTTTATAAAACTTGAAATAACTTGATTTTATTCCTCCAATTTCTCCATAGTTTGTTTACCCTTCTCAACACATTCAATAACTCTAGTGATAGTTTCCTTGAGGTTATGAACCTCACTTTCAGGTGTTGACTCTCCAAGTGGAATCCTTGTGAGTTCCAAGTCAGAAACTAAAAGGTCTTTCTCCTCTTTATCCACCTTAGGCTTTGTAATCTCCATGAATTGTTGACCCTTAGAATCTGACACCAACCTTGAGGTAATCTTTGCTTTCTTTTCCGGAGGAGGGGAGTAGTACCGAGTAATGCTGCCACAACATCAAACTTGGGAACCATAATTTGAGAAGTGGACTTCCTTTTCTTTCTATCAACGAAAGGTTAAACCCAAAAAAGGAAGAGGAAGAGGTAGAAGGAGCAATGGGTCCAAGTGTAAGTGTACTCATTACACTCAATGTTTACACCACAAATGTCTCTAATGGAGAGGTTTGCATATCTTCAGAAATATCCTTGGAAGAAATTCCACCAAACCTATAGCTTCAAACATTTAGCCTTTGTTTTCCATCTCAGTAGTGTTGACAGGGGTATTCTTCCTCTTCTTTCAATTCTTCACTGTTATCCTCACTCAAAAAGAACAACATCCTCTGACACTATGGGAACTTGTGACTGCTCCAAAGGGCATTCCTCCTTTTCCTCTATAATTTATTCTTTCTTGAGAGCCTTTCCTTTCTTCATGTATACCTTTGTTGAAGAGGAAGGAGTGGACTGCTCATGCATCTCAACATCGAGTGTAAGTTATTCTTTCCTAGGAGAGGAAGTTTCTTGTGAAGAATACTTGGCTTTTCTCATCCTGAAAGTTTTGCATCTTCTTATCAAACCAAAGCTTGGTTCTCACAAGAACAGGGTTGATCATCTCTTTCAAATCATCCTTCTCTCTTACAAACCAATCAATGGTTTCAAGAGGAGTGTGTTTGATGGACCTCTCATATTCAATGGATTACAGGTCTTCATCATCATCCTAGAGCTTATTAGGTACTTTGTAGAGATTGAAAACTATAATTTGTTGAAGAGAAAATCTGCCAAAGTACCTTCTCCTAGCCTCAAAGTCATCTACGCAATCAACCCAATAATCTTCAGTATCAACAAGGTGATTAAAACCTAATATGAGATTATTAGCAATATATCCCTTGATATCAAAGCAAGTCCTAGGCTTGAAGTGATGAAGGGTAAGAGGAGAAATGGTTCTATCAATGTTCGAGCATCGAGGGTTATTCTACATGTATAATTTCCCAAAGTGATAGGGAAATGAATGCCAACAATATTTTTATCTTTGCAAGTCTGATGAAGTTTGTCTAACTACCTGTAAATCTCAACCAGGGCCATTTTTTCATTACAAAACATAGGAAGCTTTAGAGGAGGACCTTCAAAACTAGTCAGCTTGAGATATGAATTTTTTTGAATTGAGTGAAGAAACTCCCATATTCAGAGATCAAGGTCTTTGCTTCCTCAGAAAATCTTCGAGTAGTATTTCCTTCCAAAAGCCTCATAATGTACATGGTGAAAGTGTCATTGAATCTTCAAGTGATGATTACTGACTTTGAGAGTTAATTGAGGACAATGTTCATATATAGGAGCATCTTTCTTATCTTCGATGTAAGAGAAACCAAGCCATTCCCTGGATGTTGCAATAGTGTACATGAGATAGGAGGACATGTAGAATGTCTTTGTTCTCTGAACATTGACCAACTACTCCATTATATTTTCATAGATTATCTCACCCCAATTCAAATTTTGCTTCCCTTCACAAATGATATTGATATAGGGACACATCCAAAAATGAAACTCATTTATAGAGGGCATTCCCATGATCCTAGCCAAAAGAGTGATGATGTCTGAAATTTCTTCCTTAAAATAAACCTTGAACAATGATTTAGAAAGTATGGATGCTCCCTTCTTAGGGTTCTTTAGCCATGATTTAGCTACCCTATCCTTATATTTCTCACTTTCGTGATCAAATAGTGATCATGCTTGAGCAAGAGTGAGGGTTTTAGCATCTTCCATGAATGAGATGTGTAGGGTAGCATAGATAGCATCAGAATCCAGTCGTGTAACATTTTCACCATGAACATTAACAATCTCCTTGGAATCTGGATTGAAACAAGCCCCATAGAAAAGCACAATATCAACGCACTTGACACATAGATAGGAAACCCCTTGCAAATGAAATTCCATAGTATTTGATCAATTGGATGATGGGATTAGGGCTATTGCATTCTAGCCTACTCTAAAATTCATCAAGGTCAAGGTGTTGAGCTTCACTATCCCCAATATTAGGCATAGAAGTTTCTAATGAGGAGAGATGCTTGTGCCCTTTGTATTGAATATTCATTGTGATAGAGATAGGAAGAGAAACAACCTTTAACTGAATTTTCAAAAATCCCTGCAAGAGAAAACACAGAGGCACAAATGTGGGAAATGGTTACTTTGCAAGAATGCAAGTAGGAGAAAATGAGCAAGCAAGTGTGAGAAAGAAAGAACAGTTACACTCCTTTAAATAGCCATGAATTCGAATGAAGGAGAGAGAAAATAATGAATGTGTAATAAATAACCCCGTGCCGACTCAAAAAGGTGATATGTAGGAAAGATGGGAAAACTTGGACCAGATAGTCAATGGGACATGTGGGACACACGGAGCCAAAACACCCGATCCAAGAAGAATGTAGAAAAAGTGGGTTTGGAGAGCACATATGGTCCATGGGTCATGTAGGATGCATGGAGCCAATTTAGTCAATGGGTAAGCAACGCAGTAAATTCGAGAATCGAGGGTAAAGCAGAGGCCCATGATTTCCTTGGGACATGTGGGAAAAAAATGTCTGACTTAGCTACAAATCATTAAAAATGACTCCAAGGACTTGATTTTTCTAATTTTTGAATTTCTCCCTTCACTTAAACACTTCTAAAGGACACCTCTTCAAAATTTTGAAAATTTATCTTGAGAAAGAAGGGAAATTTTTAAACATTGACAACAAATTTTAACACACCTTCCCTTACAAGCTATGAATAAACCGAGCAATAACAACCCCGATCTTGCATGCATACCATTTTGATCATGTAACTAATATGTTCGAGTTAAATGAATGCACTTTAAAAAATAAAATAAAATCTGATTTTACTTGCTTTGCATTTGAATTTATGAGATACTACGGATGGTCCTTGCAACCTTGAAACTCTACACAACTCATACTTCCTCATATTCCCGTAATGAAACATTGTCAATGAAACCATTTCCTCCAAAAGAAATAAAATACTTTGCATATAACTTAGGGAAATGGAACCTCCTTGACCGAAGAGACAATGCACTGAAATCACTTAGAGGAATTGAAAGATAAACTACTATGTACAAGGGAGGGTATTTCCTTTAATAACAATGTTTGAGGTGGATCCCATTGACTGGGATTTGTAATTATTCTCCATCCAATTTTGACAATTAGAAAGCATTGTTTGACTTGCATCCTAAAATCATGTAGGGGCCACTCCATATTGCATCAAAATTTGAGTGTCTACCTAGTTTGACTTTTTCTCGTATCCCCTTTAGGACTATATCTCCTTCTTGAAATATCCTAGATTTTGATTTCTTGTCAAAAATCCTCTTAATATGAGCTTAATCCTTTTCCATTGTTTACATTTCTTGGTTTCTCAATTCTTTTAGCTCCATGAGCTCTACATATCTGACTTCCATGACCTCAAACTCAAACAATTTCAGTTGTTTGATAAGCTCTAAGGTTAAAAATTAGAGGGATATTGTAAGCCTTGCATCTTTTCCATAAAAATTTTTTTAGGGAGAGCTATTATTTGACCTCTTGGGAGTAATCCTATCAGCCAAAAAAACCCATTTGAGTTTTGTGTGCCAAGTCCTCTGATTTTCATCCAAATTTATTTTTATGATCCTTAAGAGATTATTATTTGTGAACTCATCCCACCATTACCTTGGGGTAATACTTTGAAGTTGTGCTCAAGTATATACCATTTTTCTTATCACAATCATTAATCTTTGTGCCAAGGAAAGCTAAGGCATTATTAGAAATGATTTTTGAAAGAACATTGAACTCCGGTCACAATACCTTCATAGAATTCCAAAATAGTGGTCTCATTACCTTCATTTAGTGCAACAACCTCTATCCATTTAGCGAAGTAGTCTATGGCTATGAGGATACATTTGTGGCCTGAGCTAGAATGTGGGTTTATCATTCCAATGAATTTTAATCCCCATTGCATGAATGGATCATTTACAGAGAAGGGGTGGAGTGGAAGGGATGCTAACCTTTCTTTCCTATGAATATAGCACATTTCTTGCATTTCTTGATCCATGCATAGTAGTCACACTAAACAAAGTTAGTCCAATAATAACCATATTTCATAATCCCGAGAGTTTTTGTCCTTGGAGAAAAGTGTTCCCTACTTCTCCATCATGAAACTCATGTAACACTCTCTTCATCCGACCGAGTTTTGATGCACCTCAAGAGAACACCATTAACATATTTCTTGAATAGGATGCCATCAATAAGCACATAAGGAATGGATTGAAGTCTGAAATACCTTCTTTTGGATTTGTTCAAACCTTAGGGGCATTGACCTTTCTTGGTAATTTTTTATTATATCTTTGGTCTAACAAGGAACAGTAAAGCATCACTAGTTGTTCTTGCTCATTTTGAAGCATAATGATGGATTCTTAATCGTGTGTGATGTTTTGTAACTAATTGCTCACATGGTCCTTTTCCTTTTACTAGCTTGGTCACCTTAATGTCAATGTCATACTCCATCACTGGATATCCAACCAGCTCTTTTATCATTCGATCCTTGTTTAAAAGGAAGTTTTTCACACCTTGCAAGTGAAACTAGCAAATGAATCTTCTTATTGGATACTAAATGTCTGAATTTCTTCAAACCCATTATAATAGAAATGAAGTGTTTTTTAATAAATGAGTATCTCACCTCATAATCCTCATGAATTTTTCTAAAAATGCAACAGAGTTCTTCCAATCCTTCTTCATTTAGTTGTACTAGTATGGTAGATATCATTTCAACACCTCCAAAGGCACACAAAGTGAATTTATTTGAGAAATTTGGGTTGATATGAGTTGGGGCATGTGTAATTTATTACTTTATGGTTTCAAATATATCCTTTCCTTCAAAGGGTCCATTTGAAATCCATGCTCTTATTTAACATCAATGTTAATGACTTGACAAGGTTGGAAAAATTTAGAACAAACCTTCTAACAAAGTTGATTCTCCCTAATAAGATTTGTAGTGCCTTCTTGTGACTAGGAAATGGTAATGCAAGGATGGCACTAACTCTTTCTGGATCAATTCTTAATCCTTCTTTAGAAACAATATGGCCAAGGAGTTTACCTTCATGAGCTAGGAAGATGCACTTTTTAGGATTGAGAGAAACTCCAAACTGCCTACACATCTCAAATACATGTCTCATATGGAGAAGATGATTAGTTACATTCTTAGAGAATACTTGTGATATCATCAAGGTACAAAATAATAAGTTTGTTGATTAATCTCTAGAATTCCATGGTCATGGCTCTTTAGAAGGTCTCTCCTGCGTTAGATAGACCAAATGGAATTTTCCTATAGGCACATGTTCCCCATTTTGTAGTAAAAGTTATTTTCAAATGATCTTCCTCCTTTACCATAATCTGGTTGAATTCTAAGTATCCATCTAGAAGAGAAAATATTTTGGAACCTTCCACCATTTGTTCCATTGAAGGAAGCGGGTAATGATCTTTTAAAGAGGCCTTGTTTAAGTCCCTAAATTAAACATATAGTTTGATTTCTCCATTCCTTTTCAGCACTTGAACAAAGTTAGCTACCTAAGATGAATAATTTATGGGAAAGATGATATTTTCTTCAATCAACTTGTTCAATTCCTTCTTCATTAAGGGCTCAATATGTGGATTAACAGCCTATGTTTTTTTGATAGGCTTGGTAGTTGAATCCAACTCAATGGTGTGCTGAGATAAATAGGATCAAAACCTCTAAGGTCTTCATAGATCCATGCAAAAAAATAAAAAAATTCATGGAAAATTTCTACGAAAGAAGCTTTTTATCGTGGAGTTCTTACCTTGCCAATCTACAAAAATTTTCCTTCACCAACCTAGATGGGTTTTTGAATCTTCACCCTTGACCGTTATGTTTTCATTTTCTTTTCTAAATTAGTCATTGGGGTTGAAAATGGATTCCAAGATCACCAGGCCCTTGGGTATTTTGTTTTATCTAAGTTGGATCACTTGGTCTCCATATTTTTTCTCCAACTTATCCCGATTCCTCAAGAAAACTAAACCTCTTCTCAAATAAAATTAATAATCTATTGATTGTTCTCAAACACTTGTACATTTATGTCATTTTATGGTACAACATGCCTCACTATTACCTTGATATGAGGTTGAACTTTGTCTCTCTTAACATTCTCAAAGCAATATCAAACCTTGCCCCAATTACAACTAGTCTATTAGAAGCTTCATTCTTCTTTCTTAAAATGACATAGCTATCGAAAGCTTTAAAATATTTCAAAAATCCCACACTCTATGTTTATAGCCCTTAAGTATATCATTATTATATACATTCAATCCTATGACCAGTTCACAATTAGTTCACTATCTCTAAAATTTTGCAACCTTTCAATATTCCTCTTTCTTGTTCATTGTAGACCATGGATGAGGGACTCATACTCTACTTGTGTTGCTGGAGAAACAAAATTAAAACTTGGATGAGGAGTAATACTTCATACCTGTAGGAGATATAAGGACTATACCCCTCCTACACCTTATCTACTTCTTGAACCATCAAAGAACATTTTCCAAATACCTTTCTCTTCGCCATCATTTGGCTTGATAACACTAGGCATGGGTGCATTCTCCTCATGTAGGCAATAGATACCAAGGTCAGTTTCTTCAATATGCTGATATGGATCAAAGTTATAACATCCATTTTCCCATTCATCAAGTAGTAAGTTAGGAATTCCTTCAATTTGAGTATTTAATTCTTGAACATTTGGGTAATATTCTTAATAAAAATGGTATAATTTACATTGATGGGGCTAGGAACATAAGGATCTATATGATATGTAGCAATTGGTTCAGACTTAATAGTATCCTTAGTGCCATACTTGGTCCTGAAAAGCATATGAGACCAATCAGCTGATAGATATCCTCCAATTTTGGAAGTGAAATATCTAGATATGTATAGAGAAAAGAGTGGAGGTAAACCAATTATGAAAATATCCTAAGGAATTAAGACATTAGGACATGAATGCAGTATAAGGCTTAAACATTTGATAACTCCAATAGTTCCCACTACTATCCCATATAGCTACACTAATCCTTTAACAAGAGATTCATACTTGAGTCCCAGGCTTGGTTTGTAATTTGCTTGGGCATCACTCGAACTAATTGCTCTAGGATCAATCATATAGTTGTGTACCAAACTATTTCCAATGATCAAGGAGACATATAAAGGTTTAGGTTGCATGTTACATCTTGGTTGATCCTCCTTTTGTTGCATTGAATTGGTAAGAACCTTTTTCTACTCCTTGGATGACTCACTTGGGATAGATAAGTTTGCCATAGCTACTTGCAATAAATCTTGATGTTCTAGGATTGCCAAAGTGATTCCCACATTGAAAGTATCACATTATTTTTCTTCATTTGTTTAAGAATGTTGAAGGGAGATGAATTTTCCTTCTGTTTCACCTTAATTATGACAACCTTTTCTTGCACTTGAGCTGATATAGAAGGTCTTCTAGGCTGATTCTACACATTTGGAGCTACAATTGCATTGCCACCTCTTTGGAGTGTCAAAGAAGGCTGAGAAGGACCTACATTTTTATAATATCCCTCTTTAATAGCCCTCTTCTTAGATTTGGTATTCGCAGCCACACCTTGGGGAAATTTATGATTAATTACATAAAATTCTTCCACTTGCCCGTTTACAAGTGAAGTTTCACTTGGAGGTGCCTCTTGAGTGAGTATATGTTGTTGATTTTTCTTTGTATGTACTTATTGAGGGGTAAAAACACCTTATACCATCAAAGCTTGGTTTATAATTCCATTCGGTCATGTTGCTTGGTTGTGTGGAAGATGATAAGGGAAGTGCCACTCATAATCTTGTATGAGGTTGTTTTAGATAGGAACCAAATATTGAGATGAACTAGACACATTTGGGTTATAAGGTTGAAATGGCCTCACAAGAGGAAACTAACTTTGATTTTGGGGAGAATCCTAGAAGGAAGACTCATTTAGCTGGTAAGGGGACTTATTAGGTTGGTATGGAGGTTGATAAGGTTTGAAATTTTGAGCTTTCTGTCTCTTAATGGATACCAACTCATTCCCATTTTTTTGAAATTGTTTAATCACTTCTTGCAACTCAGTTGTGGTACTTGAAAAAGTGGATTCTTTACAATAACTTTGACTCTGGGGGTTGGGATGAGAGTTAACTTAGGGGCTTGACAAGAATTAGGTGTTTGAATCTTTGGTAAAATAGGAGTTGGAGGTCTACGAGCAAGTTTTCTAGCCCGAATGAGACTACTCTTAGCTTTGATAGCAATGTCATATGCACATGGTAATTTCCTACCCCCATAGAATAAATCATGACTAAAATATCACTATTCAAAGCCTTCAGATAATAGAGAAATGCATGTTGGGGTGTAGGTCTTACCTCTTGAGGAATTATGTCCCATGTCCTCTAAAATATGAAATTTAAATTCGTCATGAGCTCATTAGGATCTCTCTTTATTATTGTTAATTGTTCCAATAAAGAGATTTTATCTTCCTTTTCCCCAAATTGAATGTAGAGTGTAGTACCAATTCCACCCTAGTTGGTATCAAGATTAACTTCTAACTGTCCCATCAGGCATGCAAGAACTATTATCACAAAAAAACAACACCTTATGATTTTTCATGAGTGTGTGGATGAGCAATCATTGTTTTGGGTAACATGGGATTATCTCTCAAGTTGTGGGACTTGCTACTTGAGAAAAACCTCTAGAGAAGGTTGGTTCCTCTACCTATTCCTAATGTTAAACTACTCCTAAGGAAGGAAATGCAACTATCTAATCCTACTCTAACAATCCAAGGGACCATGGAGAGAGAAAGGTGCATGAAAATGAGAATCCTAAAATATCAAAGAGGTGATATCACCAACAAGAGGGAGAAAAACATTCTCAAATGAGGTAAAATGGAATAAAAATGAGAAAGGAGGGGGAACTCATGAGTGCCACAATCTAAAACATCATTTAAACCACCATTTCCATGGAGCGAGAACAAATTTGAGCCTGAAAGAGAAAAAAAAGAGATGTACAATATACCTATAAATGCAATGAAAGGCAATAAAGTGTAAGAGAACATAACTAGGGTAGATAATAGAAAAAAAAAAAACGTGAATTTTATTGCTTCAATTGGTTGTATAATCCACTAAAATGAAGGATAAAGAAAAAAATATCCATGTAGATATCCAAATCGAGGCTGCAACTCAAAGAAGAACACTTGTGTGATGCCCTTGCATTCCCAAAATTTCCAACATTATAAATGAGCATCACTTCACATTTTATAGAGAATCGAAAGAAAGAGGAGGTAAAATAGAGGGAACTTGAATTTCTACCTCCACCCACCAAAAACATGCATTAATTCTCCGAAATGAGGTATGGGCACCTTGCAAAATCCATTTCACCTTGATATCTTGCTTATGGAAGAAAAAATGGGCACCATACGTCATTAAATTTGGTGGTTGAATAATCTGGAATTACATATTTTAATGATGGAAGTATTTTCCTCTTTTCCTCCCACCTACCCTCACCTAAGACAATATTTTCAGTTGTCATGATGAAGAGCATGAAAATACCATGGAAACTTTTAGTGGCTAATATTCGTAATTTGGCTAAAAGTAGGAATTCTGGAATATGAATTTGGATATTTTTATGACCATGGTAGTGACCACGTTTCACCAAAAAATTCCAAAAACAATAATTTTTCCCATGTGAATAGCCAATAGATCTCCAATCCCAACATATATTTTTTATTGAATCACTATGTGATAGATGGGTTATCGTTTTAAAACATCATTAGATCACCAAGAAATCTATGGAACCTTCATGTTCATTTGGTCTCATTCATTCCGACATGTTTATGATTTTTTTTGAAATTTGATTAAATTCATCATATATATATATATATTATAGTATATATAGTCACACACACACACACAAAGAGATCTAGATTATAATTTGTTAAACCTTTAGAAGACCTGATAAATTTAAATGACTTTCCTAACTACCTAGAAAGACAATTAAACTTTTGATAAGCCTCAACACATGAGGAGCAGCCATGTGTCACCCATTCTGAAACCCTGAGCGTAAAGGTATGCAAAAGGATCCCCAATGCCCAGAATTGAATATTGGTGGACATGTGGCAAATTCTTTTACATCCTAAAGGAAAAGGAATTTTGTGGACTCTAAGCTTGTGGAATGAACCAATTCAATAAAGTTTCAAGTATGTGGTTAGATGAGACAAAGTGACAGTCATGGGAACATGTGGTAGACCTCAATTTTGACTTAGAATGTGTTTGTTACGATAAATATCCTTCATTCTCCAGTCCATCTACAATTTCCTTAAAAAAATATGTTATATTTTGCCAATGCCACGAATGAAAATTGTAGATAATTCATCAACCCATCGAATCTAGTTCTAACCATATTCACCATGATTTCTTTAAGTTTTTTTAGGTGGGTTCCTCAAAATTTTCCCTCGAAAATACCTTTCCAATGGTAATATTTTTTTCAAATTTAGACATCCAAGGTAAAATTTATGCCCATGTGAATCCCAGGGTTGAGGAGGAACACAGTTCTAAACACTTTGTCACACCACATTTAACTTTTTTGCCTTTGTAGTGTGAATGGATTAGTGGTGCAGGAAATAAGGGGATTGAGGAAGTGTTCGCTTGTTCCCTTTTCGCCAACTTTGTCCGATTGGGTTGGGGTTTTTGTTGGGTGGAGTATCACTCCGAGGTGGAACTTAGGAACTGTTCCACCCCACTTGTTAGTGCCCAAAATCCCCTTAATTCCTGCAACACTACATTTGATTCCCCACTTCCATGCTCCACCTAAAATTATGCACTACAAATTCACCCTTCATTGCTGTCCGACTCACTTTGCAGAGAACTTAAGCACTTGGGGATCCATTCCACTAGGACCCTTGGTTCCCATAACTCCCATCCTATCTCGGAATACTCCATTTTTATTCACCTTGTGGCCTAAAATCCTCTGCAAGGGAAATTATTTCATCTTCTTCCACTTGTTCCTTAAATATTTTCCCTACACGCAACACTTTGTTTACATTTTCTTGTGGCTTGACATGCGATGTGGGAACTTGAACTCGTAAAGAACTATTTTTCCTTAGCCTAGAAAACTGGAAATATATTGAACTTAGTCAAATTTCTTTCTTTTTCCACTAAATCAAGAAATCAAAGAATAAGAGGAACTTAGGAACTATTCGCGCTCGCCCTATGAAATATGCAATACACTACTGTATGCAATTTTCTTGATTTTTTCCATTTTCTCTTGGTTTTTGGCTAAGTATGGAACTTATGAACTAAGCAAAGGGAGATAAGGCCAAGACATTGAATTTCCCCATTTTTACTCAATTTCACCCTTTCTCGAGTCTAAATAATAAACATAAGTTATCAAAATACATGAAGAGGGGATTTTGGATAATAAGGACCTGTTTCTAAGAGTGGAAGAGCTATTCTAGGGTGAGTGGGTATCACGACAATTTGGTATGGCCTAGGACATGCCCCTGAGCCTTACATATGGTTTTGGTCTACCAGGGTAGTGAGGTAACTAGGATTGAGGCCAAGCCCCACAGGGAAAAAATAGTGCCCCTAAGTCCAGATGAGGTAGATCCAACCATAGGGAAAATATAGGTAGATGATATGGGGTGTACCGAGGCATATAGTTAGTGGTGGGTGACACACCGATGGGTGTTGTCACTAGTGGTTGTAGATGCAACTTGTGGGATAACATGTGGAGGATTTGGGGGTTAGGTACCCACTCTTGAGGTAGATGATGCAACAACAACACAAGTAGAGTATATGTATCGTACATTGTTATTGGTTTAGTTGTTAATTTGGTTGATGAATATGACTATGTGTATTTTCTAATATGAGGTGTTTTTCATGTGGTTGTAGGTGATGCTTATTGGACATTGATCATGGATACCTCCATATGCATGTTGACTCAAAATGTGCCCCCAGACATGCTCATGGGTGGAGGGATGTTAGATCGTGGATGCGATTGTGGGTGAGCATGCCCATCACTGAGCCTATGGTGATAGTGGTGGCTATTATCCCTAATTCACCCCCCCCAGAAAATTTGGTCAAGACAACTCCTGCACATAAGGAAATTATGAAGGAAATGAATCATACCCACAAGGTTACAGGAGACTCTACAATGGAGTGGCGGGGCTTGCGAAGGATCAAATGACCCTGTGCAGTAAGAAAGAGAAGAAACAACTCTGTCAAGTGAACTTGTGCCTTAAATTCATCAAACAGGTTACAGGTGGGCTTAGAAATGAAGGAGAAATGTTATAGAGAATCTAGGAGCAAGAAGGAAAACAAGCGGTGAAGTTTCAAGATCTTCGGGCTCAAAACTATTTAGGAAAGAATCTAGA
This sequence comes from Taxus wallichiana var. yunnanensis, assembly GCA_018340775.1. Taxonomy (NCBI): domain Eukaryota; kingdom Viridiplantae; phylum Streptophyta; class Pinopsida; order Cupressales; family Taxaceae; genus Taxus; species Taxus wallichiana. The sequence goes on from CM031234.1 coordinate 626,534,560, forward strand.
ATTGACTAAGTATGGAAGAGCCAATAGAGAGAGCCACGTGTCATAGTGGCGTTTCTCCCAAGATGAATCCATAAAGGAGGCTCAAACAAGCCCCGCACCTCCATGTGTCCCAGGTCAAAGTGGGCCGTCGGGGGAAAGTTGGTTTTTTACCCCTTATTATTCCAAAAGGGGTAAAAGTTGCAAAATGGACCGCAACTCTGCCCAAGGGAAAAAGTCAACATTTGAGCCCAAGTCAAGCCAAAGCGGGGAGTCGGAGGAAAAGGTGAAAATTTCCTTTTGACAAAAGGCACAAAGGAAAGAATTGAAATGCATCTCCCTAGCCAACCAAAGGCTGCCACATGTCCCATATCAAAAGGGGACCCATTTTTCAAGCTATTTTCCCACCCTCCTATACGGAGACCCGATACAAACAATGAAGGGGCATATCTTTCGACTCAGGGCTCGAAATATTGTGAATCTAACACCGTTGGAAGTGTCTCGACGTCTTCTACACCATGGAAAGATAAAAATTCATTTTTTTGTGTCATGGTAGGTAAAAAATGAAGAAGAGTCTTCTAGGCCATTAACGTAGAATCCAATCTCTTCAACTACCAAATTTGATTCGATTCAATCCTCTGGGGAACCAGAAGCGACATATTGTGGGTGAATTTGCAGAAGGAATTGATATTCAGTGGTTGAGATTTTAAAGTGGGATTCGATGCATATCTTATGGTGGTTGGAGAAATATTTGATTTTTCCTCCTCCCCCTCTCTTATTTTTCTATATATTGTAACACTTCTCATTTTTTAAGGAGAGACATTCTGGGCATAGAGAAAATCAAAATTTGTTTCTTGATGCCATTTTTGAGTAGTGAACCTTCTCCCATGCCTGGAAAATGTATTTGTGCCTCTATTCTATAAATGTAATGGTCTGTGCACCTTCTAGAGCAATAAAAACATGTTTTTGTGGTGTTCTTCAACCCTTTGCATCATTTTGTTGTTTCTTCGTGCCTCTCCCTTCTAGATTTGTTTTTCTGTGCATGTATTTCACATTTATAGGTGTAGGATGTTGTGTTTCATGGATTTTAATGGTGAATTTGAATATCTAGGGCCATGTTACTTATGTCTGACCTCCCTCATCTCCATTTTTATGTTTCTTTCTCCCTCAACAAAATATCTCGCTTCCTTTGTTGGTGTATCACCGCTTTAGTGTAGGCTCTATTTTTCCCTCTTTCTCTCTCCTTGGTTCCTTAGAATGGTTATATTAGGTTAGATTTAGTTTTCCTACACTGGAGTAGCTCATGGCAGGTAGTTTAGGAAAAAGAACTAGCTTTCTCTAGAGGATCATCTCAGGTTTGCAAGTCCCACATCTTGAGAGATGATCCCATGTTATGAAAATCACACCAAATGAATCTTCCTTAGAAAAGCAGATCCATAACTCATTTGGGGGTGTTGTGATTTCACACTAATAGTTTTGGCATGCCCGGTGGGACACTGGGGTTAGATATTTCATCTTCTCTTAGTGTCTCATCAAAAACAACAAAACTTACACCATCGTGTGCCACTAATAGTTTTGGCACGCCTTGAGTGGGACCAAAGGTCTTCACTTTTCAAAAACCCATTCTCTAAGTTGCAAACCTTTTTAACCATTTCCACTCATTTTCATCCATTTTCTTCTTCCATCTCTTTCATTTTCTCCTAGTCCATGAGGTTGTGCAATCATGAATTCATTCCCTTCATGGAACTCACACTTACAAAGAATGCACCCACCTCTAACGCATTTCCAAACTCCTCCAAATCAGCATTATAATTAGATCCAAGATCATTATGCTTACCTATATGATCAGAGTCAAAATTAGTTTGGCCATGGAGCTTATCAAGAACAAGGGATGCATACAATGGTGACAATTATGTGGAGAATACTGGTTTCTTTGGAGAAGATCCAAAAATGGAGGCTGACATGGTTCACTCAAGGGGCATAGCACAAATGAAGGCATTCAAGATTGGTTACAGGGCACCTTGTCCATGGGAAGGCCCTTTTCCAAGACATTACAACCCTCAGGAGAAGTTGGACTTCATGATTGGAATGCTGCCCCAACTTACACAATGGACTGAGGGGATAGAAGCATATGAGCAAAGTTTGAATCAACCTTGTCAATGGGTAAGTCATTCAATAGCTCCTTGTCTTTCTTTTTCTCCCTCTCAAGCTTTATCATTGCAGCAGATCAAGTTTTAAGCCCAGCATACACTGCCCCAAGTGTGAAATCCATCCCTCCATCCCCTAGTCTTCCATCCCATCTCATTTTTCTGCCCTCTTCTCTTCCAAATCCAAATCCCCTCCACAAGATCCAAATGAAATACCTCCCCCTCCAAAGAAACAATAAGTTTCACCTCCTCCACCACCACAAACAAATGCACAACTGGTTGAATCCCAACCCACTCCTCTTGTCTTCCCAATTCCATGTGGGGGAGATGAAAATAAAAAAACAATCAAGAAGGACAACAAGAAGAAGAGCCAGGAAAAGAAGAAATGATCAAAAGCTTAGTAAGCTTGGCTCTCAGATATGGGATTGAAAATATTCCCTTGCTGGTTAAGCCTACGAAGAGGTGAATGTTGAGGGGCCAGTGGTGACTGAAACTAAATTTGCAGCAGAGGAAGGAGAAGCTGCTCCAAATCCAAAAGAAGAGGAGTGCATTCCAGCTGAGGAGGAGAGTAATGCAACCCCAGAAGCTTTGAGCACAAAACAGGCCATAGAAGAACCTTCAGTTCTTCCTCTCACCTCATCTCTCTTGAACTCTAATCTGAAGAAGAGTTTGATCTTTCAAACTCAATGTTGGAGGATGAAGGAAAACATGGTGAAAAAATTATAGATCAAGAAGACACCATGAAAGAGGTTGAACATTTGCAGTAGGATAGAAATGAGGCAATGTATTTGTCTGATTTGGAGGACTATTTTGATGGAGAAGAACCGGTTGAGTTTCTATTGTTTTCTCCTTCATCATCCACCTTCCAAGCACATGAGCCTACTGTCATGGAGGAGAAATTTCAATTGCAATAGCCTGCATATTATGGCAGCTCTTTGGAATCAAGTTTGGGAGATTTAAACCTTCCATGCTCTTCACAGGAAGGAAGAAGAGAAAGGGTAGAAAAGTTCCACCATTGCTTCCACACCATCCATTCAAGAAGGTCTACAAGAAGACTCCATTCTTGGAGTAGAAATTCAGAGTTATGGGCACATCCAAAGGATCAAACCTTGCCCAATTAGGTACTTGGCTTCATTAGAGCCAAGGGAGAAGCCAAAACTAGTCATGCCTACTCCAGGCATGAGGATGAGCATCAAAGTACCAAGGGTCATCATCAACACCTCCAGGAGTCCAATGCAAGTCAGCTTGAGGAGGTATTTTCCATTAATGCTGATACCTTGATGATTTGGGTGGAGGACCAGCTTATTGTTAGTTTTTCACTCATACAGAAGCTATATTTAGTGTCAAATCATTTGCATGGCTGCCCCTCTTGAGAAAGGGAAGCTACTTCTCCCTGCTTGTAACAAGATTTGTTTAGCATTCTTTCTCTCTGGTTAGTGTAGGAGTAGGAGTAGACTTTGTTTCTAGCAGAAGAAGTGCTTATGCACACTCTACATGTCTCATTTGAGGCATGTATGATTTGGTCTCTATATATAAGTTTTGTTTGCATTGCTCCAAAGGTGCATAAAGCCAAGCTCTTCAGTATTCATAGTAGGGAAACTCATAGTTACCCGTAATAGTTTCCATCTTCAAAGAAAACAAATGCAAAGCAACTAAAGTCATTTCAAAACAGTCCATTTTAGGGACAAATGAAATCCCCGAGTTAAAACAATTTTCTACTCTCAGAAATTCCATTTCCAAGATTTCCTTATGAAAATTGAGAGTACATACTTAAGGTCAGACAAAACATAGAAAAGACATATAGTCAGGCTCGCACTGGCTCAAGGTTCAAATATTCAAAAGTTTAGATCAGTTTTGTGTTTATCAGGTAGACTCTATGCCCAATGGATGCTCCAAGACCACTGATCTCTTCATCTAGCAGAAAGATGTCCCCATGAGTCACCAAATTGTTATCCCAAATTCACCCCCTAGAAAATTTGGTCAAGATAACTCCTGCACATAAGGAAATTATGAAGGAAACAAATCAGACCCATGAGCTCACATTCCAGACAACAAACAAGGTTGCAGGGAGACTCTACAATGGAGTGGCAGGGCTTGTGAAGGATCAAACGACCCTGTGCAATAAGAAAGAGAAGAAACGGCTCTATCAAGTGAACCCATGCCTTAAATTCATCAAAAAGTTATAGGTGGGCTCAAAAATAAAGGAGCAAAGTGTCACGAGAATCCAAGATCAAGAAGGAAAAGAAGTGGTGAAGTTTTAAGGTCTTCGGGCTCAAAACTATTCAAGAAAGAATCTAGAATCGACTAAGTATGGAAGAGCCAACAGAGAGAGCCACATGTCCTAGCGGTGCTTCTCCAAAGATGAATCCATAAAGGGAGGCTCAAACAAGCCCCGCACCTCCACGTGTCCCAGGTCAAAGCGGGCCGTCGGGGAAAGTTGGTTTTTTTCCCCTTATTATTCCAAAAGGGGTAAAAGTTGCAAAATGGGCCGCAACTCCGCCCAAGGGAAAAGTCAGTGTTTGAGCCCGAGTCAAGCCAAAGCGGGGAGTCAGAGGAAAAGGTGAAAATTTTCCTTTTGACAAAAGGCACAAAAGAAAGAATTGAAATGCATCTCCCCAGCCAACCAAAGGCTACCACGTGTGCCATATATAAAGGGGACCCATTTTTAAAGCTATTTTCCCACCCTCCTGTACGGACCCGATACAAACTTCGAAGGGGCATATCTTTCAACTTAGGGCTCGAAATATTGTGAATCTAACACCGTTGGAAGCATCTCAACATCTTCTACACCATGGAAAGATAAAAATCATTTCTTCAAGCCCTGGTAGGTAAAAAATGAAGAAGAGTATTTTAGGCCATTAACGCAGAATCGAATCTCTTCAACTACCAGATCTGATTCGATTCAATCCGTTGGGGAACCAGTGATATATTGTGGGAAAAAAATTCAGAAGGCATAGATATTCAAAGTGGTTGAGCTTTCAAAGTGGGGTTTGATGCGTATCTCATGGTGGTTGGAGCAGGATTCGATTTTTCCCCCTCCCCCTCTCTTATTTTTCTATATATTGTAACACTTCTCATTTTTAGGAGAGACATTATAGTGCCCAAAAATTTAAAAAAAAAAAAAATTAAAAAGAGAGGGACCAATTAATAGAGTTGGCGGAGTTAATGGGAGGCACGTGAGTAGATGTGGGGGAAATAGATATCAAGTATGACATGATTGAATTGCTCGAGAAAAGTGCATATAATGGAGCAGGTGGGGCATGTGGATAGTTCAACCTCCATTATAATTTGTCACATCCCTTCATATGCCTACAAAATGTGGAAACATGCGTAAGACAAGTAAACTGTTCACCAAAATTTTTAGAAATAATCAAGGGCTCGTGAAATGCAATGACTCAGCAGGATATACATAGAATGGGTTTGGGTATGGGGCATACTCATCTCTACTGATGCATGGAAGGGTGCATATAGAGATGCAACTGAATCAGTTTACTCCCAGCCTATGCGCCAAGTTAAGGTTTTATCATATGCTATAGATGGAAGTGCTTGAGAAGATGGGAGTGAAAAAAACATGGAGGAATGCATTTGGCATGTGAACTATGTGCAAAAATGCCTGAAAATAATAAGGCCTTTGGTCTCCAACCTGATCATTTTACATTCCCATGTATTTTTAGCTGTCTAAAAAAAAGAAGATTTTTTTAGATGTTTTTGTTGCAAATGCCCAGTGATGTGTGCATGTAAAGAGAAGGGCAGTACAGAGATGGAATCGGTCTTAGAGAGGTACAGATTTCAAATCCTGGGTATACTGGTCTAAAGATTATATCCTTCTGAGAAATTCATGTTTTCTCATATTCATCTAATGCTTTTGAAAGTTTTGTTTCACGCCAATGGAGTCAAATCTTCCCTTGTCTACGATGTTGATACAACAAAAACAACCTTTCACACCAGTGGCTCTCATTAAATCTATCAGATGTAATATATTTTGCATTGGACACCAAGACATCTTCTAAATGGGTCCATTATAATTTGGAACTCCACCCACGACATTAGAGAAGGAAGCTTGTGCAGGTGTTCTTGAATTGGATGTCGATGGAAATAGAGGACAATAACTTGTCATACGTATTATGCTACGATAAATCCAAATGATTCCAGGTAGTACATAGTTGATGGAAGGAACAAATCAGTTATATAAGTTAAGGAAGGTAGAATGCAGAAGTGGAAAAGGCACACCAAGAGCAAATGACAAGGAAAGGCTTTGATGAAATTCAGAAAAATATAGTTCTATTGGAAAAGGAAATTGAAAAAAGATTAACTTGTTTAAAGGTCTTGTCAAGAATAAAACAACTTGAGTCAGATGTAGCATGTGTTTCCAATCAAATGCTTGCATTCCTTTCAAATGAACTATTATCATCAAGAAAGGAATTAAATGCTAAAGTGCATTATTTGAACTGTGAGGAACGTAGGATCAAAGAACCACAATATAAAAAGGATCATTTTGGATAGAGGGAGAGATCATATCAAGGAACTGAAAATTCAATTGAAATTACCCTCAATGAATCTTGAAAGTAAAAGGGTCTAACTTCTCAATTCAATTTCCATGAAGGAGGAACATAAATCTATGTATGGATTTCTTAGTCATGCTTGACTATCTTGAGGGAGCTCCAAACTTTATTTTCCAACACCATTTAAACATGTGGTTTTATTGTTGGTTCGGTGCAAAATGGGTTCGTTGGGAAAGCTTGAGGATTTCGAGCAAAGGTAAAATGGTAAAATTGTGGATGCTCATGATCTATTCAAAAAAATGCTTAAGGGAGATGCTGATCTAAATCCCACGGTTTCGATCGGCTTCATTCCCAGGCATGGTTCATCTCCCCTTTTATTTCATAACTCTCATACTTTAGTTGTCATTTGCAAATTAATATAATGTTTAAATATTAGGATTGAATACATTTAATTGTTTTTATATTAACTTGTTGCAAAACAATAAAATGTCGTGTCGTAACTCACAAAATCAAAATAACCCTTTTGTATTAAACCATGAACTTCAACCCTCATTCTGAGGTGATTTAGAAAACTTCCTACCCAACTAGATCACTTCAATATTATTTTATCGACAAGACGAAATTGACTTCCTAGTAAAAATGTTGACCATCTCCTTGTTTAAATAGATAATTTTTCATTTTTCGAGACTTTAAAAATTAGAACTGTGTTAAGCTTCATTCATGTACCTGGTTATGTGAGGAGTCACCTTAACCTTTGGTTTGACCCCAAATGAACATTTGTGATATTTTTGATGCCCTACTGGGAGCAATGTTACACCGTTTTGTAGTTGTAAGAAGCTACTAAAACTATAAAGTTGGCTTTCGTTTTGAACTACCATTTGAAACCTAGATAGAGAATTTATTATCCATTTTCACAAACCTCTAGTGTTTTTACTAGACAATTACATGGAACATTCAGTTTGGGAAAAACACTTTTCTGTATAGTTTGGAAAATCCATTTTGTAGGCCTTTGGTCGCAGTTTGACGAGGTCAAACTAGACCAATTATGACTGTGGCTCTAGAAAACTTATCACCATTTGAAAATGGTTTTCTAGTTCTCAGTCCCATCAACTTTGATGAATTATCCTTATATAGGGAACTTTTAGGAAGTTTCTCATTGTGCGTTCATCCATTGAATGTTAGTTTCAGATGTGGTTTTCTGAGCCCTCGAGCTAACTTTTAATCATTTGCAACTAGGTCAATTACGACCAATGGCCCCGAAAAACTAGCCGCCAAATGTAAACCATTACTAGTTCCAAAATTTCATTAGTTGCTATGAACTCTTGGTATATAAGTGGACATGTATAAATTTAATCATGTGGTGTGTTTTCTTATCGGAAGACCACATTTGAAAGTGGTTTCTTAGCCTCCGAGCCCGATTTGAACATTTTTGTAGTTAGCAAGAAAATGTAAAAATAGAAAGTTGTGGGACCCTCGTCAGTTTCCAAACCACCATGGAAACTTTTGACACATGTAAATAACTATTTAAAAACTCTATAGTGTAACTTGTTGTGTGAAATAGAACTTTTGACAAAATGGTGTTTCTCTCTCTTCCCTTCTTTTTCTCTCTCTTGGTTACGAAATGAAGTGAAATGAAATGTAATGAATACATGTCTCTAAACCTTTTCTTTCGATTGCAAATTGTAATTATTATTATATGTAAATGGGAAACTGAAAAATGTTAATTATGTTAGATTAGGGTGGATGCCATGCCAGTGATTTATCATTGATTTCATGCTCACATGGTTTTGCAGGATGCAAGAATGATGGCAAAAAGGTGATGTGTAATTCATTAATTATCATTGTAATTTATATAGTTCATTGTAAAATGAATATATGTATAATGTAGTCTCATGTTACAGAAAAGGTTATATTTGATAATTTGCTAATATGTATGAGATGCTAGTTTTTAGGGACATCTAGGAAATGTGTATTTAATCATAGGTTCAATTTGATTCATAGTATGTATGGTAAAAATATTTGATATATATATGGTAAATGAATTTGAAGTTAATATCTTGTAGTGCATATTCAGTGTTCAATAAATGATTAATTAATTCATCTTGTTGTATTCTTACCTTGTAAATGTAATAAAGAGATTTAATCGAAACACTCAACCCTTGTATAATATCGTGCATAACTTGTCTTCATGTGTGATCCTTCTTACCATAGAAGAATTTGAAACCATAGAATGAACTTAAACTCTGCACTTGATGGAACCTCCTAGTTTAGGTAAATAAAACCCCTAGTTGGAGTTTACCATCATAGTCATTATGTTTAGCGACCTTTTCATGAATCCCATCTTTTAGGAATGACATGGTCTAACTTTATCCGGAGTGTGTGTTTCCTTCTAGTTTTGGTAACCATGAGGAGAATGTCCTCTCTTCAGTTCTCAACACCGATGTTGAGTGGTCAAGACCACCTTGGAAGTCACCTTATGAGTCCTTGTTTGAAGTAATGACTATACAATGTAACCTTACCATCTGTGGAGTAAGTAGAGCTAATACTCCCTTAGTATCCTTTTGGATTTCCCAGTCTTACGAGATTAGATCTAGAAAATTGACTTCATCAGTGAATGAATTCCCTGTTGGATCTAGACGACATAAATGGAGATCATGAAATAGTTGTTCTAGGTCTTAACCTCTTGTTAATGAACTCCTTAGTCCCTCTCAGTTAAATGTGTTACCTTGGTTTTTATCAACATAACACCTTGGTATTTTCTAAAGGTGGTCTAGCATAAATATATCCTCTCGCCTTAAACTCATATATAGTTGAGGCATAGATCAGTAGGTGTAATTGGAATTAAACCAAACCTCTATTGATTAGGAGGTTAACTTGGGGTTCGTATGTAGCTTCAAGGTTTCTAATCATATATGTCTTCAAGATGTTAGACAAATACTTTTGTAACTCCTTTTACAAGACAATGCTAATAATGAGACCATAATGCGATGTAAGAGTAAAGCATATAAGAGTAAAATGAGATTTGAGGTTAGGAATAATGCCATTCTTGGAGTCCTTATAACTCAATTAAATAGTTTCATGTGTTTAAAAAATATGAATTGCCTTGGTGTGATCAAACTTCAAGAAAACAAAGGATATATATATATATATATATATATATATATATATATATATATATCAAAATGGAATTCCACAAGTCATTGAACTAGAATAACTATTGTAGGGAAATAACTATACCGTGATCGAAGAATGTTTTTGGGAAAAAGCTATCTTGTATCTAAATCTCCCTTAAATCCTAATATTGCATTCTAGACATCAAGTCACATTCACTTGAGTTGTAAGGGTAAAAGGTAGACATTGAATAAATGTTCGAGAAGAATATTCTTAATATAAGAACAAGATAATTAAGTACTTTATATGCATTTGAATTATGCCAAATAAGTATGTAAGTTATGGAAATTTTTATAAAGGATAAGAAGCCAACTTAAAATGGTCGAATTGTAATTTAAATGTGGAATGAACTTAAGAATCAGAGGTGGACAAAGGAGAAAATTATCCTTGCACAATAATGTTCTTGGAATGTTAATCGTAAATAAGATGCAATTAAAGAAAAGATGTGTTGTGGGTTTGCCAATCCTTGAGTCCTTTTCTTGTGGTTGGGTCATTGCTAGTATTCATTCATTGGGAAAAGTGTGGCATCAACATGTCTATGGTGTTGTCATGTGTCTATGTGATTCATGACTTGTAAGTGTCATATGCATCTTTGAGTATTCTATATTTAGAGCCCTTGTTGTGTTGTGTAGTGAGCAATGTAAGTCAAAAAAAAATTTTATCCTGGTATTTTTACTGTTTTTTTGTGTGTGTAAAATCTGGGTGTTACATTTGGTATCAGAGCGGAGGTTCATGCTCTCAAACCTCTAGGATGGATTGAGTTGTGATGGTGTTGCATGATGGTGGTGGATATTGGAAGAGTAATGTGATATAAGTGTGATGTGAACTATGTCGTAATTGTGATATTTTGAACGCACATGTTGTGTATGTCACTTAGTGCGTATTTGTTATCATGTTGATGTGCTTGTGATGAGATATTATTCTCTCCTTTTCATAGATTCTATGAAGATTCCATGTGTGATGTACCACCTTATTGTGTGTGAAAAAGAATGTTATTGTGGATTACGGAGTATTGGAGCATTTTGGCATTATGTGATATGAAGGTGTATTGATGTATTACATGACAAAATTTTTGTAAAGTGAATTGGATCATATCATGATGTCATCACCATGTTGTGATGAATCATGTGTGTCACCATGTTGTAATTGCAATTGATTATATGTTGTAATGTTAGACATTGTGTTCGTCATACGTATGATTTGTGTAATATGTGATGATTTATGTCATGATTTAGGGGCATATGGTGAGCGTATGATCCCTATTGTATAGTGATTGCACTTTGGTTGTAGAATGTGGTAATGTGATGTATCATAACCCATGAAAAGTAATGATTATGTTATACCCCATATAAATACCATGCGTAAGACACTATGGTTAATTTGTGTGAATCACCATTGTGTTAGTGATGTAGTTTTGTGTATGTTGTGAACCTTACACTAGACGACCCTAAGGGGAGAAATTGTCAAGAGTGTATGTGTGGAGAGAGGAGGCATGGACCAGGTTTTCATAATCTTGAGCCGAGTACGAGTGAGGAAGTGGAGTCTTATATAGACTAAAAACCCACTTCTATTTGTTTAGTATACTTCAGCTTTCTCAGTATATTGTGGGTGCGCACCACCTTAGGCTCAACTTATGCAACTAGAGTTCCCTGCTCTTTCTTATTGGATTGTTCATTGAATAATCCCATGTAATTTTGACTATGTTGATCCTTGTGGGAGTTTGGAGGGATGATTCAGGCAGAGATGATGACAGATTACATTATTTGATATACTCATTTCTAGTTACATGTATATTTTTACGAGTTGAGGCTCGATGTCCAAGTGTCAAACAACTCGATGAGTACCCCTTTGGTGGCGGTATGAGGCCACATAGTGATTGTAATGTGCTATTTCTCAATACATATTTTATTCATAAATTGATCATTATCTCTTTTCTTCTAGAACCAACCATTTTCTTGATTGACATGTTCTTATATTTTGGGAATTTATTTGGTTGTTGCATTAACATTTGGATTTTGTACTAACCATGGCTAATTAGCCATTTGTTTTTCTTAGTTTTAAACTTTATTTTCATATTTAAATTTTTATAGCCTAGCCCAAGGCTTATAATTTTTGCCACTTGGCATTTGTATGGATTGTTATGTTGGTTCTAATGTCATAATGTTTTGGAATAGGGTCATGGGATTCACCATGGGGTGGTGGAACCTATGGTCCCGCTTCATTATATGGGGGTACGCCCCAAGGAGCTACAAATAACTAGCGGTTTATTGAACCACAAGTTATTATGTCACTTGGGTTGGGGGTGATGGGGCTCTATGTGCCCAGGGCCATATGGTGACCCAACCTCATTAAAAGGAGAAAAGAGATGGGCATCTATGGTTGAGCTACCCGATATTCTTTATGGCACTCTATGGTTGAGTGACCTGATATTCTTGATGGGGCTCTATGGTTGAGTGACCCGGCTTGGTTGTATCACTATGATTCTTTCTCTTTGGAGGTATATGGAGATTTTTTGGTGATTCTTTGGGAGGTATATGGAGATTATTTGGTGATTCTTTGGGGAGGTATATGGAGTTACATTTTGTGCTTTTGGAGATATCTAGAGATTGTTTCGTGATGCCTTGTGATGTGTGGAGTTGGTATAGTGAGTTATGTGTACTCTTGTGGGTCTAGTTAGACATTGTTATGTTTGAGGATTGACATTCCCATTGGTATGGACTATTGGATATTGACTTGGAACTATGTTGGTACAGTCATGGATTTTTGGGTCATGTGATACCGTTGTATATGTGTATTAGTGATGATTTTTTTTTTAGTCACATGTGTGTATTGGATCTATGTCTATGACATAATTATTGGAAATTATTTGCTATGTGGACTACTTGTTGTCATTCCATGGAGGAATTAAAGACCTTGTGATGTGATACAGTCATGAAAGTATGTAGCAAGATGTCTCGTGGGTTGTTTGTGTTGTGTTAAGTTTTGTGTGACATCTTGATGTTGTTATTGTTGAGTACCCATAAACATAAAACATGAAAAAAATTCTAAACAATGAGTATTAAGATCTTGAGATAAGAAATATTGTAAAGAAAATACAAACTAAGTAATAAGGTAAACTAGAACTACCAATATTCACAGAACATTAAGAGTTAATGAAATTACTAAAGTTTCTTCACTTCCCTATGGTTGTGTTCTATTGAAAGAGATCTTATCTTTAGATGGAACTTGTCGTCATTAGCTTCCTTCACTGTTTATTAATTTTTTCCCTACCCTTGACATTATGTCACATCGAGGATGATGCTCTTATAAGGGGAGGGAAATGTAGTGCCGACCAAAATCATGTCCCAAATAATTTAAATAAAAATAAAAAGAGAGGGAGAAATTAATAGAGCTGGCATGAGTTGATGGGAGGCATGTGAAGGCACATGAGTGAGACGTGATCATGAGGGAGGAATATTTTAAATTTAATAATGAATTACTTATAAAATTGCATATAATGGAGAAGGTGGGGCACGTGGATAGCTCAACCTCCATTATAATTTATTCACGTCCTTCGTATGCCAAATTAATTATTGTTTATTACTGTGGAAACATGCGTAAGACAAGTAAATGCCTGTTCACTAGAATTTTCAGAATAATCAAGGGCTCATGAAATTAAATGGCTATAGGATATACACATAATGGGTTTGGGTATGGGGCAGGCTCATCTCTACTAATGCATGGAAGGGTGCATACAAAGATACAACTAGATCAATTTATTCCACTTTTGGCCTTCAGTTGAGGTTTTATAAGATTTCCACCTAATGCTTAGGAAGATGGGAGTGAAAAAACATGGAGGCATGTGTTTGGCATGTGAACTATGTGAAAAATTTACCAAAAATGATAAGGCCTTTGGTCTCCAGCCTGATCAGTTTACATTACCACATATTCCTAGCATGTGCCAAAAAGAAGAAGATTTTGTCAAAAAGTTGTTCAAAGGAAATGCCCAGCGATGTGTGCATGTAAAGAGAAGGGCAGTATATGATGAGATGAATTGGTCTTGGAGAGATAAAAATTTCAAATGTGATACTAGTCTAAATATTATATCCTTATGAGAAATTCATGTTTTCTCATATTCATCCAATGCTTTTGAAAGTTTTGTTTCATGCAAATGGAGCCCAATTTTCCATTTTCTACGATGTTGATACAACACGAACAACCTTTCACACCAATGGCTCTCATTAAATCTGTCAGATGAAATATATTTTACATTGGACACCATGACATCCTCTCAGTAGTCAGTCCATTATAATTTGGAACTCCATAAGCCACAGTCAAATAAGGAAGCATTGTGCAGTGTTCTTGAATTGGCTGTCGATGGAAATAGAGGACAACAATTTGTCGTATGTACATTTGTTGATAAATCTAGATGATTCTAGGTAGTAAATAGTTGATGGAAGGAACAAATCAGTTATAGAAATTAAGGAAGGTAGAATACAGAAGTGGAAAAGGCACACCAAGAGCAAATGACAAGGAAAGGCTTTGATGAAATTCAAAAAAATATAGTTCTATCTTGAAAAAGGAAATTGAAAAAAGATTAACTTGTTTAAAGGTCTTGTCAAGAATAAAACAGCTTGAGTCAGATGTAGCATGTGTTTCAATCAAATGTTGTATTCCTTTCAGAACTATTATCATCATGAAAGGAATTGAATGCTAAAGTGCATTATTTGAACTATGAGGAACGTGGATCAAAGAACCACAATATAAAAAGGATCATTATGGATAGAGGAGAGATCATATCAAGGAGAACTAAAAATTCAATTGAAATTACCCTCAACGAATCTTGAAAGAAAAAATGGTTCTAAGCTTCTCGATTCAATTTCATGAAGGATGAACATAAATCTATGTATGGATTTCTTAGTCATGCTGACAATCTTGAGGGAGCTCCAAACTTTATTTTCCAACACCATTTAAACATGTGGTTTTATTTTTGGTTCGATGCAAAATGGGTTCATTGGGAAATCTTGAGGATTTCGAGCAAAGGTAAAATGGTAAAATTGTGGATGCTCATGATCTGTTCGACAAAATGCCCAAGTGAGATGCTGAATCGAATCCTACACGGTTTTGATCGACTTCGTCCCTCCATGCATGGTTCATCTCCCCTTATCTTTCATAACTCTCATACTTTAGTTTTCATTTGCAACTTAATATAATTTTAAAATATTAGGATTATAATACATTTAATTGTTTTATATTAACTTGTTGCAAAACAATAAAATGTCGTGTCGTAACTCACGAAATCAAAATAACCCTTTTGTATTAAACCATGAACTTCAACCCTCATTCTGAGGTGATTTAGAAAACTTCCTACCCAACTAGATCACTTCAATATTGTTTTATCGACAAGACGAAATTGACTTCCCAAGAAAAAAATTAAAAAAATGTTGACCATCTCCTTGTTTAAATAGATAATTTTGCATTTTTCGGAGACTCGTTAAGTACCCTTCGTAACTCCAAAAATGGGATGTTAAGCTTCATTCGTACTATGTTGTTATGTGAGGAGTCACCTTAACCTTTGGTTTGACCCCGAATGAACATTTATGATATTTTTTATGCCCTACTGGGAGCAATGTTACACCATTTTGTAGTTGTAAGAAGCTACTAAAACTATAAAGTTGGCTTTCATTTTGAACCACCATTTGAAACCTGGATAGAGAAATTATTATCCATTTTCGCAAACCTCTAGTGTTTTTACTAGACAATTACATGGAACATTCAGTTTAGGGAAAAACACTTTTCTGGATAGTTTGGAAAAGGCATTTTGTAGGCCTCTCAGTCGCAGTTTGACAAGGTCAAACTGACCAATTATAACTTGTCACTCTAGAAAACTTGTCGCCGTTTGAAAATGGTTTTCTAGTTCTCAGTCCCATCAACTCTGATGAATTATCCTTATATAGGGAACTTGTAGGAAGTTTCTCATTACGCGTTCATCCATCAACGTCAATTTTGGACATGGTTTTCTGAGCCCTTGAGCTAACTTTTAATCATTTGTAACTAGGTCAATTATGACCAATGGCCCCGAAAACTAGCCACCAAACGTAAACCGTTCACCAGTTCCAAATTTCGTCATTCTATGAACTCTTGGTATATAAGTGGACACGTATAAATTTAATCATGGTGTGTTTTCTCATCGGAAGACAACGTTTGAAAGTGGTTTCTTAGCCTCCGAGCCCAATTTGAACGTTTTTGTAGCTAGCAAGAAAATGTAAAAATAGAAAATTGTGGGACCCTCGTCAGTTTCCAAACCACCGTGGAAACTTTTGACACATGTAAATAACTATTTAAAACTCTATAGTGTAACTTGTTGTGTGAAATAGAACTTTTGACAAAATGGTGTTTCTCTCTCTTCCTTCTCTTTTCTCTCTCCTTGGTTACGAAATGAAGTGAAATGAAATGTAATGAATACATGTCTCTAAACCTTTTCTTTCGATTGCAAATTGTAATTATTATTATATGTAAATGGGAAAATGAAAAATGTTAATTATGTTAGATTAGGGTGGATGCCATGCCAACGATTTATCGCTGATTTCATGCTCACATGGTTTTGCAGGATGCAAGAATGATGGCGAAAAGGTGATGTGTAATTCATTAATTATCATTGTAATTTATATAGTTCATTGTAAAATGAATATATGTATAATGTAGTCTCATGTTATAGAAAATTTATATTTGAAAATTTGCTAATATGTATGAGATGCTAGTTTTTAGGGACATCTAGGAAATGTGTATTTAATCATAGGTTCAATTTGATTCATAGTACGTATGGTAAAAAAATTTGATATATATATATATATATATATATATATATATAGTAATATATATATATATTTGAAGTTAATATCTTGTAGTGCATTTTCAGTGTTCAATAAATGATTAATTAATTCATCTTGTTGTATTCTTACCTTGTAAATGTAATAAAGAGATTTAATCAAAACACTCAACCCTTGTATAATATCGGAGCATAACTTGTCTTCATGTGTGATCCTTTTTACCATAGAAGAATTAAAACCAAAAATGAACTTAAACTCTGCACTCGATGGAACCTCCTAGTTTAGGTAAATAAAACCCCTAGTTGGAGTTTACCATCATAGTCATTATGTTTAGTGACCTTGTCGTGAATCCCATCTTTTAGGAATGACATGGTCCAACTTTATCCGAGTGTGTGGTTTCCTTCTAGTTTTGGTAACCATGAGGAGAATGTCCTCTCTTCAATTTCGACACCATGTTGAGTGGTCAAGACTACCTTGGAAGTCACCTTATGAGTCCTTGTTCAAAGCAACGACTATACAATGTAACCTTACCATCTATGGAGTAAGTAGAGCTAATACTCCCTTAGTATCCTTTTGGATTGCCCAATCTTACGAGATTAGATCTAGAAAATTGACTTCATCAGTGAATGAATTCCTGTTGGATCTAGATGACATAAATGGAGATCGTGAAATAGTTGTTCTAGGTCTTAAACTCTTGTTAATGAACTCCTTAGTCCCTCTCAGTTAAATGTGTTACCTTGGTTTCTATCAACATAACACCTTGGTCTTTTCTAGAAGGTGGTTTAGCATAAATATGTCCTCTCACCTTAAACTCATATATAGTTGAGGGGTAGGTCCTTAGGTGTAATTAGAATTAATCTAAACCTCAGTTGATTAGGAGGTTAACTTGGGGTTTGTGTGTAGCTTCAAGGCTTCTAATCTTATATGTCTTCAAGATGTTAGAAAAATATTTTTGTAACTCCTTTTACAAGACAATGCTAATAATGAGACCATAATGTGATGTAAGAGTAAAGAATATAAGAGTAAAAATGAGATTTGAGGTTAGGAATAATGCCATTCTTGAGTCCTTATAACTCAATTAAATAGTTTCATGTGTTTCAAAAAATATGAATTGCCTTAGTGTGATCAAACTTTGAGAATATATATATATATATATATATATATATATATCAAAATGGAATTCCACAAGTCATTGAACTAGAATAACTATTGTAGGGAAATAACTATACCGTGATCGAAGAATGTTTTGGGAAAAGCTATCTTGTATCTAAATCTCCCTTAAATCCTAATATTGTGTTTTGGACATCAAGTCACATTCACTTGAGTTGTAAGGGTAAAAGGTAGACATTGAATAAATGTTTGAGAAGAATATTCTTAACATAAGAACAAGATAATTAAGTACTTTATATGCAATTTGAATTATGCCAAATAAGTATGTAAGTTATGGAAATTTTTGTAAAGGATAAAAAGCCAACTTAAAATGGTCGAACTATAAATTAAATGTGGAATGAACTTAAGAATATGTAGGTGGAAAAAGAGAAAATTATCCTTGCACAATAATGTTCTTGGAATGTTAATCGTAACTAAGATGCAATTAAAGAAATGATGTGTTGTGGGTTTGCCAATCCTTGAGTCCTTTTCTTGTGGTTGGGTCATTTCTAGTATTCATTCATTGGGAAAAGTGTGGCATCGACATGTCTATGGTGTTGTCATGTGTCTATGTGAGTCGATGACTTGTAAGTGTCGTATGCATCTTTGAGTATTCTTTACTTGGAGCCCTTGTGTCGTGTTGTGTAGTGAGCAATGTAAGTCAAAAAAATTATCGTAAAATCAAGGTGTTACGAGACATTTTGGGCATAGAGAAAATCTATCAAATTTGTTTCTCGATTGCATTTTTGAGCAACGGACCTTCTCCTATGCCTGGAAAACGTATTTGTACCTCTATTCCAGAAATGTAATGGTCGGTGAACCTTCTAGAGCAATAAAAATGTGTTTTTGAGGTGTTCTTCAACCCTTTGCATCGTTTTGTTGTTTCTCCATGCCTCTCCCTTCTAGATTTGTTTTTCTATGCATGTATTTCACATTTGCAGGTGTAGGATGTTGTGTTTCATGGATTTTAATGGTGAATTTGAATATCTGGGTCATGTTACTTTTGTCTAACCTCCCTCATCTCCATTTTTTCTATTTCTTTCTCCCTCAATAGAATATCTTACTTCCTTTGCTGGTGTATCACCACTTTAGTGTAGGCTCTATTTTTCCTCTTTCTCTCTCCTTGGTTCCTTGGAATGGTTAGATTAGGTTATATTTAGTTTTCCTGCATTGGAGTAGCTCATGGTAGGTAGTTTAGGAACAAGAACCAACTTTCTCTGGAGGATCATCTCAGGTTTGCAAGTCCCACATCTTGAGAGATGATCCCATGTTATGCAAATCGCACCAAATGAATCTTCCTTAGAAAAGTAGATCCATAACTCATTTGGGGGTGATATGATTTCACACTAACAATGGCCACATGTATAATTTTTTTGAGTCGAGTATGATGAGGTTCGTGCAGAGGTAGAGCGGACAAGACATGTTGTGTGAGGGGGTGACCTAGCCTGGATGTGTTTCCACAATATGTGGAGCTCGGGGTAGATTTACAAAGCGTAAGGCATAGTATTATGTATTTTAGAATTAGCTAGAGAGAAAAAGAGCCCGAGATTAATGGTGTAGGGTTAGTGGTGAAGCTATGAGTTCTAGAGCTCCCATAGTTGTAGATAGTGATAATGATGAGGACATATGATGTATTATATAGGATGTATTGAGGCATGGGGGCTTCCCCTAGAGATTGTATTTTGTAAACTTGATTGCAAGGGTGTTGCTGATATGTTTTGAAGCTGATGGAGTCTTGGTGGAGCTTCCTTATTCCTTGAAAATTCAAATTTTGATCGTTGGAGTGAAGACCTTGTTTCTAGGCCTAATTGAGAAACATTGTCATGTTTGTGTTTGTAAGTCTTATGCCAACCTATAAGGTCCCTTTATGTAACTTATATGAATATGAAGAGTGTGTATTCATGTTGTTTAGGGCTGATCTTGCATGGTCATATGGTCCTTTTCCAACCTATATGGTATTATGGCATGAGCCATGTATAAAATTAAGATGTATTTTCTCATTTGAGCTATTAGAGATGATGGAGATTTGAGCGAGAAAGAGGAAGTGTGTGAAGAGGTTAAAGGGATCTAGGGAAGAGAAGAGAAGAGGATGAGAAGATGAGAAGAGTATAGGATTATAAATTCAAGTTCATATGACCTAATCAACACATTTTGGTGCATACATGAGCAAAGAGAGACATAGAGAGAGAGAGAGAGCATTTTGAGAGGGTTTTGAGTGAAGAGATCTGAAAAAGTGATCACAATCAGTTGGTTGAGCAATAAGATCATCAAGTGATCTTCATATTTAGGTGGATAAGTGGGTGTTTGGTCATCTTGGGGGGTTTTATCCTCCTTGTAGAGTGGGTTCTCTACTAAATAGGGGTTGGTGCTCCTTGTGGGGTTGGTGCCTCACTAAAGAAAGTGGTGTGTAATATTAACAAGAGTCCTTTGCATTGAGTAATATATGTATAGGTTCGGTGGGTTATATTCCCCTTGAGGATTTCTCACTTTATATAGTATGTCATTGTGTCATTTTCTCATGTGTATGTTTTAATGTGCATGATTTAATCATCTTAATGCTTAAAGGTTTACAATTATGCATGGTTAATTGAATGAAAGTTTTAAAGGACTGATTCACCCCCTTCTCAGTCATTGTGCTTCCAAAACATGTCTTCCCAATGTATATAGTAATCTCTTTTGATTTATTAAGTAGAGTTTTAAATTTAAATATCAGTTAAATTTAGAGTGTTTTGTTTCATTGGTGGATGCTTCTAACACTAATTTTTACAAATGTTCTTTGTTGTTTGTAGATTTAGGTGATTTAGGCATGTTTATCAGTGATATATATTCTATTTGTGTGTCTTCTGATTAGTTTGAACAATAGTTAAGCTAATTAACCTCTTATATATGTTATATAGAATAACTTATTTATTTAGATGATGCAAAATTAGGATTCCTTTGATTTGTCTTATTTCCTTAGACTAAATTCCTAGAGTTTGAGTTAATACTAATTCTAGTTTTTTCTAGTTTAGTGTGTGTTTTATTGAGATAAAAGATGTCTACAATATTTAAAATTTAAAGAGAGTATAATATTTTTGTTGGGGTTAGCACACTTTGGTTGTATGATTACACAATATATCAGATCTAAGCATACATGCAAATAAAAGTGGATATTCTACCAAAAGAAATATACAAAACAAGAGACATAAATCAACACCAGATTTAACATGGTTCACCTAGTGTGGGCTACATCCACCAAGAAATAAGACAAACTATTATCCAAAGCTTTGACAATATATATAATAAAGATTTACAATCTTCCACACCGTTAGATGTACAAGACTTTCTTTCTTGAAGCTTTTGCTTCATCACCAAGAATTCTCTCTCTCACCAACTTTTGCAAGTTATTTCTAATTCTTGTTAATCTCTTACTTCTAAACCCTATATTTTATGCTTATAAAGTCATTTATAGACTTAGGTCACTTAGCCATGCAATTACAATCAATAGATATACTTTAATGCTAAAAATAGATCTAATTCCCGAGAGTTAATTAAAACATCCTCACATAGGTAACCGATATCGATTATCCCTAACCGATGTTGGTTCCTTCCTTGCTTGACCGATGCCGGTCTTGGGTGACCAATGCCGGTTACCCCCTAACCGATGACGACATCGTATTTTCCAAAAGTTTCCATTGCATGCTTTAAATCAAGTAATTGAGCTCCATAACTCAATTTTTTTCCGCCCTACCCTTTGATCCTTTTTGAGTTCTTTTATATGAAGACCCACATAATTTAAAAATAGTTTAAATACTAATAGTTTGAGTCATGTTGTAAATCAATACTTTCAAGTCTAGAATACAATAATCTGGATACCCATTCGGATAAACAATATGCAATATTATATTTATAACAGTGGTATAACATGACACATCGGTCCCTCCATAGGTTAACACTAGGTCACATGTATTCCAACTGAAGTTAGACTCTAAAGTAATCCATACCTTAAATCCACACGTCTAACTAGAGTTCTAAAATGAGTGGGAAAGATAATTAACACCTCATTTTCCCTATTTGATAATTCTTAGGTATTGTACAAAACATCAATCAACATTCTTTGGTTATTCTTAGAGAGTGTTACATATCATATACTTTTTCTTATCTATTTTATGCATATACATTAGGTTTTGTGTACTTTATGTACAAAAATATCCAAAATAAATTCAATTCAACTTTTTAACCCCTATACACTTCCGATAAGATGTTGAAAAATGAAGTACAACTCGTCACTTGTGTGACTTTCATTAATACTTTTATGCATGTAAAAATATCCAATCAAGGATGAATTCCTTCTAGAAACCAATATTTAACAATTTGAAAAGGTTATTGTAAAACACAATACCCCATTCCTCTAGAATTTCATCTTGTTGTAAACTTATTTTTGAATAAAATATGATCGATAAATAATAAAAATTAGAAAATCCAATTTGAAATATAAATTAAACAACTTAGATTGAAAATAAATGATCAACATTCAAAACAACATCTCGAATGAGAAATAACCCATGTATGAATGATAACATATTGGGTTCAAAATAACCTTCCTACAATTAAATAAAATATTTTTTTAGTTATTCAATACATTGAAATAGGTCAGCAAATAATCGAATATGGTTTGTGAATAACCCAAACATCAACTAAAATTGAAACTAAATGAAATAATAAAACTATATTTGAATGCTAATATACATAAATTTATTTGAAGATGCGGCTGGTAATGATCCAACCCTTAATCGGTTTTAAAAGAAAATAAATTAAAATACTAAAAATTGGAAGTGAGGAGTTTATAATACCCAAACCTTCAATAGAACTTGATTACAACTTGGGTCTACGATAGACCTAAGTAACTAAGAGTAAATAACAAATCCATTGTAGTACATTTTAGGGTCGAGTTTAAATCATCTCAAATCCAAATGGAATCCCAATTAAATAAATGACATCATAATTTCAAACCTCCCAAACCCAACAAAATATAGTAATACAGGTTGATAAGTAAAGCAAACCAAAACAACAAACACATAGACAAAAACATTCAATTCATACATTTTTATTCCAAAAATTATGTCAAATGCATGAGATGGAATATCTTAATTTTTGGAATTTCCAATGTAGATCTCTAAAAATGATCTAAATAAAAACATATACTATTAGAATACATCAAGGAGGTTGTGATCAAAATAAAATAATATTTATAGAAATTCAAAACATAAACTTTAAATGATTCATAAGAAATTATCCATGCATTTTAAAATGAACAACTCAATTTGAGGTAAGACCTCCCAAATTCCAATATAACTTTCCTTAAATTTGAAGAATCCAATAGTTTTGAAGTAAAAAATTTGAACAATAATATAATATCATGGAGATAAAACCTAGATTCAAAAAATCCAAGATAACATGTGTAGTAAATGGCTTAAATTGTGTAGGAAATGGAAAGACGGAGTCATCTATTTCAAAGATAAGAAATTTGCAATTACCGAAGAGATGATCTCCTTCATCACGGGCATGATCATGGAGGGGGTGAAGTTATTTTGAATTTTTTTGACAAATATGTTGAGGAGCAGTGGTTCGTGGTGAGTGATGAGACTCTTCAGATCGAGAAGTCAGGAATCCTCTGCTCTTCCATCCCCCAGCTATATAATGAGGTAGAAAAAATGGTTGTCCGCAACATCACATTGGAAGGTCAATTCTTGATGCTACCTCTGCACCACTTAGTTCTTTTGAATCACTTCATACATGCTTCTAAGGTTATTTTCCCTTATTATATCTTTCATTCACTTGAAAAATCGATTAGGGATGTTCAAGTTCAAACACGGGTCCTTCCCCGCATCAAGGTGTAATTATCCCGCTAGATCGCTACTTTCTTTATGTGGTTGAAATTGAAACTACCCCTCTCTAGCCCCCCCTCCCCCTCAACAACCAAGGATTTGAACCAAAAACCCCAATGTTAGAGCACCCATTACTAATCCTCCCCCTGCTAAATGTTTCCTATGTAGTAGCTCAAAGGGTAAGGATACTATAAGAGTTGAGAGATTTTTGAAAATCATTCAAGATACCCATGCCCCTCCTTCTAGCTCGGGTTTATCTACTCAAATCAAACAAAAGGCGAGGCTCTTAAGGGAATTGAAGAGAATGTGGACTTGCTAATCAAGGAAGGCATCAAAACCACTATGGACCCCTCCACTCTTTCTAACTTGGAAGAGAAATTAGACAACCTCTCCACTCAACTTATTGAATTGGAGGATAGAGTTTTATAGGTGGAAGACATGCAATCTAACCAACTTTCTATTCACAGGGAAGTTTTGGACTATATTCAAACTAATGTTAAACAAGTTTGTGATGCTTACGATATCCCGCATTCGCTCTCTCAAGAATGGAAAACTCAAGAAAAAGACACTCATTGAGAGAAGCCAAAATCCATTAATGTAAACTACAACTAATCTCTATAAAGTCCTGAAGATTGCTCGAAGTATACAACAAATCCCTAAGTTAGTTCCATTTTTTATTCTATTACTATTTTAGTTCTTCTATTTTTTTGTTTTGTGTCGTCTGTTAAGCTCCTTGTAGGCAAATGGCCCATGCATTTGATTATTTTTTGAATATTTACCTTCTAGGATTTTTTTGGGGTGTGGTCCCCACATATCAAAAACCCACTTTGTTGATATTGTAGTTTCTAGATTTTTAGCCTTTTTGTACTACAGGGTTTGGTCCTTCAAATACATTTACCAATAGTAAAAATATGGCTTAAATTGTTATGAAATTATATATTTCATGTTTAATTGTATTTTTGGCTGATAGGTCTACCTAAATTCACTTTCATGGTAACTCTCTTTTTAATCATCTTCCTCCCGCCAAATAAAAAAATTCTCCTTTTAACATTTCTTATGAAAATAACCATTATCCATACGTAGAGAATTTAAGGATTTGGTGATTTACCCAAAAACAGATCCCATATTTTTTGTTTTGTTCCCCAGTGCAATTAACTTTGATTTAATTAGATCCACTTCGTCATTGATTTACTATTATGACAAGTCACTAATTTAATTGGGGAACTACCAATGGAAAACACAACCTAGAAATCTAAGTAACGGACTTAATTTAATGACACACGTGCACGATTTTCCCCGAAATACAATCATGTAACATGTATTGTTTACGGTCATGTAACACATCTTGGAGAGGTAATACTTATTAGTAACAACCGCTACCAATGTTATTTTGTCTTCAAGAAATTGGTTGCAACCATTATTGATATCAAAAAATATCAATAAAAAATAGTTTCTGGTGTTGCGTTGGGTGTTGTCATGGGTAAGTGATAGGGCATGGTAAGTGGAAATGTTGAAGAAACCATTATGGGTGGATGTTGATCTTATCTTTTCGTTGGATCGTGAATCTCATTGTCCTATTTAAGGTGCATTAGGTGTATTTATGTAGCTCATCCGTAATGTGCCTTTGTTTGTTTGTGTTGCTACTTTGGGAATTGGTGTTTTCTTGGATAGACATAGGGATATCAACATCGTTTAGTGGTACGTGCCATATAAGTGTTGAAAAATTAATATAAGTTTTTGAGCAAGAAAATACTATGGAAATTTCGATGTAAAATAGCACAAAATCTTTTTGTTGAATATAATAAGTTTTTTTTTTAAAAAAAAATTGCGTTTATTTTTCGTTGATCTCCTATGTCATTTCCCTCAATTTAAGTGATTGAAATTAAAAAATCCATTTAGTATGGTAGTAGTGCATCGATTATTTCTAGTTTCGATCATGGAAAGGTACAATTTAAGTATGTACATTTCCTGTAAATAATAATATTATTGTATGCATGTGGTGGACCCCATACATTATTCACCCTAAAATGTATCAAGACAAACCTATATACATTCCCCGTTTCTGTATAAGTGGCTTGGACATGGAAATTCACAGATATTTTCAAACTCTAGGTGGTCAATCTCTTCATCTTGTTGATATTTTCATAAAGAAACTTACTTCTAGAGAATCCTTTCTTTGTAGTATGTTTCCTCTTGAGTCCGGTAATTGGCCAAAAATTGATTGTTTAGAGAGAACTATTCTGATACCTCCTAAGACTTCATCTCAATTTGCAACCGCCGCCAGTCGTAAGCTCGTGATCGCTCCAATGATTTGAGAGTGACTTGGTCTATTCAACCTAATGGAAATCCTACCTTGGGATTTATTCTAGCACTTACGTTTAAGCCCTTCAATAATGGTGGGGGTGAGACACTAGAGTCCTTTCATCCAGGTTGCATCTATATTGTCCCTCTAGATTTCCCATCCTCGATAGCCTACAACAAAAAAACTAAGTATGGCTCAGGATGGACTCGCTACGCCTAAGCAGTATAGATGATATTTGTACACCACAAAAAAAAATCTTGTTTATTTCATAAGACGATATCCCCACAAATTTATGAATATCATTTACTTAAGCTAATATTATTTGTTTGCAATAAAACTGAATTTAAATTGTTATTTAATTAAGTGCATATTAAGTATAATTATTAGCAATGTAATACTTCTAATAAATCCTTCTATATGCCTATCTCTAAACTTTGGATTTTACAAACCTTAACCTTTAAAGAGAACTTACTAGAGACTTCTTCTATTTTTGATTCTCTTAAATCTTTTTAAGCTGAAATTTTACGTGCATTAGCTAAATTATGAACTTTCTTGCTAATTAAAATTTTCTTGCCCCGCATTAATGTTATGTCATCCATTAATGTTATTCATGTGAATTTTGATATTAATGTTTATAGATATCATGTATGGGTTTTCACCTGATTTTTAGACTTATAGTGCACAAATTTTGAATTACTTTGTCTAGAATGGATTTATATGTTAATATTTGATAATTACAATTAATTTTTTTAGAGAAATTTTGAATTAGTATAAATATAGTTCATTGTTATGTCATTCCATCCATTAATTTTATGCATTTGAATTCTTATATTAATTTTTGTAGACATCATGTATGGGTTTTCATATGCATGTTTACAAAAAAACTACACTTCATGGTGGTTACAAATATTTTGGACTTTTGTCCAGCTCATTTATATGGGATACATGTGCCTTGTTCGGTACCAGGAGATAGGATTTTCTGATGGAATTTTTCCATAGGAAGAAATCCTAACATGTCCCAAGTTGGACGTTAGACTGTGTATGCGAAAGGTTTTTAAAGTAGCCTAACAAGTGTCCTCACCAAATTTGTATCCTATGTATTATGTTGATGTGTTGTGGTGTCCTAACATGTTGCTTTTTTTGTGCAGCTATATTGGAATAAAATGAGGACTAGGAACACATCAAACATCCCAATACCCTATGACACACCGACATGGACATTGTTTGTGAAAAAAATTCATTGTGAAGAAAAGTATTTTAGAAAACAATTTTTGATTCATGTTGTCTTTCATAGAAGACAAAATCTGAGTAGATCCGAGATAAAAGAGGACCTTATGAAAAAATTTGGTGTTGTTGAACCTCGACAATTTTCCTTTCAAATTTTAAGACAAAAAAACATACTCAAGAGGTTTTGGTTTGATTTATGATAGTGTTCATCATGTGATTCAATACAAACCAAGGACTAAGTTGATTCAGAATGGGATTGATGTTCCAAATCCTAAATCTAAGAAAGATTGTCCAAATAGAGCCAAAAATTCAATGGCTTAAGAAAAGATGTAGTATAGATCGCTTTTTGTTGAAATGTACTCTTGTTACCTTACTTTAAACGATTTAAAATTTTACCCTTCCATGCACTTCTTGTCTTTGCTTTGAAATAAGATATCATTTTTCCCTATGTTTTATATGGCATATTTTGTGTTAGTCTATATTACTTTTGTACTATTTCTTCTTGGAATTATAAGGTATAACTATCCCATGCAATATGTCATTTCCTTTGTTTGATATATAGATATGTACTCAAATAGAACTATGACATTAGCTAAATGTATATTTGTTTATTGAATGTTGAAAAGATAAACTTATTTTTAAATTTTTGTCAAGTTTTGTATGATGTATTTTATTTTTACTAGGTAATTTTAGTTTATGTGGTGTTTTCTCATATTTTTGGTGTAATTATATAGTTCATATTTATGGATGTGTCATGTAGATTTTATCGAAAGAGCTATATGACTAATGGATTCCCTCTCTTGTACCTTGTATTAGTAAGATATTTTTATTGACAGAGGCATTCTTTACATTTAATTGGTGATGCAACCTAGAATTTACAAAGAAATGACCCATGCACACCGGCACATCACTCAGCCAAATCTGAGCGCTCACCCAAAGCACACAAAGGCATCAGGTCCCTCTTTAGAGTTGTTTGTACAGAATGTTAGCATGATGGTGCATATAGATATCCAGATCCATTAACAATAGTAAACAACACATAATGCATAAACCATATCCAATTCTTAGAATAGATATAGAATGAACTAACAAATGACTACAACAATATCTCACGCAAGAACCGTGATTAAGTCATAATCAACACCATTATCCAACCAATATTATCCATTGTATTGAATATTGTAAAACACAAAAGCTTCTTACATTACATAATTATCTTCATGAGTCAATGTGCACGACAAAACTGGTATCATAAATCTACCATAGTTTTCTGCACACACTAACCCGTGTAAATCAATACATATATAGGGGTGGGGACTTTCCTTCACTTGCCCATGCACTTCTCAAAATAGGCCACATCCTAATAATAGCTATGTGTCTTTATGATAAGATACACATATGTGAGTGCACTAACAATAGACTTCCTATAGTTAAATACGTAGAAATCCTATTATTATCCTAAACTATGCATGGCACTCAGGTGTCACTTATTCCCAAAATATCATTGTGTGGGCTGCAAGTCTTCATGTCTTTTTCTACTCCACACACTATCTCCAAAAATAGCCCTTATCCACAAAACGGCTAATTCCTGAATTCAAAGTGTTCTAGCACACGCCCATTTTTCTATTCTTTGGCACCCTCAAATGTGCCTTGCTCCAATGCACACATCCTTTATGTGCCTTCACCTTAGAGCAATATATTATCTACTCAACATTACCCCACACTAAAGTACATTTCCACCCTAGTAATGGGAATTCATTGTTATGCCTCCAACAATAAAAAATAATGAATGAAGCACTGTAAAAAATAATGAAGTTTACTCTGTAGTACCCTCTTCCTCAAGCAGGACTAACTCCGGATATTCATTCTTGCATTCAACCTCCAACCTCTATCACCACTTAGCGTGTCTTCTATCTTTTCTAGAATTTTTGTCACTATGGCATCTATTTCATCCTGAGTGATCTTTTCCTTCTCATTTTGCAGTACTTGGACAATATGTGCCATACTTGAGACCATTCCCTCCATGGAGTCCATTTTCTGTGCTATAAGTTTCCCAAGTTCATCGATCCTATCTTTGTGTGGATCTTGGGCTGCTATAAGGGCCTCGTGCTTTTGTTTTACCAGGGCTAACCTCTCTACACACCCAAGTGTTTCGTCCTTCTAAACACCCTTTTAAATTGGTGTTCCTCAATTATTGGGTTTGCATCTAAGGTTGGCATGTCTATTTCTAAGTCTTCCTCCTCTTGTTGCTTCTTGGGAGGAGTAACCTCATGCTTACTTTCCTTAGTGTCTGAGGGCTGCCTCCATCCCCTGTGCACTAAACCACCATTTTCCTCATGTTCATCATCATCTTCTTCTTCTAATGGTGAAGTGGTATTTTCAGCTGCCAAGCTCCCAATTGTATGTTTCCCCTTTGGCAGGCCTAGTAGCATACATTCATTTTTGACATACTTACCATTTTCTAGCCTAGGCTTAAGTTGATATAGATTAACACATCCCCACTGTCACCAATGGACAAACTGACAGCCTCATGGTTATATCATCCAATATGAACCTCTCAATATAAGCAAACTTACATGGGTATGTGTAAGTCTTCCTCAAGGTATGGTAGTCACAATCTACCTTATCTATATTATAGATTAACCTGTGCGCATCAAAGCAAACATGTGAACTGCCACCTGGAAGAACCGCGTTGTAAAGGCGTAAGGGAGTTTACACCAAGGACTCCATGCCCCATCCTTCATTACAAAACGTGTAATGCAAAAGTGTTGGTACACAAAAAATTATACCATCTTCCCAACTACTGATGGCAGCTCCTTAGGAATTCTCCACTCCTCTTTGAAAGCCACGCAAAGTCTGTCATACCATAACTCTTCCCTTTGCCTGAATAGGCCACTCATAGATCCCTCACATAAATATTTCTCAATGCTCTCTGCTAGAGACTTATTCTCTATAAGATACTCCCAAATCTTGTTCTTTGGCCCATCATTGTTGAGCATACATATTTTCTAAGGAGTAGGCACATAGAAGATTCACACATGGGAACAAGGCACATTTGAAGGTGTGGAAGGATAGGAAAGGAAACACGCGCCAAGACAAGATGAGTCGGACTTAGCCATTTTTATGGTTATGGGCTATATTTGGAAATAGCATGTGGAGCACACATCGGGATGGAGACTTGCACAATATGTAAATGCTATTTTGGGAATGAGTGTTTGATAAGTGCCATGCAAGAGTTTGAGATAATAATAGGATTACTACTTCCAGTTAACTGTAGGATGTCTATTATTAGTGAACTTGCATGTGTGCATGTTAATGTAAAGGTGCATGGCTATTATCATCATGTGACCTATTTTGGGAAGTGTGTAAGTGGTGAAGGGCAAGTCCCCACCCCTATAAATAAGTAGTAAACTGTGTAGTTTAGAGACACACAATTATTGTAGAGTTATGTTGTTGGATCTGATGTGCACATAGCTTATGGTAATATTTTGTAATGTAAAAAGATTCTATGTTTTACAATTTTAATGTAATGGAGTATATTGGATGGATAATGGTGTTAAACATGACTATAACTAGTTCTTGTATGGTTAACATTAACATAGTTATTGTTTAATTAATAATTATCTAAGATCTAGATCTTGTTATGCATGAGGAATATTTATGCTTATTTATGGATCTGTATATGCTCTATCTTCATCACACTAACATCCTGCACAAGCAACTCTAAAGAGGGACTTGGTGCCTTTTCGTGCTTCGGGTGAGCACTCAGCTTAGGCTGGGTGATGTGCGTGTGCCTCGGTTTTCATAGTGAATTCTAGGTTGCATCATTGGTTCCGTTTCCGGGACTTATTTTTAGTTGTTTTCAGGATGGTTTGTGATGAAGACATATCGGTTGACCCTAGCAAGTATTGAGGAGTGGATAAAAGATTTGGAAGAAGAGTACACATGGAGGTTCAACACTAGATCTGAGTTTGACGCACACACGTGGCTAGAACAAAATTTATATGACTGTTTGTATGAGAGCTTATTTTTTAGCTTCATGGTAGAACTTTACGATTGGTTGGTTAGTTATGTGTCTAAAATTAATTGGAGGTATCACACACTTGTTTAGACGTAGGAAGAATTTTAGGCCCTTTATGATGCTGATTTGATTTGGACGTGCATTGTGGATACTTGGTTTTGTGGTGTTTTGAACAACTATATTTTGGAGTACTCAATTTCCACTTATTATTTCCGGAGGTAGCTAAGTTCCAGTTCTTACGTTATCCCAGGGAACTTGTTTACAAGGCATTCCACTGGCGATCAAGATTTTGATGGTAACCCTAAACTTGGAAGAAAAACTGATGGCTAGCTAAACCCCACCATACGTGGGGAAGGGGAAGGTTTGGTGAAGGATGGCATACCTAGTGGCAAAAAGATAGAGAGATGAAATGAGGATTAAGTATAATAAAGCACATGAGAGGGAGATAGAGAAGCAAGCAGTGTGATATTGCGAGTGGATGATGTTGAGGAGAGAGATGGCTCATGAAGGATTTGGAGCTCACATAGAAGGCATAGAGCCAGAGCATCTGGAACTCCCCCATTTGGGTAAGCTTGATAGGGAACCCTTCTCATCCTCACGTGGGAGTGTGCTAGTAGTGATAACATGGGCCATGGGTGCGCATCTAAATCTACTTGACAACCTAGCCTTTACGCTTGGTTTTCTAATATCTAGTACAACCAAAGATTCAACAAGCTAGTTTGGGTAGTAGGAAAGCATTAGTAATTCAAATAGAAAGTACATATATGGAAGATAAAATGTCTTCTTTGTTGTTTGGGGGTAACTTCTTAGGCACATAATCAACACAGAACTCAAGCATGCAGAATTTTGGACTCACTTTTGGAAGTAGTACCACTTCACAAATTGTAGGAGTTCATTTTAGTACTACTGTTGGGACACATGTAAGTACATCTTCTTGTCCACTTTTGGCTACTAGTGAAGGATCAGGGGGTATAGGTGGCTCTATTTTTGGTGGATCAGGTGGTTCTGGAGGCAGAGGTAACATAGGAGGTTCTAGATCAGGAGGGCAGGGTCCACACCAACCCTAGAATATTTACATAGAGATGTCTCTTTGTCTTCTAGAGTATAGGGGCATAGAAGATGCTATTGAACATGTGCACATGTGTGAGATATTGTGGTGCGCAAAAGGGATTATTGCTTTTGAGTGCAAGTTCGCTAGTTTTCCACTACATTACATGGACGTGCACATAGTTAGTATATGAAGTTTGACCCCGATTAGAATTTTGTATATTATGTAGCATTGTGGGATGCCTTCCTTAAGGAGTTTTATATACCTTAGTTTAAGTAAAAGAGTATAAGCACGCTAAAGGATATTAAGTAGAGCACTACCGAGAGTGTTCAGGAGTATGATGCATGTTTCAAAACACTGTTGTCTAAGATTTCTTATGATATCCATGCAAGAAAACATGCACAATGGTTTTTTGGGGGCTTGATCATACCTTTTAGGAGGGCACTATCACATAAGACCTAGACAGACCCACATGAAGCACTTTGGAAGTATAGACACCTGGAGTAAGTCCATTCCCGAAGCATAAATTACAGCTATGATAAAGCAATCAGAGAAACTATCGTCCAATTTAGCACATGAGATGCACACTAGGATTTGGTGTACAGATTGTGAAGTGGAAGGGTGCACTAAGGATAGTTGTACCCAGTAGATTAGTGCATTCATTATTGCTAGACTTTGAGATATGTCATTTGAACCATGATGTCATTCATTTCCCATTACTACACACGTGATAATAAAGAACGTATCTTGCTATTGTAAAATTTTCCGGTCCATGACTCTTGATACGTAAGACTACAGTTAATTGGTTATATCCGTGATGATATAGATATTGGCGTGTGATAGACAAGAGTATCAAATAACTCTAAAAGCAAAGGTGAACACCATGATCATGATCACACTCAAGCACATTACAATTGGAATGAGGGTGCTTTGAAGGAGGTCATGACAGAGGTCAAGGGTACCGTGGTGGATTAGGAGGCCGACGCCATGGTGGTGGAAGAAGCAAGTTCCTTGTGAAACATGCTTTACATGCCTCCCGACCACTACAAACATGAATTTCCTTAGAATATTACTTGTTATTTTTTTTGGAAGAATCATAGCTATGAGGAATGCCTAGACTTATATGAGCATCTTAGAAAACAACATAAATAAGAGAACAAGGGTGCAAGGATTGTTAGAATACAACGCGATGTGGAAAATCAATGGATGTCAAATTTTCCACCATAACCCGAGGTATTACACGTGAATATTACTACACGGTCTGAAGCTATGTGTGCCGGAGAAGTGTTACAACAGAAACCTACCATCACTAAGGAGGATGTTTTACATGCAAGGTAATCATATCTTGTGCATCAAAAGGAGGTTTATCAGGAAACCATGGAGGTACTCAGAAATCTTCAGGGTGAAATACAATGTTTAAAAGAGCAATCATGAAAGATAGAACAGAAGAAGGCAGCAAAGATGGTCCAGTCAGATATTGATGACTTGAAGGAGGTATGTAAAATTTTGCGCCAAGAGAATATCATTCCATTACTAGGGAATTGGCTAAAGGGAAACACTCCATATGCAGTTATTGAGAATGGAAGGCATATCCTGCATGCTAACCTTCCCCCTAATAGCTTGGATTATGACAAGGAGATCACTTTGAATGTTGTTGTATATAGATAAATCTTGAGTAATATATTGATTGATACAGCGAAAGTGAATGTGTTTACTTTAGATGCATGGGTACAAATGGGGAGACCTCTATTGCATCCATCCTCTAATGTGTTGTTTATGGCTAATTGAACTAAGGCCACTCCCATCGGAGTTTTAAAATATGCATCCATTACTATACAAGGGGCCAAGTTCACTAGGGACTTTGAGGTTTTAGCACTTGCAGAAGCAGACAACTTCCCAGCTCTACTTGGGTGCCCTTGGTGCTATGAAAATAATGTTGATCTACGATTCAACAAGGGATATATAAGTTTTGAGAACAAGGAAGAAAGAGTTATAATTCCTTTAACATATGGGAAATCTACACCTTATGTTGAACCTTTGAGTGAGGAAGACCTGAATAGAATTTATGTGTGTGTCATTCGGGACTGGAGGTGCTTGAGCCATCTAAGGAAGGAATCCTTTAGTGGGAGGATGCACAGTCTATTAGTGATACTACCAATATTGCTTGTGAAAATTGGATACACGGCACTTATGAGATGGTAGGGCATGAAGTAAAAAGCACATTTGTGTAGAGAAGCAAATCTCGTTGTATTCAGAGGATAGGTAACAACTCTGTACCTCGGTACATTGGAGAAGGAGACTCTAAGGTAATCCCGCACACCATGGAGAAACAAAGGATAGATCAAGTTGAAATAAGAAATATCTTATCATATACCTTGCACATGACAAAAACGCACTAGTGGGTAGTTCACAGGGATAATCTTATAGAATGGAATGAAGTCAAGATTGCTCTAACTACTTGAATCCTTAGGAGCAATATGCATACTCAAATTTTCATATACCTTGGTAATCAACCCGTCTAGCACCACATTCAAAGACTCGTGAGAGAATCTCAATAGAAGGGTAGGAAGCTTTACCACCTTCTTGTGGGTGCACAAACTTTATTCCACTTTACAAGGTTGCAAGCACATGGGCTTGGTATGTTTATGCATAACTACATAGGAGACTAAAAATTGGCAGGATTTGATTACAGGAATGGTCCGTAAATTTGACTACTTCTCTACTTAACCTCCCGCGTGAAAGGGGCATTAAGGGTTATAAAGTTTTTAACTGTGGGATACAATGCAAAGGCTGAAGAATTCATTCAAGATTTATTCTGTGAGGCGAATCAAGAGCACGTTTTGATGAAATAGAAGAGGAAGATGCCACACTACTTAAGCATGTTTGCCATGAGAAAGAAAAAGGAAAGATGGTCTACATAGTGGATGATGAAGAAGTAGAAAATCTAGATATAGATCATTCAACAAGTATGTGTGAAGTGTTAGATAATGTGGATAAGAATGCACATGCCTATCATAAACCTATGGAGACCAAGAAAGTGAACATTAGCACAAATGGTGAACCTAATGATGCAACAATTGGGGATTATTGGTATGAATCAAGTGACAACGATAATTGAGTTACTACAGATTTCCAGGACTTATTTCCTAGGGGCTACCATGAGTTAAAAGGAGTGCATGAGTCATTAGGAGAGATGAATATTAAGCTAAAGGAAGGTGCACACCCAGGTCAAGAAGAGACCTTACAGGATGAACCCTAACCTATGTGTCAAAGTTAAGGAGGAAATTGACAAAATGTTGAAATATGGTATCATCAAGCCTCTAGAAGAATCATAATGGGTTAGCCCCATGGTAATCAAAATAAAGAAAGATGGTTAGATTAGGATTTGTGTGGATTACAGGGAACCGAATGTTGCATGTGTGACTGATCCTTTTCCAACACCTTTCATAAAGGAAATATTAGAAGGTGTTGTAGGGCACGAAGTTTATTCTTTTATAGATGGATTCTTTGGGTATCATTAGGTTATAATTACACATGAGATCAAGAGAAAACAACTTTTACCACTAAATGGAGAAGTTTTGCATATACTATGATGCCCTTTGGTTTGAAAAATGCACCTGTTGTATTTTCATGCATAGTTGTTCCAGCATTCTAGGATTTTATTCACAACTTCTTATAGGTTTATTTGGATGATTTGATGGTGTATGGATGTGTTAAGGATCATTGTGACAACTTTCCCTTAATGTTTGAAATATGTATATAGTTAAGCATCCCTTTAAACATCAATAAGTGTGTGTTTTCTACACCTTTTGGCACTTTGTTAGGGCACATCATTTGCAAGGAAGGTTTGTTAGTGGATCCAGATAAGGTTGCAGTTATTGTAGGCCTAGAAAATCCTACTAGTCAGAATGAGGTGCGCAAATTCTTGGGTCACATAGGGTATTATAGAAAATTTATCAAAGGATATGCGAAGAATTCCACACCGCTTTGGAAGAGTTACTAAAAGTAAAAGGGACGTCCCTATTGGGGAGAATATCAACAATGTGCATTTGAGGCATTAAAGGAGAGACTTACTACAACACTTATTCTACATTTTCCTTCATGGAACCAACCATTTCATGTGCATGTGGATGCCTTTGGCATGACCATTGGTGCGGTGTTAGCTCAATCTGGAGAAGGTATTATAGACCATCCTATTTGTATTGCTAGTAGAAAGTTGACTCCTGCATAACAAAATTATACAACAATAGAGCACGAGGCCTTGTCGAATGATCTACGTGCTTTGGAAAAATTCATATAGTATTTGCTAGCAATTTTGTTGTATTTTATACTAATCACATAGCATTAAAATACTTGCAAACAAGCCCATTTTATAGGGGTGCATATGTGATCTGAAAACCAAATTTAACTAGCAATTGTGCACACACATTTTTTTTGCTTTGTTTTGATTTTCAATGTAAAAATTGTGCATTATTTATTTTTGTATTTTTAATAAAAGAATAAAAATTGCAAGTACTGTGCAAATATTGAAAGAAATGAAGAGGATTCACCAGCAATGTGATGCAAGAATTGATAACGGAGTTCGGCGCTTGAGGCCTATGTCTCCGGGTCTGGTTGAATGGGACCGATCTATTAAAATCTTGAAAATAATTCTTTACAAATAATTCTACAAAATTATAACCTTCTCACAGTCTTCCTCTGTCGAAAATAATAGGGGTTGCTTTTTACATCTCCTTCAAACTCCACTCCTAGCTCAAGATATGAGCATTACAATATTACTACATAGTCCCCGAATGCCATACAAATAGAATATCACCCCTTTTATATTGTTTCTACACCTCCTAGCATGCCGGCTGGGTGCTTATCATTTTACACGGCCCACCCGAGTTCCATTCTCCTCCCTTGCTTTTTGGTCATATCCTTTGGGATCATTATCCCACATTTGGCACATGTAAACTTGGTCAAGGCTTTATATGGTAGGTGGGCGCGGATTTTGAGTGGCTTAAGAGCCGCCTAAGCCTATGTGGAGGGCACTTTACTTGGGGCGCATTGCATTGGGGATGGCACATTGTTTAATTTTAGGCACCAACAATCCCATCCTATGTGCATGGTACAGTGGACAGTTTACAATATGCGTGGAACATGGAATATAGGTAATGCGTTGAATAGTTTGAGAAATATGCGTGGAAAATTGCAAATAGGTAATTAGGCATGGGTAATTTAAATAATACATGCCCAATGTCCCACATGCATGGCACAAAAGGAAATATAGAGGTTTATATACACAAGTTGGTTTAATGATTAAATGAGAAGGAGGCCAAGGCACCCCTCCATAATCGAGTGTGTCGAACCTGGCTGAGGGCCCCCAGCTAGTAAATAGTGGGGTCCATTTGTCTCGAGAACGAGTGTCCAAGACCGGCGTTCCAAAACCCATTTTTTTAGTACGTCACACAATTCGTCCACGTGTCGCAATATGATTGAAACACTTGGTGAGCGTGCACATGTCCAACCTGCACAAAACTCCAAATTTTTCCAGTTGCCCAAAAATTTCAGCGGGCTATAACTTTTGCAAACGAGCTCTGTTTCCTACAAACAAGATGTCGTCGGAGTCGTATAATTTTTCCCCACGCTTTAAAAATGACTGCAACAATTTCTGAGAAGATCTTAGATCGGTGTTTCTCTGTGAGGATCCTCTGGATCATTCCTCCCCACTGAGAAACTTTTGGACCCCAAAAGTCAACTTAATTGGTGAATAGGTGAGGGTATTTCTCCCTCACCTTTCCTAGTTTCCATCCATTTTGCCTTGTTCGGATGCATGCCTTTGAACCCAACATGAAGATACTCAATATCACCCCTTCACAAAGTTCTTACTTTCCTGTCCAAAATGATGTCTTCCTATAACTCATCAAGATACTCAGGAGCAAAATCATCAATGGAAGGCATAATGTTAGAATCATCATGATCAATAATCATAGGCGGTTCATACAATCTTAAATTCTCAACATTTACAACTGAGTAGATTTGCATATATAGAGGTAAATCTAACCGGAAAGCGTTGTTACCAATTTTTTCCAATATTTGGAGCGGACCAAACCGTATAGGTTTCAATTTTTACCTTCACCTCGCTGTCGGTCTTTCCTTGCTTGATGTGAAGCCAAACCGAATCACCAACTTTGAACTTGTGATCGGTTCTATATTTATCATGCCTAGCTTTGTACTTAGCCTCGGTTTTCTCCAATTGTTCATGGACATACTTGATGAACTTTTTGTATTCTCTCGCACAAATCTTTTAGCCTTTTCAGAATCACTTGCACCATTAACAACAGCTTTCATGTCTATAATATATATCTAATGGAGAATTAGACAGATATCCATAACAAGTCTCAAATGGAGACTTTAAAGTAGAAGAATTTAAGGCACCATTATAAGCATGTTGCACATAATAAAAATGTTCATCCCATAATTTAGGATGTTTGTTACTATAGCCCCTAAGTAATTGTACCACTGTGCGGTTTACAACCTCTGTTTGACCATCAGTCTGTGGATGAAAAGCAATGCTCTTTTTCAGTTTTGTGTCCATTAACCCCCACAATGTTGACCAAAATTCCCCAAGAAATCTAGAATCCCGATCAGATATGATTGAAGTAGGTAAACCAAAATGAACCCAAACAAACTGAAAGAATAAATGTGCAGTTCCCTCACCAGTTATTTGTTTAGTACATGGAACCAACACACACATTTTGCTAAATCTGTCCACTACCACATATAAGTAATCATGTTTTCTCCGTGTCATGGGCAAGCCTCCTACAAAGTCCATGGAAACACTTTCCCAAGGCCGTGTTGGAACAGGAAGAGGAGTGTAAAGTCCTAATTTCCTGTTACTTGGCTTGCTTGTGGCACAAAGAACACATCCCTTAATATATCGGTTTACATGTTCATGCATTCTAGGCCAATAGCAATATTTTTGTAAATGTGCAACTGTCTTACTAACACCAAAATGCCCTGAAATAA
The DNA here is from genome assembly GCA_018340775.1 of Taxus wallichiana var. yunnanensis. Taxonomy (NCBI): domain Eukaryota; kingdom Viridiplantae; phylum Streptophyta; class Pinopsida; order Cupressales; family Taxaceae; genus Taxus; species Taxus wallichiana. The sequence goes on from CM031234.1 coordinate 626,573,790, forward strand.
GAGAAGTATGTGCTTCCCTAATCATATGCACACGCTCATTTTCTGGAATACAAAGTTTTCCAGAATGATATAACAATCCTTCATGCAAATGATAATCTTTTTCTCCTACTTGTTTCCCACTTACTAAATCCTCATACACTTCTCTAAAATCAACATCATTTGCATATTGTTCCTTGTAACTAACATGAGCCAAAGAACTATGTTGTAAAAGGATAGATGCTACTACCACTGGTGGTCTGGATAACATGTCGGAAACCTTGTTTTGAATACCTTTTTTATACCTGATTACAAGATGAAATTGTTGCAAAAATCCCATCCACCTGAAATGTCTAGACTGCTGCAATTTGGTTTGTGTTTGTAAATATTGAAGCGGTTGATGGTCAGTATGGATAATTGTTTCTTTTCCCATTAAATAATGCTTCCATTTTTTAACACTTTGAACCAAAGCATACAACTCTTTATCATAAGTTGGATAGTTTCTTACCGCACTTGTAAAGGTTTCTGAATGGTAACACACTGGTCGTTTTTTCTACATCAAAATTGCCCCCATTGCGTAGTCACTAGCATCCGTCTCAATCTCAAATGAATGTTGTAAATCCGGAAGTGCCAAGATCGGAGCGGTACTTATCTTCTCTTTCAGTGTATCAAATGCTTTTTGTTGTTTTCCTCCCCACTGAAAGACCTGTTTAATACTTGTCAAAGCATGCAAAGGAGATGCAATATATGAGAAGTTAGCAATAAATTTTCTCCAGTACTGAACTGCACCTAGAAAACTTCTAACTTCCGTCACATTTGTGGGTCTAGGCCATTTCACAATAACCTCTATTTTTGCAGGATCAATTTTCAATTCTCCATTTCCTACAATATACCCCAAGTAAATTAAAGATGTTTTTCCAAATTCACATTTTGACATCTTCAAATACAATTTCTCTTTCCTTAGTGCATCTAAGACTTTCTGGATGTGTTTAATATGTTCATCCCATGATTTACTGAAAATAATAATATCATCTAAGTAGACAATAACGAAATTATCAATGAATGGTCTAAAAATTTCATTCATAACTCTCATGAATGTTGCCGGTGCATTGCACAAACCAAAAGGCATCACTAACCATTCAAACAATCCCTGTTTCATTTTAAAAGTAGTTTTCCAAACATCACCTTCTGCAATTCTTACTTGGTGATAACCACTTCTTAAGTCTAACTTAGTGAAATAAATTGCATTCCTTAATTGATCCAGTAAATCATCTATTCTAGGAAGAGGGTAATGATTCTTTATAGTAATCTTGTTTAAAGCACGAAATCAACACACATTCACCAAGTGCCATCCTTCTTAGGAACCAATATAATTGGTGAACCACATGGGGATGTACTTGGATGAATTATACCTTGAGCCAAAAGTTCCATTACCTGTCTCTTGATTTCCTCGTTCTCTACTACTGACAACCTGTACATTCCGATATTGGGAAGAGGTGCATCTTGAAGTAACCGTATCTCATGTTGAACCCCTCTTTTGGGAGGTAGACCTTGTGGATCCTGAAAAACATCATCAAAATGAGAAACAATTTCTACCAATTCATCCTTATGTTTTAGATCACAAGTCTCAAAAGCCATCTCATTTTCTTTTTCCTTGGCTTTGACCACCATGAGCAAAAAAATTTTCTTGAGTTTACAAGCCTTTTCATTTGACTCCGTAGTTACTAAGGATAGATTATTCTTTTCACGGTGAGCTCAAATAATAAACTCAATTCCATCCTTTACAAGCAAATATTTATTTTCTTCCCTATAGAAAATTGCTTTACGATCATATAAATAAGGACTTCCCAAAACCACCCCACGATATCCAAAGGAACTACATCTAATTCAACCTCATCAATAAACTTGTCTCATAATGGAAAATCTGAAAGTACAAGTTTTAGTTACTCGCATTTTGCATCATCACAAACCCACCCCAAAGGATAAGGCTTGGGATGTGGTGTAGTTTTGAGTCCTAGTTTTTTAACAACCTCCTCAGAAATTAGATTAGCTTGAGATCCACTATCAAAAAGAGTATCAATTTTCGTATGCTTTGAAATTACTCTAATGTGGAAAAGCTCATTTCTTTTCTTATCGTCGTCGTGTATTTTGTTTACTAGAAGAAGATGCAACATCTGTAGTGCTATTGTTGGAAATTGAAAGAGTTGATTTACCTTGTAAACCCATAGCTGTGATTTTGGTTTCATCACCTGAATCAGAACCAAGATCATGCACTACGGTGTTTGTTTTCTTTTCTTTTCCTTTCTTAACCATCCATTTAGGCTTCTTTTCAGGATGTAATTTCCAACATTTAGACTCATCATGGTTTTTTTTACAATGATTACAAAATGGTTTTTCATCTTCCTTCTTAATAGTAGAGTTTGTTTTATGCTTACCCTTTCCTTTTCCTTGTTCTTTCGAACCTTTTCCTTCAGATTGCTTGTTCTTCTGATTAAAAGAAGAGAAAGAGGACTCCTTTGTCATTTTCCCTCGTGCTTCCAGATGGGTTGCTTGAACACATACTGCATCAAGATTAGTAGGACCTAAAACAAGTATCATATGCCTTAGATAACTATGCAATCCACCAATATATTTGAGCAGTGTTTCTTCTGTGTTTAGGGAAATTCCCAGAATTAGAGCCCTTTTCCTAAATTCTTGTGTGTATTCTTGAACACTTTGTCCCTTAGTTTGTCTTAATGTTTGCCAATCCATCATAGCTTGTTTCTTATAACCAAGAGGATAAAATTGTTGCCTAAGATTTGAAACAAATTCAGACCAAGAAGTGATTTCTATACCTTTGTTTTCTTCCACTTCCTGAAGCTTACTCTCCCACCAAATGAGTGTTGTTCCACCCATCTGAAGAGTTTCCAAATGAATCTTTGCTTCATCATCAACAATTCTCTGAACCCTGCAATATACTTCTATTTGCTTGACCCAGTTATCCAATTTCTCTCGAATTTAGCTCTCCAAAGATACATAGGCAATTCAAACTTGATATCTAACTTTAATGAAAAAAATCAGATTTTAAAGAGTCTCTTTTTGGAATGTCAGAATTAGAGCTTCCTTCTTTCTTACCTTCTCTAGTCCCCTTTTCCCTTTTCCTATCTTGGTACATTTCTTCCACCATTTCCTTCATCTGTTGGAAGGATTAACGAAAGTTTTGTTCCACTTCCTCTCGATCTGCCATTGTAGGACTTCGAGATCATCTGGTACCAATTTTGGGATCTCCTTCAACTAATTCTCCTTCACCCATCTTAGATCGAGACCTTGTTAACATCCAACACACAACTTGCAATCCAAAACACGTTAAACTGAACTAAAAATCAGTCAAAACCAGCTCTGATACCAATGATCTGAAAACCAAATTTAACTAGCAATTGTGCACACACATTTTTTTTGCTTTGTATTGATTTTCGATGTAAAAATTGTGCATTATTTCTTTTTGTATTTTTAATAAAATAATAAAAACTGCAAGTACTATGCAAATATTGAAAGAAATGAAGAGGATTCACCAGCAATGTGACGCAAGAATTGATAACGAAGTTCGGCGCTTGAGGCCTACGTCTCCGAGTCCAGTTGAATGGGACCGATCTATTAAAATCTTGAAAATAATTCTTTACAAAGAATTCTACAAAATTATGACCTTCTCACAGTATTCCTCTGTTGAAAATAACATGGGTTGCTTTTTACATCTCCTTCAAACTCCACTCCTAGCTCAAGATATGAGCATTACAATATTACTACACAGTCCCCGAATGCCATACAAATAGAATATCACCCCTTTTATATTGTTTCTACACCTCCTAGCATGCCGGCTGGGTGCTTATCATTTTACTCGGCCCACCCGAGTTCCATTCTCCTCCCTTGCTTTTGGTCATATCCTTTGGGATCATTATCCCACATTTGGCGCATGTAAACTTGGTCAAGGCTTTATATGGTAGGTGGGCACGGATTTTGAGTGGCTTAAGAGCCACCTAAGCCTATGTGGAGGGCGCTTTACTTGGGGCGCATTGCATTGGGGATGGCGCATTGTTTAATTTTAGGCACCAACAATCCCATCCTATGTGCATGGTACAGTGGACAGTTTACAATATGCGTGGAACATGGAATATAGGTAATGCGTTGAATAGTTTGAGAAATATGTGTGGAAAATTGCAAATAGGTAATTAGGCATGGGTAATTTAAATAATACATGCCCAATGTCCCACATGCATGGCGCAAAAAGGAAAGATAGAGGTTTATATACACAAGTTGGTTTAATGATTAAATGAGAAGGAGGCCAGGCACCCCTCCATAATCGAGTGTGTCAAACTCCGTGAGGGTCCCTACCAAGTAGTAAATAGCGAGGTCCATTTGTCCGAGAATGAGTTTCCAAGACCGCGTTCCAAAACCCGTTTTTTTAGTACATCACACAATTCGTCCACGTGTCGCAATATGATCAAAACACTTGGCGAGCGTGCACACGTCCAACCTGCACAAAACTCCAAATTTCACCAGTTGCCCAAAAATTTCAGCGGGCTATAACTTTTACAAACGAGCTCCATTTCCTGCAAACAAGATGTCGTCGGAGTCGTATAATTTTTCCCCATGCTTTAAAAATGACTGCAACAATTTCTGAGAAGATCTTATATCGGTGTTTCTCTGTGAGGATCCTCTGGATCAATATCTCAATGTGTGCTCTTATTCCAAGACTTTTATTTCACAGTTGTGGTAAAACTAGGTAGAAGTAATTCTAGCCCCGACCACTTATCAAGAATTCAGTCAGGGGAGGACATGCAGACAATTGAAGATATAATGCCGATGTAAATTTGTATAGGTTGCATTGCGTAGCTTCATAATTTGAGGAAATTTTTGTATTTTTACGCACTAGTATGATGCGAAAAGGAATGAAATCCTTAGAGAAGAAACAACTTATGATTCACGCGACACCTTTATGTTGATCAGTGGTGACTTATACAAACTAGGTCGAGATGAAGTACTACGCCAATGTGTGTGTTGGAACATGAGTGCACAAATATCATGGAAGAGGCTCATGACAAGAATGCAGGTGGGCACTATGTAGGTGACGCCACCACCCGCAAGATTCTACTCATTGAATTATGGTAGGAGACTTTGTACAAAGATTGTAAAGCATATTGTAAGGCGTGTGATCACTATCAAGACCTTGCCAAACTTGGGAAAAGAGATGAAATGCCTTTTTAAGACCTATTCCTAGTGTAGAGCCATTTGAGAAATAGGCTATAGATTTTGTGGGTCCTATTTCACAAGCCACGTGTAGAATCGGATCACGTTATATCATCACTTGCATAGATTATCTTAGAATATGGGTAGAAGTGGCACCTACAAAGGATTGTATAACAACTACAGTAGCCAACTTCTTATGGGAAAATGTTCTTACTATGTATGGATGCCCATTGAGATTGACATGTGATAGGGGTACACATTTTTTGAATGAGACAATCAGGATACTATTGGATGATTTTATGGTTGTGCACCACAAGACTACACCTTATTACCCTCAGGAAAATGGTACAACTAAGGCCTTCAACAAGATATTGAGCTAGACCTTGAAAACAAATTGTGATATTAGAAGGAAAGATTGGGATGATAAATTTTTTGTTTTACTCTGGGCATATAGAAAAACCTACAAAATGTTGAATAAGGCCACACCATTTCAATTGGTATTTGTACATGAAGCACTTCTTCCTATGGAATTCATGTTACCTTCTTTGCGTATTGCATGTACTAAAGGTCTAGCTAATGAGAAAGCATTAGAAGAAAGAATTGACAAGATGATATAGTTGGATGAGAGGCGCGCCATAGCACAATGGAGGAAAAAGTAAGAAAAATATAGGTAGAAGGCATGGCATGACAGAACATTAGGGACAAGAAGCTTGAGATTATACAGATGGTTCTTCTTTAGGATTATAAGTTTTTGTGCCATCCAGAAAGCTTAAAGTGCATTAGTTGGGACCATATGTTATCACTCATATACTTGAATCAAGCACTTGCTAGTTAGAAATGCTTGATGGAATATGGTTACCTGGTTACTTCAACGGGAGTAGGTTGAAGCCCTACTATAAATAAGTCTTCTTGGTGTTTGTAATAAGGCAATATTTCCATTTAGTATAGGTTTCCCTTTTTGTATTTCCTTTAATTTATTTCCTTCTTCTTTCTATGCTTTGTTAATTTAGTTTGGTGTTTTGTGTAATAAGTGTGTTTGCACGCTGGAAACTAAGTTCAATCTGAAGTATTTTTATGCACAAAGGACTACACATACCATTGGTGTGGGGTGGTTTTTATTCACAATTAGGTATACATGAGAACAAATTGTTACAGGTGTTATTCAAGTATGGAAAGGAGTTGTTAGAAAGGAAATTGCTTCTAAAGAAGACCATAGATGGAAATAAATGAAGGAACAATATAATGCGAGGTAAGCAGTGGCCATGGAAACTACTAGGGAAAGGTGCAATGGTGAGGTACTCAATGCATGGAAGCGTGTGAAAGAGAAGTCTGCAGCCGAGGAAGTTAGGAAGGTACTAGAAGGTTATAGGCTGAGGCATGAAGATGTACTGCACAAAAATTGTAAAATGGTCAATTAATGAGAGGATTGTTGGTAGGTGAAGGAGAAATAAATGTACTAACTTTTTGAAAATCTATATAAGGACATGATGTGGGTTCATTTTTACCTTTGCAAACACAATTATTTGAGTGAGCTAAGTGTGACCAAACCAAGAGAATTGTATTAAGGTGTGAAGAGATGTGAAACCAGATGTGGAGAGCATATCTGCAGTACGTAAGAGGATTTTATCCCCATTGGTGAAGGGTTTGAGTGAAGAAAAAGTGTTGAGAAGGAGCTAGGGCATGCGGATTCGAGATAGGGTTTCATCTTACTCGAAATATAAGATAAAAGGAAAAGAAGGAAAGAGAACGAACAAAGAACGATCCCTTTGTTAGCATGGTAGAGAAGATTGGTGACTACATTCTAAAGGCAAGGCCTCATCTAGAACCAAAGGTACTTGAGAAGTTTCCTTCTGCAATGCATTATGTACGAACATTGGTTGATTTGGTACTAGAAGATGGGCCACTTAGAATTCCCGCACCAAAAGATGTTGAACAAGAAGCAAAAAGAGCAAGGGCCTCTTTGGTTAGAAAAATTTCAACTTACGAGGCACTGCTCTAGACTTTAAAGGATGAGCTAAAGAAAGTAGACCAAGCTCTGAATATTTGTGCAACACCAGAAGTAGTAATTAGAACCAGAACTATAATTGAAGATAACAAAGTTTTGAAGGCCATGAAGGATGAATCAATAGGGCACGCAAAAATATTGGCACTAGTAAAACAAAAGCGCGAAGCCCTTATAGCAACCCAAGATCCACATAAGGAAAGAATAGATGAGATTGGGAAGTTGATAGCATAGAAAATGGATCTTCTGGAGGGAATGATGTTTGATATGGTTAATGTAGTCCAATAATTTCATAATGAAAAGGAAAAGATTACTCAAGATGAGTTGGATTTAATAGCCACAGACATTTCAAAGAAGACAAACACCGCGCTAGATGACTAATAGGGATTGGAGGCAGAGATCAAAATTGAATATCTAGAGTTGATCCTTCCAATTGAAGAGGAGGGTGTTGCAAATTAGGGGTATATTCTTTTGTAAAGTGATTCATTATATTCTTTCAATTCTTATTCTATATTCTTTGGGAACATCAGATGGACACCCCATTGTTGGGATGGAAATGTACTTTAGTGTGGGGTAATGTTGAGCAGAAGTAGTAGGCACATAGAAGATTCACACGCAGGAACAAGGCACATTTGAAGGCATAGAAGGATATGAAAGAAAATGAATGCCAAGTCAAGTTGAGTCGGGACTTAGCAATTTTTATGGTTACGGGCTATTTTATTTTTGGAAATAGCATGCGAAGAATACATCGGGATGGAGACTTGCATGACACACAAATGCTATTTTGGGAATGAGTGTTTGATAAGCACCATGTAGGAGTTTGAGATAATAATAGGATTACTACTTCCAGTTAATTGTAGGATGTCTATTATTAGTGCACTTGCATGTGTGCATGTTAATATAAAGGTGTATGGCTATTTTCAGCATGCGACCTATTTTGGGAAGTGCGTAAGTGGTGAAGGGAAAGTCCCCACCCCTATAAATAAGTAGTGAAATATGTATTTTAGAGGCACATAATTATTGTAGAGTTATGTTGTTGGATTTGATGTGCGCATAGCTTATGGTAATATTTTGTAATGTAAGAAGATTCTTTTTTACAATGTTAATGTAATGGAGTATATTGGATGGATAATGGTGTTAAACATGATTGTAATTGGTTCTTGTATGGTTAACATTAACATAGTTATTGTTTAATTAATGATTATCTAAGATCTAGATCTGGTTATGCATGAGGAATATTTATGCTTATTTATGGATCTGTATATGCTCTATCTTCATCACACTAACATCCTGCACAAGCAACTCTAAAGAGGAACCTGGTGCCTTTGCACACTTCAGTGGAGTGCTTAGCTTAGGATGGGTGATGTGCTAGTGTGCCCGGGTTTTCATAGTGAATTCTAGTTACATCAATCGGCACTCCAATTTCAACAAAAACAAGAGATAAAAAATGGTGCCAAAGCTTATCTTCTCACCTTTGCGTGCTTCTTCAATGATGGTATCTGCTATGTATCCTGCCAAGTTGTAAACTTCCCCCTATGATATCTTCTTAGCAATATGTAGCCACATGGTGTTCACTTGTGACCATCTCTCCTGATCATTCAACTTGGTGAGTAAGTGTGTGGCCGCTTATACCACAGGTACTTCCTTAACTTGTAAATATCCATTCCGCGCGGACCCTTTGAGTAACCCAGCTCCTTGTGGGTGGCCAAAATAGCTTCTTTGTCAGATAAGTCCCCGTGATCTCGACCATGTGCCCTTTAAACATGGCAGGCCCTTAATTAAGGGCATGTTGATTCTCATCCACCACCCAAAAAATAAAATAAGTCCTCGTGGACTCTGCTCATAAGCCATTGGTATAGTTTCTCTAGTTTTCCAAAGTAAGGGAGTTCATAGAGCTACAAGACCCCTACCTTCTTCAAAAATTTCTCTCCAACATCATCATAAATAGGCATGTCATTGATTGTGTGCTTGTTTGTCTTTCTACTTAAAAGTGTGTCCAAATCTTCCTTGTTTTCAGTCGTGTAATGATTGTAGTCACTTACCTTGCTCCTACAAACATGAGAATCCCAGTCATGTCCCACAATTATGTCCTCTGTAATGCATTTCTGAAAACTTGCTTTCGGGGCATCCTTGATCTCCACCTTAGTTTCTACCTTCTTCTTCCCCTTTGTTCCTACTCCAGGTGCTTTCCTTGGTGCCATGGTAAAACAAGGTTACGTCTTTTTACCTCTATCGAGAAAACTCGTGTGTCTTATCTTGAAAATACGTTCCTAGCTTATTTTCAAACCCAGGTGCCCTATTTCTCCTCTATGTATGCTTCTGCTTCACTCAAACCCTTCTCCAATGGGGACGCAAGCCAATTTTGTGCACAAATCCACTCTCCTCACCTGGTTTTAAAGCTCTTTGCACCTCGACATGGCTCGCACAACTCAGTCCCAAACAACTCTCTTGAAAACATGTAATTGCAAAGGTAAAAATGAACCCGCATCACATCCTTATATAGATTTGGAAAAATTTATTACATTTATTGCTCCACCTACCACCGATCCTCTCATTAATTGAACATTTTACCACATTTTCATGTGATACACCTACATGCCCTAGCCATAACCTTCCAGCACCTTTCTACCTTTTGGCCACAGACCTCTTTTGTGTGCTTTCATGCATGTAAGTACCTCACTAATGTTCCTTTCCTTAAGTAGTTTTCACGGCTGCAACTTACCCCCGCACTATATTGGGCATTTCTTCAACTATGATCTTCTTTTAGGAGCAATTTTCTTTCTAGCAACACCTTTCCATACCATCTACACTTTCTATCAAGAGAAATCACCTACACCAATATTTTTCCTTATGCATACCCAACTTTGAATAAAAGCACCCAACACTAAGGGTATATGTAGTGCTCTACACATAAAATCACTTCAAATTGCAATCAACTTTTGGCATGCAAGCACACTTATTACACAAAACACTTAACTAAATTGACAAAGCATAACAAAAAGGAAGGAAAAAAATTAAAGGAAATACATTAAGGGAAATCTAATCTAAATGGAAATACTACCTTATTACAAACACCAAGAAGGCTTATTTATAGTAGGGCTTCAGCCTACTCCCGTTGAAGTAACCGGGTAACCGTGTTCCATCAAGTGCCTCTAATTGGCAAGCGCTTGATTCAAGTATATGAGTGATAACATACGGTCCCAACAATTACACTGTAAGCTTTCCTGGGTGGCACAGAAAATTTAAATCATAAATAAGTACCATCTACCCAACCTCAAACTTCTTATCCTTGATGTGCATGTCGCTCTATGCCTTCTTCCCGGATTTTACTTGCTTCGACTCTAACGTGTTATGGCACACCTTTCATCCAATCGTATCAACTTATCAATTCTCGTCTTCCAATGCTTTCTCATCAGCTATACTTCCTACATGTGCAATACACAAAAAGGCAACATGAATTCTATGGGAAGAACTGCTTCTATGCCATACACCAACTCAAAATTTTGTTTCCTTATTCAACCATTTATAGGTTGTTCAATATGCCCAAAGTATAACAAAAACTTTATCATCCTAGTCTATCCTTCCAACATCACAAATATTTTTCAAATTCTAGCTAAATATCTTGTTGAAAGCCTCAATAGTCCCATTTTCCTAAGGGTGATATAGTGTTGTCTTATGGTGTGTGACCATAAATTCATCCAATAATATCTTGATTGTCGCATTTAGGAAATGAGTGCCCCTATCACTTGTCAAACTCAAAGGACATCCATACCTGGTAAGAATATTTTCCCACAAGAACCTTGCTATTATAACCATTATACAATCCTTTGTAGGTGTTTCTTATGTCCACCTCATAAGATAATCTATACAAGTGATTATGCAGCGTGATCTAGTTCTACTCGCAGGCTAGGGAGATAGGACCCACAAAGTCTATTGCCCATTTTTCAAAAGGCTCTGCACTAGTAATAGGTCTTAAAGGCATTTCATCTCTCTTCCTAGGTTTCCCAAGGTGCTGATAGTGATCACACACCTTATAATACTCCTTGTAATCCTTGTATAAGGTTTCCCACCATAAACTAATGAGTAAAATCTTCTAAGTGGTGGCATCACCTGCATAGTGTCCTCTTGTAATACCTTCATGAGCCTCCTCCATGATTTTCATGTGCTCATGCTCCAGTACACACCAGTGCAATACTTCATCTTGTCCTAGTTTGAATAAATCACCACTGATCAACATGAAAGGCACGACATGAATTACAAGTTATTTCTTTTCCAAGGATTTCATTCCTTCGATGTTATACCTATGCGTAAAAAGACAACAATATCCTCTAATTCCGAGGGTGCATGGTTTAACCTATATAATTGTGCATCTGGCATTGTATCTTCAATACTCTATGTGTCCTCTCCTAATTGAATCCTTGATAAGTGGTCTAGGCCAGAATTTATTTTACCTGGCTTTACCATAATTATAAAGTCAAAATCTTAGAATAATAGAACCCATCGGCATATGCACCCCTATAAAACGGGCTTATTTACCAAGTATTTAAATGCCATGTGATCTGTATAGAACAAAAAGGTGTTTCCAGCAAGTACTATCTAAACTTATACAAAGATGTAGGTCATGGACAAAGCTTCGTGCTCCGTAGTCGTATAATTCTATTCTACAAGAGTCACCTTTCTACTAGTAAAGAAGATATGATGATCTACAATACCTTCTCCAGGATGAGCTAGAACTACGTTGATGGCCATACCAGAGGCATCCACGTGTATGTAAAAGGGTAGATTCCATGAAGGAAAATGTAATATAGGTGTCGTAGTAAGTATTTCCTTCAACACTTCAAATGTGCGTTGTTGTGATTCTCCCCAATAGAACTTCCCTTTACCTTTTAATAAATCATCCAAGGGTGCGACAATCTTAGCATATCCTTTGATAAAAAAAATTAATATCCTGTGTGGCCCAAGAACCCATGCACCTCACTCCGACCGGTGGGTTCCTCTAATCTTAAAATGATTGTAACCTTAACTAGATCCACTAATAAACCCTCCTTGTAGATGATGTACCCTATCGAGTTCCAAAAGGTGTAGAAAATATGAACTTCTTGATATTTAAATAAATTCTTAACTATTTGCACCTCTCAAGCATTAACTGAAAATTTTCACAATGATCCTTGATAATCCCATACATTTTCCAATCATTCAAGAAAACCTACAAGAATTTGTGAATAAAATCCTAGAATGTTTGAACCACAATGTGTGAAAATATTGTAGGTGTGTTCTTCAATCCAAAGGGCATCACTATATATATGACACTTCCCCATTCAAGGTGCAAGTTATATTCTCTTGATCCTCCTTATCAATTCTTACTTGATGATACCCAGAGAATCCATTTGTAAAATATTAAATTTTGTGCCCTACAACACCTTTGAATATCTCCTCGGTGAAGGTGTACGAAAGGATCATTCACACTTGTAGCATTCAGCTCTCGTAGTCCACACAAATCATGATTATTCCATCTTTCTTTATGTTGATCACCATAGGGATGACCCACTCTGATTCCTCTATGGGCTCAATAATTTCAGATTCCAACATCTTGTCTATTTCTTCTTTAAATTTTATGTGCAAGTTAGGGTTCATCCTATAAGGTATCTTCCTAACCGGGGGCGCACCTTCCTTTAATTTAATTTTCATCTCTCCTAAATATTCATGCACCCCTTTCAACTCATGGTAGCCCCTAGGAAACAAGTCCTGGAAATTATGTAGTAAATAAATTATCTTATCCACTTAAGAGTTAGACCAATAATCCCTAATTATGGCCTCCTTAGATTCAACATCTATGCGAATGTTCACTTTTGTTGTCTTCGTAGGTTCATGGTAGTTTCTCTCCTTCTCATCCACATTGTATTTGAGCTCACACATACACTCTAAATGATCTATGTCCCTCTTGTTCCACTTGTTCATCATACACCATATAGACCATCTTTCATTTCTCCTTCTCTAGGAAAGTGTACATAAGTGATTCTCAGATCTCTGTCTCATCAACTTCGTCAAAATGTACTTCTAGGTCCGACTCACCAAATAACTCTTGAATGAGTTCTTTAACCTTTACACTGTCTCCTATAGTCAATTACTTCATAACTTTTAATGCCTCTTTCACCGGAGGTTTAGTGGAGAAGTAGTCAAAAGTTTGGATCATTCCTACAATCAAATCTTGCCGGTTCCCGGTCTCCCTATGCAACTCCACATAAACATACCAAGCACGCACTGCAACCTCGCAAGGTGAAATAAAGTTTGTGCACCCACAATGAAGGTGGTAAATCTTCTTTCCCCTCTATCCAAAGTCTCTCACACTGCTGAACATGGTGTTGAACATGATTATTACCATGATATTCACATATTTGAGTAGGTGCATTACTCCTAAAAAATTAGGCTAATAGAGCAATTCTTACTTCTGTCCATTTTATGAGATTATCCCTGTGAACTGTCCACCACCAACGTGTTATTGTCCCGCATAGGGTATACACTAACATATTCCTTTTTTTCACTTGATCCTTGCAATGTACTTCCATGGCTCATAGGAATACCTCAAGGTTTCTTTTTCTAGTGTACCGGGGTACGGGGTTGTTACCTAATCTCCTAACACAATGTGTCCTACTTACACATGCAGTTGCACTTCTTACTTCATTCCTAACCATCTCGTCAGTGCCATGTGCCCAATTTTCATAGGTAGTACTTTTAATATCACTAACAGATTGTGCATCATCCCACTAGAGGATTCCTTCCTTAGATGGCTCAAGCGCTTCCAAATCTTGAATGGTGCGCACATAAAAATTTTTCAGGTCTTCTTCACTTAAGGGCTTAACATAAGGTTCAGATTTCCCATATGTCAAAGTGATGATAACGCATTCTTCCTTGTTCTTGAAACTAATATATCCCTTATTGAACCATAGATCAACATTATTTTCATCACACTAAGGGCACCGAAGTAGAGGTGGGAAGTTGTCTACTTTTGCAAGTGCTAATACCTCAAATTCCCTAGTAAACTTGACCCCCATGTATAGTAATAGATGCATCCTTCAATACTCCAATAGGTGTGGCCTTAGTCAAATTTTCCATATACAGTACATTGGAAGATGGTTGTAATGGAGGTCTTCCCATTTGAACCCATGCATCTAAGGTAAGTACATTCACTTTTGTGCCTATGTCAATCAAAATATTGCTCAAAATCCATCCATCTACAAAAACATTCAAAGTGATCTCCTTGCTATAATCCAAACTATGGGGAGGGATATTAGAATGCAAAATCTATCATCTCGGTCTCAATACCAACACGCAATGTGTTTCGTTTCAACTAGCTCCTTAGTAATCGAATAATGTTATCCCGACGTAACATCTTGTATACTTCCTTTAGTTCATCAACATTTGAATGGAAAGTCTCAACTACCTTATTTTGTTCTAACTTCTGCCATTGTTCCTTTAAACATGGTATTTCACCCTATAGATCTCTGATTACCTCCATGGTTTCTGATAAACCTCCTTCGATGTGTAGGGTCTCGGTATTTTATACGTAAACCTCCTCCTTAGTGATGGTAGGATTACATTGCAACGTTTCTCTAGCGTGTGCAACCTTGGCATGTGTAGTAATCTTCATAGGTACTACCTTAGGATCCAGTGCTAACTTCAACATCCATTGGTTTTCCATCGCGCACTATATCCTAACCATCCTTGTGTCCTTGTTCTTCTATTTATGCTTTTTGTTCGAGTATTCATATAAGTCTAAGAACTCTTCATAGTTATGATTCTTTACGAAAAATAACAAGTAATGTTATGAGGACATTTGTGCCTCTAATGGTCAAGGGATCCACACGTATAGCATGTTCCATGAGGGAACTCACTTCATCCACCAGCGTGGCCTCAACCTATGAATCCACCATGATATCCTCAACCTCTACCACAACCTCCCTCAAAGAGCCCTTCATTTTGATCATAGCGCCTTAAGTGTGATCATGATCATGTCACTCACCTTTATCCTTAGATTTATTCAAAACCCCATATCATACATATCAATGACATCATGGATCTAATCAATCAACCTACAATCTTTAGTATTATGAGTTGTGGACTAGTAAATTTTACTGAGTGGCAAGACACGTTCTTTCTTACCGCATTACAATAATGGACATCGGATTACATCATGGTCTAAATGACATATCTCACATTCCAGTAATAAGGAGTGCACTGATCTGCGAGGACAACTATCCTTAGTATGTCCCTCTACTTCATAATTTGTGCACCAAATTCCACTACATGTCTCATGTGTTGTATTGGCTGATAGTTTATCCAATTGCTTTGTCATTGCTGCAATTTGAGCTTCCAGGAATGGGCTCACTCCAGTGTCTATGCTCCCGAAATCCTCAGCATGTAGAGCTCCTTCAAGTGCCTCACGTGGGTGTGTATAAGTTTTATGTGAGAGAACCCTCCTAAAAGGTGTAATCAGGCCTCGACTAACTGCTGTGTATACTGACTTGCATGGATATCATATGATAGTTTAGACAAGATTATTTTGAAATGAGCATCATATTACTAGACACTCTTAGTAGTGCATGCTTGATGTCCTTGAGCGCACTTATACTTTTTCTTCTCAAACTCGGGTATATAAAATGCCTTAATGAAATTATCCCATAACACTGTATAATCCACACAATTTTGACCAAGTTCAAACTTTCTATACCAACTATGCACGTGTCCATGTAATGTGGTTGTAAATTGACCGGCCTTGCACTCACGAAGCTATAATTCCTTTCACGCACCATAGTATCTCACACATATGCACATGCTTAGTAGCATCTTCTATTCCCCTATACTCTGGGAGACAAAGTGACATCTCCATGTAAATATTCTGGGGCTGGTGAGGACCATGCCCACTAGATTTAGAACCTCCTATGTTGCCTCCACCCCTAGATCTGCCGGATCTTGAGCTATTTGTTCCTCTTGATCCTCCACTTGTAGTAAGAATTGAACTAGAGGATGCACCGCCCGTGTCCCAAAAGTGCTATTAAACTAAACTCCTATGGTCTATGAATTTGTGTTACTCCCCGATGTGAGTCCAAAGTTCTTCCAACTCTGTGTTCTATGTTGATGACTCACCTGAAAATGTTCCTCCAACATGACCTCCAAATAAAAAGGAAGATGTCTTCCCGGCCATAAATGCACTTGCTATATGATTCACTCATAAACTTGTTGATAAGTCAACTCTACCTCTTGCTACTCTACTGCCCAAACTAGCTTGCTGACTACTAGTTATACTAGAAATTGGAAAACCAAGCGCAAGGGCTAGGTTGTCAAGTAGATTCGAGATGTGTGCCTATGGTTGTCTCTCGATGGTGCACTCTCATATGAGGCCGATGAGTTTTCCATTTCATGCTTTACCAAATGGGTGAGTTCCAAATGCTCCAGATCCACGTCCTCTGCATGAGCTCTAAATCCTTCACGAGCCATATCTCTCCTCAATGTCATCCATTCTGTAATCTCGTGCTACTTCCCTAAATCCATCTCACGTGCCTCATTGTACTTATGTTGTCTTTCTTCTCTTTGCCTCTCTGTCGCTAGGTCTTCCATCCTTCACCACACCTGCTCCTACCCCCATGCGTGGTGGGGTTTAGCTAGCCATCAACTTTTCTTCCAAATTCAGGGTTACCAACAAGATTTTGATCACTTGGTGGAATTCCTTGCAGATAGTTTCCTCCGGGATAGTGTAAATACTAAAACTCAACTACCTCCAAGCAAGAATAAGTAGAAATTAAGTACTCCAAAATATAGCTATTCAAAACAAACACATAACCAACTCTGTCCACAAAAAGTATGCGTCTAAATCATATCAACATCATAGAGGGCTTGAAATTCTTCTTACATCCAAAAAGTGTGTGAAACCTCTAATTCCTTTTAGACGCATAAGAAACCAGCCACTCATATAGCTCTATTGGGAAGATAGCAAAGAAGCTCTCATATAAAATAGTCATATATGTTCTACTCCACCCACGTGCGTGTGTCAAACCCAGATCTATTGCTGAATATCCAAGTGTACTCTTCTTCTAAATCTATTATCCACTCCTCAACACTTGCCAAGGTCAACTAGTACATCTTCATCATGCAAATCTTGAAAACAACTGAAAAAGAGGTCCCAACAACGGAACCAATGATGCAGCCTAGAATTTACAATAAATGACTCGATCGCATTGTCACATCACTCAACCATAGCTGAGAACTCACCCAAAGCATGCAAAGGCACTAGGTCCCTCTTTATAGTTGCTTGTATAGAATGTTAGCATGATGGTGCATATAGATATCCAAATTCATTAACAATAGTAAACAACACATGGTGCATAAACCAGATCTAGTTCTTAGAATAGATATAGAATGAACTAAACAATGACTATAACAAGATCTACCATGCAAGAACCAGATTCATTCATATTCAACACCATTATCCAGCCAATATTATCCATTGTATTGAATACTATAAAACACAAAAGCTTCTTACATTACATAAGTATCTTCATGAGTCATGCACGACAAAACCAACAACATAACTCTACCATAGTTTTCCACACACACTAACTTGTGCAAATCAATACATATATATAGGGGTGGGGACTTTCCCTTCACCACCCATGCACTTCTCAAAATAGGCCACATGCTAATAATAGCCACGTGCCTTTACAATAAGATGCACACATGCAAGTGCTCTAACAATAGACTTCCTATAGTTAACTCTGAGTAGAAATCCTATTATTAGCCTAAACTATGCATGGCACTCAGTTGTCGCTTGTTCCCAAAATATCATTGCGTGGACCACAAGTCTTCATGTCTTTATGTGCTCCGTACGCTATCTCCAAAAATAGCCCTTATCTAAAAATGGCTAAGTCCTGAATTCAAAGTGTTATGGCATGTGCTCATTCTACTATTCTTCCATGCCCTCAAATGCACCTTGCTCCAAAGCGCATACATCCTTTATGTGCCTTCACCTTACTACTCAACAATTGATACCCGGAATCAATGTTAAGGACTAACTTTAATGTTTTTGTAAGTGTTTTTATTAGGGTTCCTTTTCATTGCTTATTTATGTTTTCCTATAATACAACTTTAATAGAAAATATACTAAATTGGGTTTGACACATTTTTAAATTTAACATGTCATAGATATGTATGCTTTCCTTCATTTTCAATTATTTTGATTCAATTGGCCTCTAATAAAGAAAGTATTTTTGTTATTTTTGGTTATTTATATCATCTAAACATTTTATTTTCCTTCTTCTTGATTGCTCAAATTATGTAGGACTACTCAATTATAAAATGGATCCCCAAAATACATTTGCATCAATGAATGATTCTACTAGAAATAACCCACTGACGCGAACAACAAAGAATTTTGTTCGCATACTTCCTATAGGAGCATTGTCTCCATTTCATGATGGATGGACTATACAAGGTAGAGCCACTTCTAAGTCAAACATTCATAGATTTAACAACACTAGAGGGAGTGGAAAGGTATTCAAATTTGATATCATTGATAAGGATGAAGAACAAATACGGATTGTTTGTTTCAATGAACAAGTGGATAAGAATTATGATAATATCCAAGTTAGAAATGTGTATACAATTTTGAATGGAATATTGCATAAGGCTAATAATATTTAACAATCTCCCATCCGAATATGAAATATTTTTGCATAACATGTCACTCATGGAAGCTTCTTTTGTTTATAATGATTTTATTCCATTTAACAAGTTTCACTTCATTTTGATAAGTGAAATCAGCAACATGGAGGAAAATTCAATGATAGATGTACTTGGAATTGTTGCATTTATTAGTGAACTTGAAACACTATTCAAGAAGGATGGTTTAAAAGTGAAGAAAAGGGAAACGAAAATTACAGATATGTCTAATTGCACCATTGATGCTACACTTTGGGGTAATTTCTCTGTGACAGAGGGCTTTGAAATACAATGCCTTGTTAACTTGGGCCCACGTCATATTATTGATTTCAAGTGTGTTCACATAACTGATTTTTATGAAAAGTATTTGGGAACACTATCAAACACTAATATGTTTATAAATCCAAGTATTGAAGAAGCAACTATATTGAGAAATTGGTGTGAGGAACATGGAAAATTTTATGGTGGTTGATCTCTAACAAGCCATGATGAACTTGGGGTTCGTAATTTTATCTAAACAAATATCTCTAAGATATTTTCTGGTGGATATCTTAGTTTTGAAAAACCAATTTGGATATTTCTAAGAGAAACTATAGTTTTTATTGATGAAATGAATTATTTTACTTATCCTTCTTTCCCATAAATACACATAAGCACTCCATGTATGAAGAATACTAAAAAGATATCTGAAGGAAAATGGTTTTGCTCTACATGTGATAAGATTTTCATAAGTTTTGATTATCGGTACTTATTCGGGATTCAAATTGAGAACCACACTAGAAGTTTATGGGTAACATTTTTGATGTTGCGAGTAAAGATTACTTGGTGCAACGATGAGAAAGGAAAAATTTAACCAAGTTCATGAAAATCCATAACGCATATGTCCTATCAATAAGATGATATCCTTCCATCAATATTCATTCACATTACATGTGCGAATGGACACATTCAACAATCCACCTAAGTTAAAATCTAATGTTGTCAAAGCAGAAAAAGTTGATTATTCTTCGGAGAGTAAATTTATCATAGGATTAGTTACTAATATTTGAGTACATTTCCTATTGTATATATTTCCCATTTTTGTAATGAACTAAGTAGAATAAGTTGGCATTAAAGATTATTTTGATATTGTTATCCCCTCAATTTTTATAACAAATATATAATCTTTGCGTTTAGATTTTCCTATTTCTTTAAATGCCTCAACTCTTGTAAATTTATGTAGTAAATTTTTATATTCCTATCATGTTTTGAAATTTCATTTTCCTTTCTATATATAGGTTCTCTATTATTTAATTTTATGTTGAGTGTTGCTTTGATGTGGTTATAACCTTGTAATTTGTGACAAATTTAGAATATTTGACTATGGAATTTTCTATCTACTTACTTATGTCCCTACTTGCATAGTTAAGCTCTTATTCACTATTTTTAGTGTGATTGCAATCTATAATTTTATGTATATTTGAAATATTTAATAATTTATTGTTTTATGTGGCACTTTTTATGCTTATCAAGATTATTGATTTGTTTATTACTATTGTAGATTTCAGACCCAGATGTTACTATTTCTCAAATTGTGACATCAACACAAACTGGAAGATATCAATCCCATGATATTGTGGTCAATCTAATCAATCCAACTAATGATATTGCATGTTACTACGACCCAAAATACATTAATATTCCTCAATACCATTTATGTAGTGATTAACAATGTGAGAAAATTTCAACACAATAAACTATTGTGTGTCCACCTCAACAACAAACAAATGTTACTCAACATGCACGTTGTGCAGAGAGGCATGAAGAAATAAATAGATGGAGAAGAGAAATATATCAAGAGAAGAGATAAATAGAAAGAACAGAGAAAGGTATCATGCACAAAGAGAAGTAATAAATAGAAGAAGAAAAGAACTATATGCATCTATGACTTACTTGATAGTGAATAATTCCTTGTCAATACAACTTGAAGTGCAGGAAAATGATTTTTTGATGGAACCTCACATGTATTTTTGAGATGAAACATGTAATATTGGTTAAGTGAATTCCTCAACTATCTAACATAATGCTATCATTAATAATATATAATGCACTAATGAAAGGGACAAAGGGAAGTCAAAATTTCAACAAGTGTACAATCCTCTATGCATTGATCAAAATTATGTTAGTTCTTCAAGTGTGAAAAATATTTTCCCATCTATTGTCAATCCCTCAAACAAACCCTTATGTTTCTAATGATTGTCTTGAAAATCCTACATTTACTAGAAGGATTTTTGAGATACAAAATTCCACTATGAATCATAACACATGTGATTTACCAAATGATGTGGAATCACACGTGAAATTATCTACAAACATTATGTCCATTCAAAATTCATTTCACCAGATATTGCATCAAATGGCATATATGTAATTGTTTACTATTTGTAAAGAGGCATACCCTAGAATCAAAGTCAAACTAATAGGTACAAGACCCGTTTGTAGAAAATGTTACTCAAAATGTAACGGTCTTCGCTTTTCATCATGGAATAATATGGATCCTGGTGTACAACTATATGTTCTACAAGTTATTACACAAGTTTAAGAGTTGTTTATTACTCATGTCAATCCAATAATGCAATTCGACCATGCACAAGGTGGTAAATACAAGTATAGGGGGCATACTACAAGTTTTTAACAAGACATGACTTCAATTGCTACATATCTTCCTCAACGTGTTTGGGACCTAGATATTTTGATCATTAGAAGAAATAGAACTCAGTTAAAACACTATGATTGTTTGGTAAAGAGATATCATTTCTTAGATTCTCTCGATATAAAATATCTAATGATAGATACTACAAGGATGTTGAATTATGTAATGTTGCAATTTCATAACTACCTGAAGAAGAGACAAACATATCTCAAAGCCTCCAATTTGTTGAGTCAAACATTAAAGACAATGATAATGTGGATTAACTTCTTAAAGACTCCCATGAGAACAAATATTAAAGAAAATCACCATCAACCATCATCTTTTGTGGTCATAATGGGAAATGCACACCGTGAAATGGAAGAAGTAAGAAACATTATTGAAAATGAAGGACCAGGGGTGATTAACAGAATTGATTGGCCCACAATTGGGTTATCTATAGTTAATGAATATAACACTAAAGGTTTTTTGAAACGACTTTCCCTACATTATTTCTAAATGGGGAAGCATAATGGTTGCAACGACCTCGAACAAAAAAAAATTCTATCCATGAATATGCTCTACATTTGATGAAATACCATGACAATAGATTTGGTAGCCATCCAATATTCAGGTATTTCTTATTGAACCTTATATTGAGGCACTAAACACAAGCCACAACCTCATTATTTGTGAAGAAAAATGTGGCTGACAATATACCTACTACTATTGAATATCTTTGCCTCCATCTTTGAGAGATGCCAAATGACAAGCTTCCAGATCAAGTAATGTGTTATGCAACAAATATTAGATGTATTGGGGCATATTTGATAACATTCAAAAATGAATTGATAGACATGATTACATAACTAGGGTTCCCAACATTCTTCATTACATTAAGCACTATTGTTGATACCAAATGGCCAAACCTACATCAAGTCATGCCTAACTTTCCCTAACTAATGGCATAAATTATTACCAATGGAGGAATACAAATATTATTACAAATACACATATTGTTTTTATGTATATGCACCATTGCTTCAAGATTTTCATTGATGAGGTCCTCATCAACCACTTTGGTACAAGAGACATTTGGTCAAGGTATGTTTTTCTTTTCTTCATTCATGTAAAATATAATACGTTTAATAAATTTTATTGGAATGTATTAGATGTAGAATTCATATATATTCATCATGCCGGACACTTAAATGTCATTACTATCTCTATCCATTTTATATAGGAATGAATATAGCATCGATCATCAGGTTCAAAACTTATGGTTTTTGGCTTAAGGATGCTTTGGATATCGAAAATATGTTTTGGAATGATCCCTCGCAGTTGCGAAAGATAAAAAAATATTATGATAATTTCATTAATGCATGGAATCCAAGAGTAGAGCATCAAAGGAATAACCAATTTTCTAGATCTCTTAATGATGACCCTTATTTGGTGGACACATCACAAATATTGTATTCTGATATAAGACATGATTATGAACAAATTGTTAATCATTTTGAATGACATACAAAATTCACCTTGGACACATGCTTATGAAAAAAAGGCTCCATAAATGTTTGTTAATATAAAGCTCCATGGGAGTTACAGACATAAATCAAAATTGTACATAGATGAGGAAGGCCAAAAAAATATCTTCCAGCACGTAATGATGATAGAATCAATGTACACAATCCTGATATGCTTTCATTATGGAGGGAAAACATAGATTGTCGACCTATCCTTTCCCATTGAGCGCTTAGGAAGTATATTGCAAGGTATGTTATGACAATAGAATTTTTTTAGAGATTTATCATGATAGGATGACATGTGTTGCTGCTCCAACCATTTGTAAGACCCAAAATTTTGTGCATACCAAAAATTTCTTACAGACACAATAGTAGAGTGTGATATTGGTTCACAAGAGACATGTCATATGCTATTAAAACTACCACTTGTGGAATGTAGTAGACAATTTATTACTCTTAGTGTTGGTCAAAGATTCTATAGACGTGTCCAACTAAACTTTGAGGATGATTCATCTAATTCAAATTTTTACATGCTTACATACATCGTCCTTCACAATTAGAAAATATGGCAATGTTGGATGTTTCCAAGTC
Source organism: Taxus wallichiana var. yunnanensis (assembly GCA_018340775.1). Classification (NCBI taxonomy): domain Eukaryota; kingdom Viridiplantae; phylum Streptophyta; class Pinopsida; order Cupressales; family Taxaceae; genus Taxus; species Taxus wallichiana. The sequence continues at coordinate 626,597,488 of CM031234.1, forward strand.
ATGGTCATATTCTCTAAACCGTAAAAAGGAAAAATGGAAAATTCAAAAACAACAAGCTATAGTCCACGTATGGCCAATATTTTATTCCATCCCTGATAAAGAATCAGATGAATATGTGGAATTTTTTTGGAGTGAGAGTTTACTATATAAACCCTTTCAAGACATTTCAGTTGATATAGGTAGCAAAAATGAAGAAATAATTCACTCTTGGGAATGTATAAGGGGTACATACCATGCATGGCATATTAATCACATGCAAACATCACCAACAAATAGTGATGAAGTTGAAAATAACCTTGACAACAACCCAGAGGTAAGTAATACATAGATGCACGAGTGGGAAGTAATCTCTAGATTGCTTCCTCATAATGACATGTAATCTTGAGATATTGAGCTACTTGATGGTCGTGATTACAACCTAGACCATGATTCTCGAGTCAAAATTATTTACCATCACTATTACATGATTCATGTGTACATTTCTAAATAGCATTCATTTCTCGATAAAATAAACAATACCATTGGAGGATCCCTTTTCTATGTGGGAATTTTATCTAAAGACCAGCATATTGCATATTATATGGTGGTGGGTCATTGCTGACCATGGAGGGGATCAATAGCCAATGAAAATGATTATTCAAGGAACATTTGGAATTGGTAAATCATATCTAATCAAGTAAATCAAGAATACATTAGACTCTTGCTCAATATATGGAAAAATACCTTTATTTCTCCTTACTCCTACGAGAGTTACTTCTTTCAACATACATGGTAAAATAGTACATACTGGCCTTAGACTCCAAATTAGAATTTTCATGATTTAAAAGGACAAAAATTGGTAGTATTTCAAGAAGAAATGAAGCACATACGTTAAATTCTCATAGATGAGATGAGTTTTATAGGGCTCAAAATTATTTAAAAATCAATGATCAACTCCAACAAACATTTCCAACACATACAACTAAACCATTTGGTGGTATATCAATGATTTCTTTTAGCAATGTTTCTCAACTACCACCTATAAAGGATGTCCCTATATATTTTGGTAAGATTACATCATGTTTCTACCCTTCACAAATTTTGGATTTTTTTGCAACTTTCTTTCATTTTTGAAAATCATAAATTATTTATATTTATATCTGCTTACATGAGTCAATTTACACCAATTTCAAGAAACATGATTGTTAGAAGACTTTGGGACACTTTCAACATTGTTATTACCTTGGAAATAATATTTTGACAACAAGGAAATGATCCACAAAAGATGGTCTTTTGAATGATGTTGAAAAACATTAGAAATGTTGAGCCTTATTTTCATGATTGGAAAAAACTCGTGAAGAAGATAAATACATGCTTTAGCTCGGGCATAAGGGAATTCTTCGATTCAGAAATCCATTTATATGCAGCAAACAAATTTTTTCATCTACATAAAAATAAAATGCTTAAATTTTTTCCGGACCCATTGCACGAAGCATTTCTAAATATATAAGGCACTCAAGATTAGAAGATGTTGATGATGACCAATTGATAATGAATTCATTTTATGTATAGGTTATTGTGTTATGTTGTTGTGTAATTTTTGCATGAAGATGGATAGGTGAAAGGTTCTTTTGGTACTATACAAAACAATATCTATACCATTAGCTCAAAACCGCCTAGCTTTCCCATGTCTATAATAGTAGAATTTGAAAACTATATTGGTCTTGTATGGGACCTAATAAATTTTGGACGTTGGTCATTGTCATTGATGTAAAGTGGCAAGTGATGGAAAAAGGGTGAGTTGTGAACAAAGTGGTGAAGAAGTCAAGGTGATGAAGGTTGATTTGTAGTGTTATAACTCAAAGAGGTTTCAAGTTATTACATGATAATGGCATCAAAGAATAATAGGTGGTTTAGTGGTGTGTAACAATCTCAAATAATTTTATTAAGTATTTAGAATGGTTCTAGGTTGATACAAATTCACAACAAGCTAAAATGGACTCCTCATCAAGTTTTGAGAAAGTCATGGATTGAAGAACAAAGATGCGAAAGTCTAGAGGAAGCAAGTGGATTGGAGAAGGAAGCTACGAAGGACTAGAAAAGCCACGGATTAAAGAAAAATCCACGAAATACTAGAGAAATACGTGAATTGAAGAAGAAGCCACGAAATACTAGATAAATCCATGTATATAAGAATGAAGTTGTGAAATACTTTAAAGAGCTGCAAGTAATGAAAGAAAGCCGTGGAACATGGGATAAAGTCATGATAAGAAGGAGAAATCTACAAAAGCCAACAAAAAGTGTACTAGGTCCATTAAATTAAATATACGACCATGCATGAATGTTAAATGATACTTTAATCATGTATAAGGGTTAATGGTCATGACTATGTATGTTCTGAAGTAAGGGAATTATCTATCTTTGTTCCCATGGGGTTGTGATCCAATTTTGGCACATGTAATGAGGTCAATAGTAATGCCGACCTACTTGGGTCATATGTGATATTTGTACTGATTTTATTTGAATATAATGAAGGTGTATTAGTCTAATTTATAATGAGGGATCCACCTCCTTGAGTTGGAGAAAAGATATGCATATAAAAGTGATGCTTTAGCTCATTTTGGGCATGAGTCAAGCAAGGAAGATAAGTGTGACCAAGTGAAGAGTTATTCACAGGGTATGAGAGTACATTTGAGAGTTGATTAAATATATCATTGGTTGATGAAATGAACAAGAGCATTCTTATGAGCAAAAGAGAGAGTATTCGATCCCTTTTTGAGAAGTAGAGACTAGAATATGTTATCAATGAACTATTGGCTGTATTTGATTACAAATACTCAATCAATTCAAATGGATGCATGAGGAATGAGATCGATTCAAAGAGTGCTTAAAGATAGAGAAATAAGTGCAGCTGATTTGTTTATAAATATAACATTAGAAAAAATTTCATAATCTATTACGTAAACAATTTTGATTCTATATGATATATTTGTAATATCTTGTTCTAAGTGGGTGTTTAGATAACAAGGGTTGGTGCTCCTTGCAAGTTTTTTCTTGCTAAATTAGTTATAGTGGGTGCTTGGAATTTCTTCTAAGTGGGTTCTTAGATAATAGGGGTGGGTGTTCCTTGCAATTTGTAGCTTGCTAAATTAGTTGAGTGGATGTTTAGCATTTCTTCTAGTGGGTGCTAGAAGACTCTGAAGTGGGTGCTTCATAAGTTGAGTGGGTGCTTAAAGTGAAACTAATCATTGTATGATTTGGAATTGGTGTTCCTAATAAATCTTTGATTTCGAGTGGGTTTTATCCTCGAAAGCTTTTCCGACTATAAATTTTGTGTTCAATGTTCTTATTCTCTTGCATGTGTTTGATTAAATTCTCTTGATACACTACTGCTATTAAACAAGGATATTGTGTTGGAATTCATTAAAATTTTAATCTACACCGATACACCCCCTCCCCATTCTCGGTACTTGTGATCTCTAACAAAAAAATCAAAATCGATTCCCATATTGCCCCTAATAAGATGAAATCATAAACATGTTCCACTAAAAATGGCTTGGGCACTTACCATACATAATTCATAAGGATTAACTTTTCTGAAGTGATGAATAAATATTGGAGATGTGTAGAAATAGGGATTGACTTTCACAAACATTATCACCAATTAATTCTATGGAAACTTTGAGAATATCTCTACCATTCTCTTTTGGCGCTACTCCAAATCAAAACAACAAGGTATGTGAAACAAATCTCGCTCTAAGAGAAACTCCTCCGCGTGTTTTCTTTAATTATTAATAACAGGTATATCTATGCTAATTATAGCTAAATTGATTTTTTCCATTCTTTTCAAGTAAAATTTTTATCATTCAATTTCTTTACATGAATTCTTGTCAAACTAATTATAGAATACATTTTCCACTAGTGTACGAAACCAATAATAAATGGATTCAATGCTGAAGCCTTCCTTTGAAGTTTAAATATAGGTTATCAACATGTACTTAAATCGTATATATCTATATTTCCATTCTTTTTGCCTCCAAACTATGATGCTAATAATGTTATTAATTATTGCAGGATCTTTCAATCACAATTGAGCTTCAACACCTTGGATGGCTACCTAAATCTTGGATGGCTACCAAATCTTGCATGATTTACATCATAGTTCCATATACCACACATTTTTTACTAATTTACTACTTTCAATTACTCCTCCTATATGCCTATCGGCCTCTCACAAACACCTTTGGATGCTTTTTCTATTATTAATTATGAGTTGGATTATATGAATTTTATTTCTTAAGATAATTATGAGCATGTTTCATTTATATTTATGATGATCTTCATATGTATATCTAAATTGGAGTAACTATCTTTTTATTACCCTGATTTAGATGCAACACATGATCTTCCCCTCATGAAAAATTGGACACTCAAAGGAATGGCATCATCCAAGAGATGACATCAGCTAGATAATTCTACACATAAAAACTTGAGGACTCACACATGCATGGATTGGAGTATATTAGTGGTTGTTTATTTATGTTAACTTATTCCATTACTTGCATTTATATTTTCCAATATTATATATATTAAGACTAAAATGTTTTGTTATTGTGGGTAGCTTTATGTTAATAAATGCGCTTAATATTATACTTGAAGGTCATGGTATATTTAAAAACTATCATTACTTAGGTAAATTTGAGTAGTGCAACCCACTCGAATAATCTCATTAGTTAATGTCCATATTTGAGGTGCTATAGTGATCAAACCCCTAAGATGACATTGTGTTCCTTGTACGTACCTAGATTTATGAAATACAAGCAATATGATCTAATTTACATCAATTCCTCTAAAAATATCCAAAAATTAAGTGATCGCTCTACATCAAGACACTCAAAATATCCAGTTTAATGTGTTCAAGCTAAGGTTATACATAATACCCAACACCAATGTAAAATTGAGATATTATACCTCAAATACATGAGAAATTGGTTCTAAAAGTTAATGTTAAACCTCTAATGGTAATCTCACCACAACCTTTCATTGCATGATTATATACAACACCTACAAATGATAAATTATTTCAATCAAATACTAAAATAAAGGATCATATTAATTTGTATAGAGATGCAATACAACACTATGATGACATAAACCACAAAGTTAATAATTCCATTGAATTATATTTTCTAGACTCATTACAACTTATTCATCATGATCTTTTGTATTACAATGATAAATATATTTCTCACTATAAAAATTATGATGAAAATTTTCCATGACACAATTATATTATAGGTTGTCCTTTAAACCAATAGAGCCCATGTGTTATATATAAAGCACATAGTTACTTAAATTTTCTAAATCTTGTTTATGTTTTTAACATGCATTGTTTCCTTTGTCTTTTAATGAACATTAGTTCCTATGTTTACTTTTTTCCTAGATTGGTGATTATTTATTTGATATTTGAATACATTTTGACCCATTTGTTATTTTTCCCTTTCCTAATTCTTCCTATGTGATTCATTACTAATAGATTTTTCAAATTTCACATTGAAATTATTTTTGATAGCCAATTATTTTATTTTGATATATTTAAGCCAAGTTTTTAATTTTCCTTTATGATTTATTTAAGCTTTAATTGTTATAATTACTTTCTTTCCATTATTTTCTCGACGAGGAGGAGGAGAAGAAAGGAGGTAATCCATTTATGTTTGAAAAAATTGGATCCATCATCTAGAACGGAAGATAACATTAAGGAATGGTGGAGCAAGGAGTTAAGTGGATTAAGGGTGTTTAGGGTTGTTTGCAAAATGAAGAGTGTAAAATTTCAATTAAAATTTGGAATAAAAATACATTTGGAAATATTTTTTTGTAGAATTCCAAAATTGTGAAAGAAATACATAAGATTGAGGAGGTTGCCTACATAAATGGGGTGGACCTGAGTCTCCAAAATAAGGAAAAGGATATCATCATTGAGTATCAAAACTTGGAAGCAAAGGAAACCTACTAGAGACAAAAATCTAGAGTGAAATGGCTAAAAGAATGGGATTGAAATATGAAATTATTCCACCTCATGATGATTATACATGGGAATAAAAATAATATTGAGGAAATTGTGAAAATAAACAACAATACTATGGTGGAAGAATTGGAAATAAAGGAAGAAATGTTCAATTACTTCAAAATTCATTGTCATAAGAACACCCTTAGGATGGAACCAAAGAAGGAGTGATGGATCTTTTTGTAGGTTCATCACCTTGAAGAGAAAATGATATGTCCAAAATACCATTGGATGAAGAATTCAAATTTGCTACCTATGTCAAGGAAGGGACAACGCCCCGTGGTCGATGGGTGTCCCGATTTTTTCTTTGAGATATTTTGGGAGATTATTAAGAATGATGTTTTGGAAGCAGTGAATGATTTATTTCAAGGTGGTAAACTCATTAAAGAGATAAATAATACTTTCATTACCATCATCCCTAAGAATAAAGGGACAAAGGATTTAAAGGATTTCAGACCTATCAAGTATATGTAATATTCTTACAAGATCATCTCTTAATTTCTAGCCATTAGAATTTAGGGTTTGTTACCTAAATTAGTCTCGTAACCCCAAGGTACCTTTCTCGAGGGTAGGTAAATCCTATATAGTATTATAAATATTTATAAATCTATCCACTCCACATGATAAGTCCAATAGGGAAGGTATGTTTCTCAAAATTGATGTGAACAAGGCATATGAAAATATCATGGAGTTATCTTGGTAAAATTTTAGAATGGATGGGATTTTATAACAAGTACATCTTATTGGCCATGGAGTTTGTCACTTCTCCAATTTTCTACATCATTATTAATGGGATGACTTCAAGCTATTTCCCAACTAAAAGAGGTATCACACATGGGGACCCCCTTTCTCCATACATATTCATCATGGTGGCAAAAGATCTTAGCAAAATGTTTGATGTTACTTTGGAATAAATGGCTGAATCAAAGGCTTTATATTATCTATGGGCATTAGAAAACTTACCCACCAATAGCTTTTGGATAATAATTTTACTATTGGGGAGGCATTGATGGTCAAATCCATAGGTATAAAAAATATTCTTTATAAAAAATATGCTTCAATAGTATGCAGAGGTTTTGGGGTAATTTATAAACTTTGTTAAAACCTCTCTCTTCTTCATCAATGTCCCAAATTAGAGACAAAAATTTCTATCAGCAATGTTTTGTCATATACAAAAGGTCCCTAATAAATATCTATGGATTCCTCTCTATGTTGGTAAAATTTATCACATGTGTTAGAACCATATCATTTCAACAAAAATTGGCTAGGTGGAAAGGATCCATCTTGACCAAGCATGTAAAATTCAACTTCGAGTAAGCTCCATCTAAATTATGTCACTTTATCTTTTGTCCTTATTCTAAATACAATGCAAAGTTCCAAATAACATTGAAAGAATCCAAGAATGTATCTTTGTGGTTGGGAATAGAAACTTCTAATAGAATTCCATTGGTGGCATGGGATAATGTTAGTTTTCCCAAGTTAGTGGAGGTTTAGGGATCAAAATATCAAAATTATAAACAAGACCCTTATGGTGAATCTTGGGTGGAGATTATTAAGAGAGGATAGTCTATGGACTAGAATAATCAAAGGAACATATAAGACACAAAAAATATGAAATAAGAGGTCCTTATTATAGAATATATGCCAAAAGGTTTATTTATACGAAATATATTATTGATAGTAGGGACATTCTTGAAAAAGGGTGCAAGTGGAAATTAGGGGATGGAAGTAACGCTTGGTTTTAGAAGACACTTGGCTCTTTAATGCCCCTTTAACAAATATGGCCCCACGTAACAATATTAATAAATAGGTTAAAGAGAAAAATGGGGAGAAGGTGAGAAGTTATTAGATAAGAACTAAGGAAGGATGGAAGTGGAGAAGGATACAATGGGAGAATTAGCATTATGAGGAGGAATTCAAAAATTTGAACCTGACCTAATTGAATAACGATATTTGATCTAAGCCTAAAGAAGATGAATTTTTTTGGGCCCACACCGACAATGTGAACTATAGTGTTAAGATTGGCTCTAATCAAATGCTTCGACCACCTCCAAAATTGGTTTCCAAAGTGGAAATAAATTTAGAATAATTTTATTCCAAAACTTAATATATCCTATTGGATAGCCATCAAAAACAAGGTGCTTACAAAGTGGAGAAAATTAGAAAATGGGGATCCACATTCCTTGACATGTGTGTTTTGTGTGAGACCGAAAGTGAAACTACCAAACATATGTTCAAGAAGTACACTTTTCTGAGAAACATTTTAAATCAAATTATGAACCTCTTTGAACTTATTCGGGTGAAAACAGCTCTACATTTGACCTACTAGTGCAATGGAAATACCCCTTTATAGATACGAGCCTCTTTTAAAATTATTAATTTTTTCTTTACCTCATATATTTTGGAGGGTATTGAGGGAGAGAAGTAATAGGATTTTTCTGGGGAAACTAAGTAAAAAGAGTGAGAAAATGATTATCCAAACCATCATGGAAAAAAAAATTTATCCTAAATTTAAAATATTACAAGGTCATACTCGGGGTGGAGCTAAACCTAGTTTAAAATGGAAATTAGAAATCCATATGCAGAGTGAGGATAGAACTATCAAGAAATTGAAAAAGTAATTATGATGGTCTAAATCCCTCTAGGTGGGTAAAACCGAACTTTGATGGGGACTCAAAAGGAAACTCAAGTAAGGTAGGGGCAAGTGTACTTATCGAGACTGCAATAGGGACTTAATTATTTCCTACGTTGTCTCTATAGGAAGGAGAACTAATAAATTTTCTAAGGATTAAACAGATATATGGGGTATATAGATAACAAAAAAACATCAATGTAAGAAAACTTATCACGTGGGAGACTCTTTAAATATAATTAAAATTATAAAATTTCATGTTACAACCAAGTAGACATTATGGAACATGAGGGAAGACTTCAATGATCTTTTTAATTAGCTTGAAGAATACATGATTGGTCATATTTACCATGAAGGTAATGGTTATGTCGATATCCTTGAAAACATATGGGTTGATAGGAGTAGTGTGGCCAAATGGTCCCCCATAAGTCTCTAGCGGATGTGGCCAAGAAAATAAATGAGGATATTAATCATGAAATAAATCAAATATATGATGATCCAATTGGGATATAGTTGGCGAAAAAGGGAAATTATGTATCCATTATAAAACACCATGATAAAATGACATGTTTAAGGAGGCTCGTGTAAAAGTTCGTGAAAGGATGGAGTGATTAGTTGAATGATAATTCCAATAAAAGCGCGGGTGTTATTTTGGTCTTTGGTTTTAGGTCGAGTGATAAGGATAATAAGAATAATGGTTATGTCTTGGCTCTTTAACAAAGTTATGAAAACATGGGTGGGGATAGGCTTAGTATGGAACCAACGTCAATATATGAACTCGGATAAATTCCACAAAGGTGTGGAAAATTCTTGAACGAGATGTCCTTACTAGTTATATTAATAGGATTATTGGTTATGATCCAAGTCTTTCAGACGTCACCCATAACTCGGAAGGGGGTTTTGTCACCATAAGATTTATAACCATATAAGTTTTATAAGAGGCTATTAGCCATGTTACAGGGGATTTCCACCGAGGGGGCTAAAATTTCTAAGGATAGGCAAAGGAAGGAGGCAATCCATACTTTACTTAGACTAATAGAGTGTATATATGAATTAGAGGACAATATTCTTTGCACCTCCCTTCCCATTTCATGGGCTAAAGTTTACCTTCAATTCATGTAGTATGTGACCTAAAGGAAATTGTAAAATAATTCACACCCACTAATTTTCTCAAATGAATCCTTTCCACATTACTACAAGCTTATGAGTGTCCCCTTTTACTTATTTATGTCCATGGAAGATATTGTTATATATTTCCATAATGGTAAAGTTGAGGAACTCATCCATTAATCCCCCATCATGCTCTAGTTCAAAAATGGGAGGCCTACTATTGTCAAAAAAGTGGGAGTTCATAAGATGAAAAATTATGTGGAATGTCTATCCCAACCCAAAGAGAATAAAGATGAGGATTTTGAAAGAGTGCGTGAAAACTTGAAGCACAATGATCATGAGGGACAATGTGAACATCTACATAAGTTCCAACGACAACATGATGAGATCTCAAGGAGAGTGAGCATCAACTAAAAGTGCATGCAAGATTTGACAAAGGGCAGAACCACCTTACAATCCACACACTCTCACTCCATCTCATAGATCTTAAGGGTGTGCATATAGAGGGTGTTGAGTAACCCCCAATGGCTGCAATTATGACAACTCAGTAGAGAGGGGGAGTTACATTCCCAGAATAGGAAAGTAAATCCCAATGATGTAACTAACGCACTGACATGTAAGGAAATCTCATGATGAACCCAAAATGACATACAGACCTATGATCTCACCTAAGTGAGATGACTCACCTGATGATGTGGAAAATGAATCACACTAACACCCCCTTCATTGTAACTTAGGATGAGGTAGAAAGTTAGAAAAGAGAAATGGGTCTCGACACAAAATCCTGATGAGGTACCCATACACATGAAGAACTCAAGTAGTGAAGGAAAACCCAGTGGGAAAAAAATCCACCACAAGAGAAAAACAAACTCTCTAATCTAAGAAAGATTCTAATGATGGGTCCTAGCCACTAAGGATCCTGATAAGGTACCCATGTACAAAAGGGAAATCTCTTGAAAAGAAGAAGAAGAGAGAAGAAGAGGGAGATGAGAGTAAATCAGAATATGCCATGGATGGATATGAACTTTGCAACTCTATGAAGTCTCCCAAAAGAGTTTCTATGTGATCCTCTTCCTCCGGATCAAGAAGATCCAACCGCACCGAACTATGCACCTACCCTTAGGAAGGAAAGAAATATAGTGCTATAAGTCTTCCCACTCTATGGAGGAAACCAAAGGAACTAGCATGAATAACTCGAGTCTAGTCCATGGAAGTGTGACATAGGTATAGAGAATGAGCACCAAATAACTTAAGGTAATTCCACGTGTGTAGATTTTTCATACTAAAGAAGAGGAATACCCAAATAAAGTATGTCTAAATAATTTGAAAGCAAAAGAACAACCCCCACAATAAAAAAGGGATCCACAAGCAAGGGTATATTAGTGAAGGTCTCCTTAAAAGGGTAAGTGATAAGAGCCCCCCAAAGGGGCACTCCCAATAAAGGAGATGATGAAATCCTCAAAGGAACATATAAAAGGATGAGGAACCTATAGTGCATCACAAGGAGGGACTATGAAAACACAAAAAAGGTTAGGAAGATACTCATCCCAATGAGGGGGTTTGACAAATAGAAGAGTGATGTCGTACAGGTATAAGTCATCTATGAATGAATGAAGATGAGTGGAAAGGGCCTCATACACTAGAAGTGGAAAGGAGGTTGGTGCAATGATTGTATGAGGTTGAGTGGGAGACTACTCAATTTTTGATGATATGCGAGGGTGACAACACTCTCTATAATAGGGAGAGAAAGAGGATAAGAGTCCTCTATAGTGCTCTCAAGATCGTAACTAGGTACACAATCCTCTTAATCGGAAGAATAATCAAGTGATTATGTGTCAATGGAACTTCCTCACATGAATAAAAAGAGGAGATAATTGTAGAATACTGCTGTGGAGAAATGTTAGAAGGCCAACATGAAATAACGTGACACTCAACGGAAGCAGCAAGTGTAGGGAGAGTGTCATCAATTGAGCGATCAAGATGCAAGGGAGTACAAGGGGAAATGGTCACATCTGTCTTAGAGAAAGGGTCTCCAATGGAACACAATTGTGAAGAGTGAATTAGAGCATGAACATGGTCAACAATGAGCTTTGTAGTGGAAGCAATATGTGAAGGGTCTCCAAAAAATAATGAAAGATGCTCCAAATGCGGTGGGGAGGATCTGAGTCTGCCACATGAATACAGAGAGGTTTAGTGATGTCCAACATCAAGTAACCAACAACATGGTATCATGTGTCGATAAATTCATCAAGATGACTAGAATCGGTGAGTGAAGGAACCTTCCACTCATCTTCCTTCATGACCTTGAGTGAGAAAAAGGAAGTGGTAAAGGCTCAAGTCTGTGGTAAGAAGACTAAAGGGGAGACTAGAAATATTACTATTGAATAAGATACTACAATCTTAGAAGACCTGGCCATTCTTGAGGTTTCTACCGAGTAAAGGGAAGGAGAAAGTGGGTATACATGTCCCACACTGCCGAATTAAGATATCCAATGGATATTGTGTGTGTTAGAAGATGTGGGGTGTATTCATTTGAATATCGGTGAGATACTTATCATCGAAAGTAAAAAAAGTAGTGAGAATGGCATTCATATGAAGGTGGAGAATAGGAGAGTGAAAGAAACAAACATAATTTTGGAGTAGAGGCTAGAGTTATTAGAGAGTAAAATGGCTGAGAACATTAATCCCTTTAACTCCCCTTCATATGGTTATAACAGAAGAGTCAAAGTACTAATGGACCAACCCAAGCATCCTGAGGGTCCTAAGACCTACACACATGGAAATAAGAGTACATGATTTTACAAAAGACTATGTTTGGAGTGGGTTATATTTTTTTATGTGTTTGGTTTTTGTCTAGATGAATTTTTGCTACCTTTTCAATAACTATCGGCTGATTTTTTATTAAAAATACTGTCAGTTGTATAGCGTCATGGGGTTTGATCAAGCATGTTTGATCTTGTCTCTTGTTTTTATCCCTTTTGGGTGTTAATGCTTTATCTTTTACTAGTGTTGTTCAAGGTTTGAGATCCCTTTCAAAACCTCCTTATTACCTAATCAAAAAAAAAAAAGCTTTGTATTGTTTCTCCACTTATTTTCATTTTTTCTTAAAAGTTTCAATCTTTGTCCTTGTTTTACCTTTGTTTCCCCATCCCTAAATCCTACATTAACTTCCAAGTGATGAAAACATTATTATATAACCATAATGTCTCTAAGGATGCATGGATATGATGCAAGTAGTAAGAAAGTAGTGATTCATCATTATTTATTTTTCCTTCTCCAACATTTCTCTAATTATTATTTTTTCAATTTGTTCAATTTCATTGACTAGATTTTATCTCTCGAATCTTTTTTCATATTTCTATTTTTCTTACACTCCTCATTTCCAATATGATAAAATTTCCCCCTTTTCCTTATTTTACCCCTCATTTTCTTACACTCCGCATTTCCAATATGATAATCTTTCCTCGTTTTCCTTATTGTACCCTTGGTTCCATGATATAAATCATGCTTGCATTTTTGTGTGAGTGCTTACATTTTCCATAATCCATATTGCTAGCCTATTTTTGGCATTAGGGATCAAATCTTTATTTTTGCTAACACTTTTGATCAACATTGTTCTTGAAGGTCTCACTTGAAGCACATTAAATAATCCATAATGACCTCATTTTGGAGAAATTCGTAAGGATCAATTACTAACCACGGTAAATTCATGCATGAATGTAAGAAATATATGAAAATTAGATAAATTACACACTAAGATGATAGATGATGCAAGAAACCTCCATTATATTCATAAATTCTCTAGATCCTACAATTATTACAATAATATCAACAATCGTTAAAAACTAAAAAAATTATCCACACATATATCTTCACACACACACACACAAACACACAAAGTATCTGATTCAAGTAAATTGTCTTAAATATTCTCCTTATAAATATTTATATAGTTGTATAAATGGTATGCACAATATTCTCTTCGTGATCCCCGACCATCCGCTCATCGCTGAATCTTGTGTTGCCACATGGTTTGAGATATAATTGTATTAATTAGTTGATTTAGTACATATGTCTCACTCACATTTTACATTCAATCATCCTTTTGTTTTAATGGCCAAAAATTTTGGTCAACATTTTCCCACACTAAAATCATTTTTCATCCTCAAACAATTTTTTACATCATATTTCTATAAAAACATGGGTTTTTAATCTCGAAGGGCCTCAAGAGCCTTTTCTTTCAAATTTGTGACCATCTCTTCCCATTATCCTAAAATTTTATCACATTTCCCCTTCTTCCCATGGCCTTCCTCAAACATTGTCTATGAATATTTAACCTTAGCTTTAGACTTTATGAGTTGAGTCTTTATACCCTTATTTTCCTTCTACAAGTCCTTGATTATAGTTTTGAGTTCATCATAAATTCTATTGGTTTGACGATTGTACTCTTTGAGCTCATCTACCAATTGGTCGTAGTTTTTCCTTTATTTTGCATCTCACTTTGTCTAGCCTCAATTTATAAAAAAAAAAATTAGATAACCTTAGATTTGATATTTCCAATTTGATCCCAAAATTTTATACTATCATGAACCTCCTCCATACATAATTCATTTGCAATGGTCATGTGGTTAAATTTCTCCTTTATAATGAAGATATCAAAATATTTTTCACTACATCCTCTTCTTGAGCCAAGATGGCCATAAGATCTTTCAAATCCTTATTTATTCATGTGGTGTATCCATTTCTCCTACAACACCATATCCAACAATAAATTGTTCATAATAACTATTAACTAATTGAAATAAGTCGTTCATGTTATCACCAAAAGTTAGCACCCTCTGCATTTGTTGTTTCCTTAAAAAAGAAAACTTTGGTGTAACATGGATTTGTCTCAAGGTGTGGGACCTTGCAAGCGAGAAAAATATCCAAAGGAGGCTGGTTCCTTCTCTCCTAACCCAATAAAAACTAACCTATAACCATGAAATGCAACTAAACTGAACATAACTAAAAATTCACATGGACTAGGATTATTAAAAAAGAAGGAAAGATCCATAATGATAAAAGACGTGATGCACCAAAACTAAAACAAGGTTCAAATCTTGCCAAAGAAACACACAACAATTTACACAAACAAGACTTTTAAAAGAAAGAAAAATCTTATAGATCATGAATGAATGAAGATTAATACTGAAATAAGAGGGTAAACATCCAGAACAAACAAAGAATGTTTGAAAGGAGAATAATCGTAGATAAATTATTTTAATAATATTTCATCTAGATTACGAGTAGACGTTTGAATTCTTACACAAAATTCATATTGCATAGGCCTACAGGAATGGAAATGGAATAAACTCTAGGATAGAGCTCCAAATTTAATAGAAGAGAAACCCTCTTCCATGCTAAGGTACTTACATTTATAGATTTTCAAGAGAGAGAGAGAGAGAGGAGGTCATAGATTGTGTTTTAATGGTTGTAATAACCCTTTTTCCTAAAGGACCTATATGATTTCTCTCGTGGGGAGATAATTTTCATTTGACATGTCCAAAAACATGTTATTAGAAATTGTTGATTAAAATATGGTGCTTTGATACTTCATTAAATCTGTAGTTGAGCTACCTACAAATTACATTGATAGACCAAACTATTTTTATTACTTTTCACCTACTAATCACCATAAAATTATGAATTTCTTGGTGCCATGATGAAGTTCTTGATGAGACCGATTTTATGTGATTTGGATCCCATGAGAAAAATTTATAGTTGTTTAAATTTTTACATCTTGAGAAAATGCACATGACACGTGGTAACTTCGATTATTTGTTGTGATCACCTTTTCCTATGTGTGCATTGTTTTTCCTTTTACCACGTGTTGGCCCTTATTGGTTGTGGGGGTCTAGGATGTATTTTCCCATTGCACGTTAATGACTCTCTTTTTTATACCCCTCAGGACTGAAGGTTTAATAAATGATGGATGATTTCGTGGACCTCACGTCATTGAATGTAACTACCTCAAAAATTTTCAAAATGCTTCCACATGTGCTCATCGAACTATTTGATCCATACCATCTACCATTCTCATATTCCTTCACATTCCTCTAAATTTTCAACCTACCATATTTCCACTCAAAATTTCAAGTGTGGCCTCCTGATTAGTCGTTTAATTCCTCTTGTTGACTTGCGTTAATCCATGAGCTTGTACCACATGAAATTATTTGATTGCATTGGCCACTTGTTCTTCCACCACCGGGCGAGGATGTATGTTGGCAAGGAGTATGTAAAATTTCAAGGGAAGCTTGTGAGCCCGCAATGAGGATGGTGGATCTCATGGGTGGAATGCATATTTGTATATTGCATGTAGACTACTTTCCTACATGTTAGCTCTCGATCCCATAGATATGCCACATGGTATCGGCGAAATATTTTCGAGAGGTAGTTTACACTTTGACAAACACTATGAATATGTAATGTGTGATATAAATCACTGTGCACTGATAAGTACTATCATCGGGATCGGGGCCCATTTTGTTGTTTTACATCTACGAAATTGCAAATTCTCAAAAAGGCCCACCAAGACTTAAAAGTGTCTAAGTCTAAAATTCTTTCGTAGGTTGTTAGAATAGCCTAGTGGGGTATTCTAGGAAATAATTAGGCATCTTTTGGGGCTATTTTCCTACTAAATATGAATATCAATTACCTTAAATATAGCCTGTAATTTGAAAAATGATATGACACTTACAAATTTTACCCCGATCCTATGTTAAATATTACTTTTAGACATTGCATTTATTTTCTCTTTCTAAACCAATGATTCTTATCATGAGAGGTTATATGAGTTAATTTTTAATGAGAGTGGAAAACTATCTTGAAATTGATTTTCCACTCCATTTTCCTGAAAAACCATGAATAAAACTCAATAGTACTTCTCTCAACACCTTGAATGCTTGCAAGTTGAATATGAATTTTTTATGCCGCTTCTTACAATTCATTCTCTTCACTTCCTAACTCTGTTTGAACATATTTCATCATAGATCCTTACATGAACGAATTTGCAACTATAAATTATCACTTGGGTGACAAGAAGATGCAAAGCACCCGTAGAAGGAAAACTACACTACCAATAAGAAAATGTGCTAAAATCACTTGGAGGAATTTAAAACTAAACTACTATATACAAGGGAGGGTATTCCTTAATAGAAATGCTTTAAATAAATCCCATTAACTGGGATTGTCAATTCTTCACTGTCCAATCTAGATAATTGGAAAGCATTGTTTGACTTACAACTTGAAATAACATAGGGGCCACTCCAATTTGTATCAAACCTTGAGTGCTTTCTAGGTTTAGCTCTATCTACACCCCGTTTTAAGACTAGATATCCCTCATAAAAACTCCTATCCATTGATTTCTTACCAAAACACCTTTTAATATGAGCTTGATCCCTATCTATTACTTGCATTTCTTGGTTTCTTAACTCTTTTAGCTCCATGAGCTCTACATATCTAACTTTCATGGCCTCAAAATCAAACATTTCCAGTTGTTTGATGCTCCAAGACTATAAATTCAAGTTATATTGACAACCTTGTCTCTTTACCATCGACCAACCCGTAAGGAGAACTACCAATTGATCTCTTAGGAGTGATCCTATCAGCACACAAGGATGATTTTAACTTTGTATGCCAAGTCCTCTAATTCTCATCCAAGGTCCTCCTTATGATCCTCAAAATATTATTATTTGTGGACTCACCTTTTCCATTACTCGGGGTAATAGTTTGAAGATGTGCTCAAATATATAACATTTATCACATCCCAATCAGATATTTTTATGCCAAGGAAAGCTAGGGAATTATCGAAATTATTGTAGAGGGAACACTGACCTAGCTACAATACTTTTTGTTATTGGTCTAAAATACACCTATGTTGGATGGGTTGTCCGACTCGACTTCTTTCAATACAATGGGATCTCCTCCAATTTTTGGGTTCCTCGGACTGAGGAGAACCTCCAAAGAGGGATGGCTCCCTTGATGGATCACCTAAAAACTTTTGAAAATGACTAGGTTAAGGGTTAGGGACAAACCGTAAAAATATTGAAAGTCTGATAAAATGTGATATACAAGTTTTTTAGGACTTAACTTGTATGGAAACATACTTAATGACTAGTAAAAGAACTGTTGAATTTCACTACAATTTTTGGTTTGACTGATTTACATTCACAAGGCATTGATACACACTTGCATGGCTTGTAAAACATTCAAACCTGCTTAATGGAGGTGTTGTAAAATCATTAGCATGAAAAGGAATAATAATACTCACTGAAACATGCCTCTAATCTGCTATAACACACTACACAAAAGCTTGCAATTAGAGGGAAACAATATTTTATTCATTCACAAGCTGTATAGTACAAATTCTACAACATAAGTCTACAAAAATTAAGCCCCCTTGCATAATGCTTGAAATCATGAATAAGTAAGGAAAAGAGGTGGAGCAACAGCTCAAAATCATCGATTCATGATAATGAATTCTCTCTAAATGCATGTAGTTAACTACAACTCCAAAAACAACAAGCCCATTTGGCATGCATGATGATTAAGGAAAAAATAAACTGAGAGAAGTCTATTTTGGACTTATGAGCACTCCTAGTTGACTTGTCAATTTATTTAAACTCTCCAATACATTCTCCTTACATGCATAGGATAAGGGATGTGTATGGGAATTTTGGGTATAATTTAAGGTAGTTTGCAAACTTTAAGGTAAATACACCACCTCTAATTAGCAAAAAGGTTAATTTTGGACTCATCTACGTTTTCAGATTATTATGGCCTTTACCCCATACATGATTCATTATGGATAATATATAAAGAGTTTTTCTTTTTTGACTTTTACAAAATTATCCACACCCCAAGATACATTTCTCACTTCCGTGACTAGGCATAATCATTGGCCCCTTTTTCCTTTTGGACATAAATTTGATCCTATCCCCACTTAATCATACAAATGATTAAAAATAATTTTAAAAAACAAAAAGGTTCCCCTTCATGGGCATGGCATGAGGATAGAGTTGTGGAAAATAATTAACCCTATTTTTTTACTTTGTCCAATTTACATCAAATTGAAATGAATTAGGCTAAACCCTAATTTCCTTTCCCCTTTAACTTATTCTCCTTTGGAAGCTTTAAGAGACTCTTTATCACCTTGTTGGGCTGCCATGGTTTTAATTTCATCTCTGTAATGGATGCCAATTTTGAGCTTCTCAAGCTCGTGTCTTCCGGTATCTAATTGCCATTTTTGCTTGAAGATGTGTTTTTGTTATGGCTGCTATTATTGAGGATTTGAAACTCTGCTATGCATACCAATCTAATTCTACTATCAAGGTTATTGGAGAAATGGATTTGTTGGATTTACGGGCAGCCATTGTTAAACATTTTTAGCTTTGTTTTGCTTCTCAGGCTCGTTGTTTGGCCATATGGTGTTTTTGTGGATATTCCTTCTTAGCTATCTTTGTTTCGTTCTAAATCTGGGTTTTACTTTTTATGACCGAGGCCACCTTCTACACAACTTCCCTTTGCTAGGTCAAACTTTGTTTGGTAGTATCTTGTCAAAAACCTTTATTTTCTCGATCAAATTTCATTCTTGGTGATTAAACCCATGTATATTGGGGTTTCCTTCAATGTAATTGTTCGCGCTCGAGTTAAGCTCTCATTCCCTCAAAGTTGATTCGTAACTATAAATCTTATGAGCTCTGAGCTAGCTTGACCTAGCAATGGATGAATATGTTTGTGTGTAATTATCTTACTCTATGGATACCATCTCGCTATTATCAAGAGGTAAGATGATGTTTTTATTTAAAAATGGTGTTTTACTTTTAGTTTTGCCTTGACTTGTGTTTCCATTTGTAATGGTCGTGTTGTTTATGCTTGAATTTTTGGGTAGTCTTCACATGACTCATATTTATTTTGTGACCTTTTGGCATGACCCACTATAGCTTTCATTGCTTCTAATTTTTGCCATGAAATCATTATTTACCTAGGGTCTTCCATGTATGCGAGTTGGGCTATTATTTTTGCAAATTGATGTTAATCTCAAAGGGTGATATGGATTTGAGATTTAGATTTGTATGAGTTGGTTTTGTTTTGATTTTCATCTCTATTAAACCCTTATTGACTTAGCATTTCATTTAATCTACCCAAATTCTCTCCATTTGATTTATTCATGGCATGACATAATATTTTCATCTTGCTCGTGTTCAAGCTCCAACTCAATGTGCCTTTAAAACCAGGTTGGGTTCATTATATTACTAAACCCATTTTGATTTATCTTGGGCACCTGATAAACTAAGTTGTGATATGATAGCTCATTGTTCATATTGTTGACCATTTTTTGATTTGTGGTTTTGAAAGCACAATCATCAGTTTGTATTCTGGAGCCCATCAATTGGTCAGTTGAGTTGTTGTGGTGAACTTGGAAGCTTTTTTTTCTACGTATTGGTCACCAAATCAGGTCAAGTTACTTACTTTTGTTAGGAGATGAAACCCTAGAAGAATGTTTTTAAAACCTTGTTGTTTTGAATCCCATCTGGGCTTGACTGAGATTTTTGTTTGTAACTCGAGTTTTTGTGCCCTCCTTTCAGCTCAAGTGTTTTGCTAAGAAAATGTGCATTTCCTTTGGCTTTCTTTACACTTAATGAGCTTTTTAAAATAGCTCGTGAGCTCCATATAAGCCTTGGCTCTTGATATATTAAGATCTAAAGCCAAGGTTGTTGTCTATAACCTTTTCTCATTGATTATCTCATAGATAATACTATGATTTAGAAATGTATTCAATAACTCTACTTTCTTTGAGAATATGTGTTACTTGCTACTCGAATATGTGTTATCTGTAATTTTTATGAGTTGATGCTATGAGCTTTGTGGCTTTAATTCATATTTCTCTTATGTGGCTATATCTTACTTCATTGTAGATGCTTGAATATTTTCTTTCAGTTGATATAAGATGTAATTTGAATTATTGTGCAATACCTCAAAGATAGATTGTAGAAACACCTCTTCCTTTTGATTTTACCTAAGGGTGATAATTTATGGAATGTTTATCTATTCCTTTTGTGATATTTCAAAACCTCAATGTCACACTTACCTGGGGGTAGTCCATTTGGAACTTGGTTGTTTGATCATATACATATGTTGGTTTGGTCTTGCATTAGCATCCCGAACTTGAAATTTACTTCGATATTTTGATGATGAATGTTTTAGACATACCTTCATATTCCATTACTGAAACTGCACTTTGTTTTCAATGTAAATCTCACTTTTCTCCTTCTTGAAATGTATGAAATGTGAACTTGGTTGGATTCATAACATATGAAAAATATGCAATCTAAAATCTTGATTTTGAGAACTTAGAATCTACAAAGTGTAATAGGTCATATGCTTTTAGAAACTTATACCATATTGTATATTTTATGACTTGTGAATCACGGTTTGTTCATTAGTCTTTCCGAAAAACTTCCTAGAATGTATACTTGAAAGTTTGTATGAAAACTTGACATAGAATCTGCAACTTTTGCAACTGGAAATTTGTACTCTTGGTTTCTACATTCTTTATTTGAAATTGTACTCTTGAAATCGTATTACTTGGTATTTGTATCATTTTCATGCAAATAAGAATTTTTAACATTTCTTAAAGTTGTATTATGTTCTGGTTTAGATGTATGACTCGAGCTTGAACATATTTTGATTGCTCCTTTTGTTGGATAGTAGTAATTCTCGTCACTCTTTGTTTGTGACTCAACCTATGGGGTAATAATATTTACATAAAAGACATGACTATCCTATCCCGGGTGAGCTATTACAAAATTTAATTTCGCTAATTCCATATACTTGAATCTTGATTCCACCTTAAAAAAATAGTTCTCTACATGAAATTTATACTCAACTATAAATTATAATTTGATGCATGTATTGAAAATATGTACTTGAAACATATGAACACTCTAAAAAATATGCTCCTATAAATCTACTTATGAAATCTTATCTTTTCCAATTTTAAAGCTATGTATGGTTGTAAGTTACCTTGAAAATCTGAAATATCCAACATATGTGTTTAATATTTGAAAACATGCTTGAAAATTTATAATGTTCCTTTATATCTTGCACTCGGAATGCTTTCATGTCCAAAGACCTAGAATGAAACATTATTTTATTTCTACACTTTTATAATACATGTACTTCTAAAGTTAGAAATATAATGAGATGAATTAAACCCTGAGCTCTAACCCTACTCCTTCCTCTTTTTTCAGCTTATAGTGATACAGGTTTGATGAAGACAACTGAGCAACATCTCAAAAAAGAAGGTAACTCCTTAAGGCAATGACAGTTTTATTAACCTCTTTACATTTCCAATTTCATAACTATATTCATTATTTTCTCTCGGTCATTTCTCACAACTTGTGTGGGATAAATGTACTCTTTCTTTATGAATAAATGAAATTACTTTTATGTGATGAGTTGTTTGTGTCTCTTTTCATTTTTCTTTAGTAACATAATATGGAATGAACCCATGCAACTCAACACACTAATGAAATTTCACTTAATCATAAAGGAATAAAATGAATTAATTGTACCTTTGCTTGATCACCCAAACACAAGTAAATGTAACTTACATCTTGTAAATTGTGCCTTCCCATTCTACAAATCATCATCTAAAATCTGCGGTTCCAAAATGTAATTCTTGGCATATGTTATCCTTCTCACCTTCATCAAGGCCTTGAAACGGTATTTCAAGGTTTTTGCCTTATTTTGGTGAAGATGACATCTTGGAGGGTCTTTATATGCGAGGCATTACCTCCTCGAACAACACTTTAAGCCGTTGATTTGTTGCATATCAGCCCTTTTCTCTGTCCAAACCCAAGTGACTGAAATTTTTTGGTACCCTCCTTCGATGATTGACCAAAAATGGTCAAAACTTTCATATAAGTCTAGAATACTAACCTCATTTACTTCCTTCAATGCAACTGCTTCTGTCCATTTGGTGAAGTATTTAGTGGCTATGAGGATCCACTTGTGACCCAAGCTTGAATGTGGATTGATTACTCTAATAAAATCTAATCCCCATTGCATGAATGGTTGATTTACAAATATGGGGTGGAGTGGAAGGGATGCTAACCTTTATTTTCTTGTGAAAAATGCACATTTTTACATTTCTTAATCCATGCATAACAATCACTGAATATATTGGGCCAATAATAACCATCCTTCATAATCTTGAGTGTTATTGTTCTTGGAGAAAAGTGTCCCCTTGCTTCTCCATCATGAAACTCATGTAATACTTTCTCTATTTGGTCTATTTTAATGCATCTCAAGAGAACACCATTCCCATATTTTTCTAAATAGAATGCCATCAATAAGCACATAGGGAATGGACTGAAGTCTAAAATACCTCCTTTTGGCTTTTCTCAAGTTTTGAGGACATTGGCTTGTTTGGATAAAGTTGACTACATCATGAGTCCAACAAGGAGTTAGCAAGAAATCAATTGATCATTCTTGATCATTTTTTTGGTCTAAGACCATTTTCTCACACAATCCCCTACCTCCGACTATCTTACTTTCCTTGATATCAATTTCTTACTCCATTACCTTGGTCATCCAACTAAATCTTTTTCATTTAGATCCTTAATCAAAAGGAACTATTTCACACCAACATGTGAAACCATTAGGCGTGTCTTTTTGTTGGATATCAAATGCTTGAATTTCTTTATACTTCTTTAAAAAGTCAATGCATTTTTCTCAATAAATGATTATCTCACCTCATAATCTTTCAGACCTTGGATAAAAAAATCAATAGGTTGTTCCAAGCCTTCCACATTCAACTAGACCAACATGGAAAATATTGTATATGCACCCCCAAAAGTGTACATTTTGAAATCCATTGAGAAATCGGGATTAATGAGATTTGGGGCTTGTGCTATTTTTTTATTTATGTCTTCAAATTTGTTTTTCCCATCGGTGGTCCATTTAAATTCCATACTCTTTGTTTATCATAAGTATCGGTGACTTAACAAGGTTGGAAAATTTAGGGACAAACCATCTCACAAATTTGATTCTTCCTAATAATCTTTGAAGTTCTTTCTTATAACTGGGAAAATTTAATGCAAGGATGGTGCTAACTATTTCTAGATTAATGATCAATCCTTATTTAGAAATAATTTGCCCAATGATCTTACCTTCATGAGCTAAGAAAATGCATTTCTTGGGATTGAGGGAGACTCCAAATTGTCTGCATCTTTCAATACATGTCTGAGATGAGAAAGATGACAGATGCACCTTTGGAAAACATTTTGATATCATCAAGATAGGAAAGGATAAATTTATTATCTAATCCCTTGAATTCCATGTCCTTGGCTCTTTGAAATATTGTTCTTGCATTAGATAGACCAAATGGAATTTTTCTATAAGCATAGGTCCCCCATTTAGTGGTAAAAGTTTTCTTGAACTAATATTCTTCCTTCACCATGATCTGATTATACCCTAAGTAGCCATCTAAAAGAGAAAACCTTTGTGATACAGCCATCATTTACAAAAAAATTCTATTGAAGGTAGTGGGCAATGAGATTTGAAAGAATACCTATTTAAGTCTCTGAAATCAACATATAACCTTATTTTTCTATTCTTTTTCCGTATTAGAGCTAATTAAGTAACCCATGATGAATTTTTAATGGGTAAAATTACATTTTCTCAAAAAAATTATTTAGTTACTTCTTTATCATAGGTTTAATGTGTGGATTAATAGGTCTATATTTTTACCTTATAGGATTAGCGAGTTGAATCCAGCTTGATTGTATGTTGGGATAAATTAGGATCAAAACCTCTAAGGTCTTCATATATCCATGCAAAAATATCAAAAACTCTTGGAAAAGTCCTACAAATTCATGTTTTTTTTGGGGGTTCTTATCTTGCCAATTTTCAGTAGTTTATCCTTGTCAATTGAGATGGGTTATGAATCCTCACTTTTAACTGTCATGTCTTCCTTTTCTTTTTGAGTTGATCATCAGAGTTGAAAATAGACTCCAAGTTTACTAGGTCTTTAGGCAATATATTTGATCTAAGTTGTACCACTTATTCCCATATTGTTTCTCCAATTTGTCCTGATTTTTGATGAAAACTCAACCTCTTCTTGGATAAAACTGACAATTTGTTGATCACTTTCAAACACTTTCCAATTTTTGTTATTATATGGTATATTAGGCCTCATAACTACCTTGATATGTGGTTACAACTTGTCTCTCTTGACATTCTCCACAACATCAAACCTTTCTCCAATTGCAGCCAACCTATTAAGTAACTTCATTCTCCTTTCTTGGTATGGAATGGATGTTGAAGGCTTCAAAATATTCTAAAAGATCCCATACTTTATGCTTATAAGCTCTTAACAAGTCATTCTTAGCTGCATTTGACCCTCTGACTTGGTTGACAATTAGCTCACTATCTCCAAAGGTATGTAATTTCTTGATGTTCTTCCTTTTTTCCCATTACAAGCCATGGATAAGGGACCCATATTCTGATGTTTTCTTGGAGTAGCTAAACTAAATTCTAAAAGAGGAGCAATATGTCATACCTATGGGAGATACAAGGACTACACCACCCCCTGATTCTTATGTGTTTCTTGATATATCAAAACACATTTTCCAAATGCTAATGTGTTCTTCATCATTTGGTTTGACAATACTAGGAGAAGGAGAACTCTCTTCATGTAGGTAATAGATACCAAGGCCAGTTTCTTCCACTTGCTAATATGGATCAAATCTATGACAATCATTTTCCAATTCATCAAGTCAAGAATCCCTTCATTTTGAGTATTTGCATCTTAGGCATTTGGACATCCCTCTTGACCAAAAATGGTACAATTTGCATTGATGGGGCTAGGATTTATAGGGTATGTAGCATTTGGTTTAGACTTGATAGTATCCTTGGTGCCATATTCAGTTCTAGAGAACATATGGGACCAATCAATTGATAGATATCCTCCAATTTTGGTAGTGAAGTCTCTAGATATAGATAGGGCAAAGAGTGGAGGTAGATCAATTATAAATATGGCTTAAGAGAATGAGACATTGGGGAATGCATTCAATGTGAGGTATAGACCCCTTATAACTCCAATATTTCCTATTGTTGTTCTATCTAGTTGAATCACTCCCTTAGAAAGATACTCATATTTGAGACATAATTGGTCTGCAATCTATTTGGCATCACTGAGTTGTTTTCCCCTTAATCAATCATACAATTGTGAACTAAATGATTTCCAATTATTATAGATACATATAAGGGAGGAGGATTTATGTTCTTATTTGGATGATTCTCCTTCTATTGTATTGCATTAGTAAGAGAAACTTTGGCTTGTTCCTTGGGTGACTCACTTAGAATGGAGAAATTGGCCATAGCTACTTGCAAAAGATCTCTCTATCCTGGAATTGCTAAAGATTCCCACATTGAGATACTCACATTGGTCTTATTCATATGTTTAAGGATATTGAAAGGATTTGGATTATCATACATCTGCACCTTACTTACAACAACCTTTTCTTACATTTGAGCTAGTGTGGGGCCCTTTGGGCTGATTTGGCATCCTTGATGCCTAATTTGTGTGGCCTATTTACACATTAGCATCTAAATTTTAATGGTCACCCCTTGGAATGTTAGGGAATTTTTAGGAGGATCTACATTTTTTATTGTCCTTCCTCCATATCTCTTTTCTTATATCTAGTATTAACAACCACACCTTGAGGAGAGGTCTGATTTATTCCACAAAAATCATCCATTTTCCAATTCACAAGTGAAGTATCATTTGGTGGTATCTCTTGAGTGGTTTCCTAATTCTAACATCCTTCTATGCGTACATATTGAGGAACATATGTAATTTTCACCATCAAATCTTGGTTCAAAATTCCATTGGGGCATGTTGTTTGGTTGTGTGGAAGATGACAAGGGAAACACCACTCATAATCTTGCACTATATTATTCTAGAGCAAGAACCAAGGCTTTGGATGAACTAGCCACATTTGGATTATATGGTTGAAATGGCCTTGCAGGGAAATCTGATTTTGATTTTAAGGAGCAACTTGGAATGAAGGTTTGTTTGGTTGATAAGGGGACTTGTTAGGTTGGTATGGATGCTTTGATAAGGTTTGAAACTTTGATCTTGTTTCCTT
Organism: Taxus wallichiana var. yunnanensis; assembly: GCA_018340775.1. NCBI lineage: Eukaryota > Viridiplantae > Streptophyta > Pinopsida > Cupressales > Taxaceae > Taxus > Taxus wallichiana. The sequence goes on from CM031234.1 coordinate 626,624,468, forward strand.
TTAATGGATACCAACTCATTCCCAAAATTTTGCAATTGTTTTATTACCTCTTGCATCTCAAATTGAAGTACTTGAAGATGTGGATGATTGAATAGAACTTTGGTTCCTTGGAGTTGGAATGGGAGTTACTTCAGAGTGTTTTGGGGAACAGATGTTCCTACTTCTAGAAATATGGGAATTTGGGTCTAGGAACAAGCTTCCCATCCTGAATGAGACTATTATCTTCTCTAATAACAATTTCATCAGCATCTAGTAGAGTTATAACCCCCATAGACTAAATCATGATTGAAATATCACTATTCAAGGCCTTTAGATAATAAATAAATGCATATTAGGGTGTAGGTCTTACCACTTGTGGAATTCAGTCCCAAGTCCTTTGAAATATGATGTTAAAATCAGTCATTTTCTCATTTGGGGCTCTCTTTGTAGTTGTCAGCTACTCCACCAAAGATAGATGATCTGACTTGTCTTCAAAATGGTTACAAAGGGATATGCCAAGTTCATCCCAATTGTGAATTGAATTTGGCCTCAAAATCCTATACCATTGAAGAGATTTCCCTTTGAATGATGGAGCCAAGAGTCCGATTTACATCATCTTCAATAAAAAATGAACTAAATAAACATTAGCAACATCTTGGATATGGTTAGCTAGGGTAGTGTGGTTTTCACTAGTGAAGAAAGGGATACTTTTAAGTGCAAACATTGGTATATCATGTTGTGCATTGAGGGCCAAAGGAATACCACCATTGAAATTGACAAAGGGAAAAATTCTCTAAAGTGCCATAAATGAAATGGGTCTCAAAACTATAGAAGATGACAAGAAGGGCCTTCCAGGAGGAGGAGTGGGAAGAGTTCTATTTGGAAGGGATGGTGATCTCTCGAACTTTTATACCCCTTCTTATTCTTGGTGAAAAATGTAAATATTTAAAAGCTTCACTACTTGTTGAACTTTATCTTGTATGTATTCTTCTCATGACAATGGGCACTTTAGTCACTGAAACCAAGTAGAACCATAATTTTGTTAAGTGTGGACAATTTACAATCTAGATTAAATACTAAAATCGGCTATGTTGGTTTTACTTATTCCAAATATTGGAATTTGATTTTGCTATTATTGGAATCCAAAAGGGGTTTTTTGGAATTATATAACATGTAAGAGGGATTTCCATTTTAGGGTTTTCTAATTTTTATTTGTTATTGATCGGGCATATGCCCATTCTCATATAAGAATCATAGAAGAAAAATAGAGGTAATATTTAATTTGTTTTGAATGGACAGTTTCCCATTCTCACATCCTTTATAGTGATATTAAAATGATTAAGTTCAATATTGCTTCAATGAGTTAGAATGGTTAGAATAGGCATATGTCCATTCTCATACAAACAAAGAGTTTTATTATTGTGATGAGAATGGGAATATTCCATTTCTCATACAAACAAATATTTTTATCATTGTGATGAGAATGGGCATATGCCCATTCTCATAAACTCAATATAGAAAGAAAGAAAAATTGATGTGATTTATTTTAACTATGGGGTCATGTGCATTTGCATGTTGTATATTTTACATATTTTGATCATATATATTTGTGTCTAATATTGCTTCTAATTTATGATATCAATAAAAATTGACAAATGTTTAATTATAACATGGATTTATTTGCATAGAATGAAGGTAGGAAATGTGTTGTTATGAGATAAATACAACATAAAATGATGGTAATAAATGAATTGTTAAGAGATAGTCTACAAAAATAAACCAATATTAATATATTGTTATGAGATAGACTACAAAAACAAACCAATTAATTTATATTTATTAATCAACATAATAGTAACAAGTAAACTCAATCAAGCTTAGTAATTGTGGAAATGTGTTGTTATGAGATAAATACAAGTCACAATTCTTTTTGCATAAAATGATGGTAATAAATCCATTGTTATGAAATAGACTTAAAAAACCAATATTAATAAATTTTTATGAGAAAGACTTAAAAACTAAATTTATCTATATATATTAATCAACATAATAGTATCAAGTAAACTCAATCAAGCTCAGTAATTGTTTTTTTAAATGTTTCCAAAGACTGACATAAATTTGGGTGTGGACCCACATGATTTAACCATGTACATAAGTGTGTGAAATTTTTCTATCAGAATGCATTGTGCCATCAAATTTCAACCCCCAAAACCAATAACTTCTTTCCATGGAAAACGAGATCTATAAAACTAGCCAATAACAAAAAAATATCAATAAATTAAATCATATATTATATTATATGATGTTCTTGATAATTATTTTCTTTTATATAAACCTATCAAAGCTAGCTTTGATCATTATATGGTAAACTATCAATAACATCTTGCATTAAATGTTAAACTATCAATAACATCCTAAATTATCATTATATATTAATCACATCATTTGGATGAGATGTGAAGAACTATAAAATTGTAATAAACACATTTTTAGCATTACATACTAATAACCATCAATAACATCTTATTAAAGAGTATATAATAATCACTTCAAATGGAAAATGGGAAAAGAACTACAAAAATGTAATAAACATAATTTTATATATTGATTTGTTCCATTGTTGTTTGAAATAGAGAACATCCCTTTAAGATGTCTCTTACATCATCTGTAACCCCTACCAAGGCTAGTTCTGTAAACAACGATGACATAAGCCACTTATTATTTTTAAAGTCTTTATCGAAACCTTTGGAGACACCAAAAAATTCCTTAGGAACTCTTTTGTTGATTACATTAACTACAACTGTAGTTTCACATTTGTCTCCCTCTTTTTGCAATGCTCCATACCACAACAAAACAAAGGATGCACGTCCACTTTAATTGTGTGTAACAGTTTCATTGCTAGTTTTTCTACATTGGCATTTGTATCCAACGTAGACCAGAATGTTATTCGATGAAACTCTTTAGATACAAAAGTTAGAAATTGGGAAATAGACATTCATGGTAGGATGTGATCGTTGTTCAATTGAAATGTATTTTCCTTTTTAGAAGTATGCTTTTGAACTAACAATCCTTCTAATTCAAGAACAAACAAATGTTTCTTTGGAGGAACTATGAAAAAAAATAAAATTAAACTTCATTATTAACTTGTATGTATTTCAAATACGATAATAATATTTCACAAAATATTTTTACCTATTTCTTTACATATATTTGTTGGTTTCTTTGGAGGCACTGCAAAAATAATAATATTAAACTTCATTATTAACTTGTATGTATTTCAAATATGATAATAATATTTCACAAAATATTTTTACCTATTTCTTTACATATATTTGTTGGTTGTAGATTTTCTAAACTTTCTCCGGTTGTATCTCCACATAAAAAATTGAAATTAGGATATTTATTAATTTATTTTTTATAGAAAAATACTTTTGACTGGAGCTATGAACCAAAGGGTTGAAGGGGCCCAACCCGAAAAAACACTAAGCATCTAAACAACGCAAAACAACACCAAAACCTAAAGCCAAAAACTCCACACCTGGGCCCAATAAATGTCCAAAGGAGGGGGCGACACAAAGAAGAAATTATTTCCCACCCTGAGAAGGGAAATAGTCAGAAATATTAGCTATCTGCCCCTTCTTTCCTTTTCTTTTCGACACCTCGTGCCACTTACCTTGATCGGAAGTAAAAACCACATGAGGTTATTTTCAATTGTTGTTTCCTCACTAATAGATAGGTTGTCCGACTCAGAGTCAGACTTGCTAGGTGAATGCCCTCGCTTTGTTCCACCTATGGCTTCTTTGTTATTCAAAGCTTCTTCTACTAGAATTTCCTCTTCATTCTCATTGTTCTCTTTACCGTGATCTACCTTGAAAGTCGTGGCTGAAACTAAATCTGGCGTGTCCATCTTGAAGCTCCCTTCTTAACATTTTTGATGTTTTTGTTAAGTGGGCATGAGGCATGCAAATGACCCGATTTTTGCAAATTCGGCATCTAAAAGTGGTGTTCTCATAATCCAAGGGTTGGGAACACTATAAATTCCCAAATTTTAGAGATATGTGGTCTAGCAGGCCTTTACTCAAATCTACTTCAACACACAATCGGCATATGTGCACATTCCTGATTCGATACGGTCCATATCTTCCTTTATGAATTTACCCAGAGCATTTCCAATATCCTCCAGGGCATACTAGAAGTACAAGGGTAAGTTAGGTAGCCGACCAGGATCGGTGTTATAGTGGTGACTGGATGGGTATTGGGATCAAAATCTAGGAACCATGAGGTTAAGTACAGGGCCAAGTGTTGCCCTAAAACCATGGGCCCTCTGGAAAACACCGCTGGAAGTCCTCATGGTCTCTGAAGTGAACAATGAAAAAACCTTTTGAGCATAATGAAATTTCACACTTACTTGTCCAATTCTCAAACACCCATTGATACAAGGTGAGGAAGAAGGCCAAAGGCCATTAAAGCGACCTATGATGGCGTCCTCCGATAGGGCCCTAAAATAAGCATCGACAATGGATTATTTATCTCCAATTCAAAGTTTTCTTCAGCTAAATCGACTAGGAAAGCTTGATTTCTGGCTTGGTCACTTCCATTAGACCCTAACACCTCTTTGAATGAGTTCTGTTGGGGGGTGAATCCACTATTATTTCTTTCCACCTTGTAGCCTTCTCCCATGCCATTTTCACCTACTGTATACTGTTTCCCCTCACGCCGACTCCTCCTTTTACCATTAAAGCTCGGGATCTCGTTGGCCGTGACAAGGACCTCTTTCCCGTAGCATTGTCATCCAGACGTGGGCTTCCATCACCACCATTAGGACGTGATTTCTAAACATTCCCTTTCACCTTTGCTTCACAAAGATTAAGGTTTCTTTTCTCCATCACTCCCGTCCGAAAAATCTAGAAATTATTGGATATTTATAAAATTGATTCCAACTAATATTGAAAAATAAAAAGGATTAATATTTTTACCTATTTATTTACATATATTTTTGGATTTTCTCCAGCTATATCTGCACATAAAAATTGAAATCAGGATATATTTATCAAATCGATTCCAACTAATATTGAAAAGTAAAAAAGATTACTAAATTTTAAATAATATTTGATAATTGTTCGTGATCCAACTATCATAATTGATGGTGAAGGGTTTGATGTAGCTTCAGTATTACTCAACATCAATTGTGTGTTTTATTGGGCAACTTCTTGTTAGCCGAGACAATATCATGCTATTGTTAGGAATAGTATCTTCCTCTAATGGATTAACCTCATGGCTTGCACTTTTTCTCCACTCATAATCATTTGTAAGGGCTCAACAATTGTTGCCAATGAACATAAATACTTAGAATGTAAAGTAAAAATTGTAAACAATGGAATGTTGTCCATTCTCACTTAATCACTATAATACCTATTCAATCTTATATTCACTTTGGGTGGATACCTATTCACTGTAATACCTATTCAATCTTGTATTCACTGGGTGGATACATGTTCTCATTTAGGAATCATAGAAGAAGAATAGAATGTTGCATAAATTTATTTGTTTGTATGAGAGATATGTTACATAATTTGGTTGTCTGATGTAGATCCTAAATCACTTGTAATCTATCACCAAGGTTAGAATGATCCAAGACTTCAAATACTACCTTTTACTTGGCCAATAAATAATTTTCTCTAGGTCTCCACTCTTCAAAACTTGCAATTTTTGCCTTATGAAATTCTCTTTAATTATTCATAATTGTCTTATATTGGTGGACTATCCCTGGTGAAGCCAAGTGTTGCACTACATACCCTTGATGAGAGGGATCAAGCCTTATGTAGTTCACCTTTTTAGAAGGTAGAAGGGCCATTCCCCATGATTTCTAATATACTTTATAGAGGTATTCAAATGATTAAGTTCAATCTTGTACTGAATGTGTAGATGCCTATTCTTCTATAGGAATCATTGAGGAAGAATATATGATTGATATATGATAATGGACATATGCCCATTCAATACATGAAATATTGAACTTAATCATTTTAAAACATCTATAAAGGTAAGTGCAGCAAGTTGGGGGACAATTAAGTGGACATCAAATCCTGAATTTTACATCAAAAACAACAAAACATCAAATTTAGTCTTCCACGGACTTGAACCATGCCGAAAAGTCAAAAATATGTCATAAAAATGGTACCATCGTGTAGGGGAGACTATTAGCTTTGTAGAAATATTGATTTTAAAGTGAATAGAATAGGATAAATATCATTTTATATTTTTTTACTAATAGTAGGTCTTTAAGACACTTTTCCCGTGAATGTTTATGTCTACATTTAAGACTACAAATTTTGTTTCACTTATCAGAATGTGATAAAACTTATACCATCCCAACCGTGTTGAAATTATATACATGTTAAAAAAATTATGTGATTTCAATATTTTTGATGAAGTTATGGTGGGCAAACAAAAAGTTCTCTGCTTTTCTTTATGTTTTCATACCACTTTCATGAAAAAAATCATAAAAATAAAATCTATCCCAAGATAGATAGCACATCTAACTTCTCACTAAAGGAAAAAATATATATATAATTTTTGGTCATCCAAATTACGGGAAAACGGATTTCATATCTTATATGCATTTTTAAAAAATGCCATGTCATTGAATTTTGAGTGTTTAATATAGCTAAACTTGTCCATTTTTTAAAAAAATAGTAATTTAGAAACTAGATTCTAGATGCTACAATTCAAATCCATATAATTTGTTCTAATTTTGAGTGTACGAATTGCTAATAATCCATACAAGTTGATATTGTGTTGTTATTTGCAATATGACGTCCACTTATGACCCCTTTTTTGTCCCCCAACTTGTTGCACTTACCCATAATGGAAGTGGTTAAAAAAATAGTAGAGCAAGTTTATCATCATAACAAAGGGAAATTTTATCAGCAATTAGCATTTTCAAAGGCAGTGGAGTTCTTGGGAATGGTAAGCTTCACCACGATGCTATTACAAGCAATCTATTTGTTTGATTATAAACACCAATACATTCATAGGCATGATGGTTTCTAACTCTACCCATGATTCATAATATCATCTGGTTTCCTTTCCCTTTCAATTTGACAATTGCCCATTGTAAAAAAAGTATACTTTTAACTCTTCATGTCAAGCCCATTCTCAATAAAAATAATAGAGATAAAATTTACTATCTTACAATGATAAGTTGTGCATTCTCACAGCCTTATCTTGTTTATAATGGGCACAAGCCCATTCTCAAACAAATAAATATTACTTTGTTTTATAATGCTTCTGTAACTTAGAATTTTTTTAATACGCAGAAGCCCAATATCATACAAACAAATAGTTTTCTATTATTGTATTATACTAGATGGACTATCCCTGGCAAATCCAAGTGCTGCACTACATATCCCATTAGTACAAAAAATATTTTTTCCTTGTAATTATTTATAATTGCATTATACTAGGTGGACTACCACCGATAGAGCCAAGTGTTGCACTACATACCCTCAAGAGAGATCCACCTTTATGTAGTTCTCATCATACAATATATATATATATATATATATATATATATATTATTATTATATTTTTAGATTAGGTTGTGAGAATGGGAAGTAAAGAAAGAATATATAATTCACGTTATGGACTTTTTGCAAGGGTTGCCAATATATAGAGGTATTAAACTACAAAAGGTAAACTACATAACATGAATAATATTTTCTTTCTCTACTTCCCATTCTAAAACAAATTTAATTCTCTCTAAGTATGGGCATCTACCCATTCAATACAATTACAAAGGTTGTGAGAATTCACTACTTCCCATTCTAAAACAAAGTGAATATTTAGAGGTATTAAAATGTTTGTTTGTCCAAGAATGGGCATATGCCCATTGTAAACATTCAACTACAAGAAATACTTGAACTTAATAATTTTAATACCTCTAAATATTCTGAAACATATTCTAAAACATATTTAATTTTGTCCCTGTTCGTCACCCAAGAAATATTGAACTTAATCATTTTAAGAAATCTATAAAAGCTATGAGAATGGAGAAATTTTAACTCTATTCTTCTAATTAAACTTATAACTTCTGTTTACATATATTATATAATATGAAAAGAACTTTTAGGAGTAAACTATATGAAGGATGTACATCTTAATATTAGAACAAAGTAAACATTGTTAAGAATTAATGTATACATAATGACTATAATAAAAAGAACACAAAAATTATAGAGGCTATTCACTTGGAGGTGTAGTTAGAAATTTATAATATTGTTAGAGCATGATCTCCTGCTTGTGAATCTTCGCTATAAAGATAAGTGAGGACCTCTTTGTATTATGTGTTGCCTTTAATGCATTTTTCCCACCATATAATATTAATACAGGGGACACATTAGAGTTGCATCTCTCAATCATGTGCTCCCAAAATGTACTAATCTTGATCATTTGAAAGCATGTTCAGGGATAAAAACTCCAATTTCATTTGGTTTGATAACATCTAAGGGCTTTGAATGTTGCCAATCCAGATCCACTATCACATCTTCCACCTCCATACCAGTTGAATTATGAACACCATATATGGAAAAAATCATTGACATCCCTTGAAATGCATGTTCTACATTCATAATTCATAATTGTTTATAATTGTATCATATTGGCTAGACTATCTCTGGCAGAGCCAAGTGTTACACTACATACCCTCTAGAGGGATCAAGCCTTATGTAGTTCTCATCATATTGAAGACTGATGTTTATCAAGGTAGTAGTAATAGTGAATCATTTCATTTTGAAGACGAAGTGAAGCATCAAGGTAGTAATATAAGTGAAGCATTTTGTCCTGAAGATGTGATTCATGCACATAATGGTATTTCATTACCAAACATCAACATGAATCACATATTCAGGATTAAATGATAAACTTCCATTGTGACTACTAGTTGAATATTCCTTGTTGAAGAAATGATTAGGTACTCATGTTTTCCTACACCACATCCTAAAAGCAAAAAATGGGAAATCATTCAATGCATATGGCTCAAGTTCTTGTTTATAATTATATCATTTTGGCTAGAGTAATAGATTCAAGAATAATATATGTTTAGAATGGGCATATTATGCTCTACATACCCTCGAGAGGGATCAAGCCTTATGTATTTCTCATTTTATATATATATATATATATATATATCTGTGTGTGTGTGTATTCACATTTAGGAAACATAGAAAAAGAATAGAGATAACTTTAAGTTCAACATATTATATTTACTTTCTTTTAACATGGGAAGGAATGGGAAGTTGTGCATTGTGATAACCTTTATAGAATTTGTACACATTTATAATGGGCACAAGCCCATTCTCATACAAAAAAACATTGTTTGTTTTGAAGTAATTAATAATTGTATTATACTAGTTGGACTATCCCGGAAGAGCCAAGTGTTGCACTACATACCCCCGAGAGGATTAAGCCTTATGTAATTATCATCAATATGTGTGTGTGTGTCCATTCTCATGTAGTTTATTTTATATAACTATTAGAAGAAGAATAGAGATAAATTTACTTTGTTATAAATGGGCAGATGCCCATTCTGATATATGACTAACTGTAGAAGAATAGAGTTAGGATATAATTGATTTGTAAACTCTTCAACTTTGGAATTATTCACAAAATCACAATTAATCGTTGTTGTTTACTTTCTATTAGAAAATAATAGAGATAGCTAGTGAATGAATTATTATTGTGCTTAGAATCAATAATTGTAGTAAAGGAAAGAATATAAGCTCATAACACCAACAATTTTATCCTGGAAAACCTCCAATGGAGGAAAAACCAGTCGGGAAGGGCAATTGCTCTTTCTTCCCACTTCTATTGGCCAATTCAAATCAACAAGTATAGAATTTACAATAAGTATGAAAGGGAAGTAGATAATATCTCAACACTTCCTTTCAATTACTTGCTTGCTCTATCTTGCAACACTCCTTTCTTCTACAAAGAATACAATTTCCAGCACTAAGACTTCTTGCTCACTTGCTCTCATGCTTTGATGATCTTCTACACTTCTACAATCATGTATTTATAGCCTTTCTCATGTCCTCCCGTGCACTGGAGAATGGGAAAGGTCATGAAGGAGAAGAGAAATGAACATCCTTTCAAATTCAAAGGTTGTTCATTTCAAATTTTGTTTTCTGTCTGTAATGGCTAGGACTGCCGCCTTATGTAGACCAGCGGTCCTAAGACCACCACCTTTTACGGGTGGTAGTTCTATCAACCACCTACCTGCACCGAGTGGCGGTCCTATTGCTTACAAGATAGAACCTCTGTTTATTGTTTTTTCTTCTTTGTGCTGATTGTTTCTGATGAAGTAGAGTTATTTTGGATCCCTATGGATCACACCTCCCCTTCTTAGGAGGATTTTGGTCCCACAAAATATTAGTGGAGGAGTAGATGAGGAAACAATTCCCTTGCTTTCTCCTTCGAGTACCACCGAGCCTGCCTTGGTGTCTTTCCTTTCAGTCCAATCTATCAAGACTCCTGCAGACCTATTCTAGTCTCTCTGACCTTTTATTGTAGCACTAAATCCTCCTCCAATTCTCCTTGTGATTCCAAGATGCAATCCTCAATGGAGGGTAGCAAATGTAGTTCTTCATCTTCATCTAGCATGGATGGCTCATATAGGTGCAAGTTCTCATAGTTTACTATAGAGCACATCCTCATGAACGATGAAAAATCAAGTCAAATAGCATTTTCTCCAACCTGCTCAAATATGGTGAAGGTTCCATATCGTAGTGGCTTGAGCTTCCGTGCTTGACCTTGTAGTCTCTCCTTGCTCAAGTAAAGCCAAACTTTGTCTCCAACATGAAGCTTGTGTTCCCTCCTATGTTGATCGTGCCTAGCTTTGTACTTTTCTTGAGATTTCTCTAGCTGTTCTTTGACCTTGAGATGGATTTTTCGGATCCTCTCAATGAACTTGTTGGCTCTAGTCACCTCTATGTCTCATGTATCCTCCTCATCCTGCTATCCAACTGCTATGTCTAGCAGATTTGTAGGTAGATATCCCAAGCATGCTTCAAATGGTGACTTCATAGTGGATGTGTTTACTACTCGGTTGTAAGAATGTTGAATGTAGGCTAAGGACTCATCCCAAGTCCTTGGGTACTTACTGTTATACCCTCTAATCAATTGTACCAAAGTCCTGTTTACCACCTCTATTTGTCCATCTATTTATGGATGGAAATTTGTGCTCCTCTGTAACCTGGTATCCATCTTGTCCCACAAAGGATTCAAAACTTCCCAAGAACTAAGAATCCCTATCGAGACAATAGACTTTGGTAAACCAAAATGCACCCATACATTAGCAAAGAAAAGATTTGTCACCTCATGTGATTTTACTATCTTTTTACATGCCATAATAATACACATTTTACTAAATCTATCAACAAAAACATAGAGATCGTTATGGCCATGTTTAGACATAAGTAATCCTCCTACAAAATCCATATAAATTTCCTCCCATGGACGAGTAGGTACTGGTAAAGGCATATACAAACCTTCCTTCCTAGTTTTAGGATTTCTAGTACAACAAATTTTACATCCACGAATAAATTTTGATACTTCTTCTTGCATGTTGGGCCAATATACATACCTTTGCAAGTGGGCTAGGGTCTTACCAACACCGAAATGTCCTCGCTACTTTCGAGGTATGTGCTTCCCTCATCAATAGAAGTATTTATTCTTTAGGCACACAAAGTTTCCCCCATCGGTAGAGCAGCCCATCCTTGAGATAACAATCTTCAATCCCCGTCTTTTCAGCCCCTTGGGATTGCAACTTCTGAAATTTCACCCCAAATTATTTGTCTTGGGCATATGCCTCTCCATAAGATTCCTTCTTGAAGGGCTCAATCTGAGAGATTGTGGCCAAACAGGAGAGCTTTTTCCTATGTGGGTGGCCTAGAAAACATGTTTGCCACCAAATTTATACTACCCTTCTTGTATTTGATCACCAGATGGAACTACTGAAGAAACCCCATCCATTTGTAGTGCCTTGCCTGCTGCAATTTAGACTATGCTTGAAAATACTTGGAGAGGTTTGTGGTCAATGTGCACAATAGTTTCTTTACCCAAAAAATAATGTTTCCATTTTTTAATTTCTTGAACTAGTGCATACATTTCTTTATCATATACTAAATATCCTTTAACTACTGAAGTGAAGGTTTCATAATGATAACATACGGGTTTACCTCCTTGAAGCAACACTGCGCCCATTAATCACTGGCATCTGTCTCTACTTCAAAAGGTTGTTACAAATTAGGAAGAGAAAGTACTTTGGAGCATGACTAATCTTGTATTTCAATAACTCAACAGATTTGTCTTGTTCCTTGCCCCATTCAAAACCATTACTCTTTGCAGCCCACTTTGTGTGTAGAGGTGTTGCAATTACCGAGAAACCTGGAATGAATTTCTGCATGTATTGTACTGCTCCCACAAAACTTCTAGTCTCGGTGGCTCCTATTGGTGTTGGCTAATTTGTGATGGCTTCCACCTTCTTTGAATCCACTCGTAGCTCTCCTCCTCCAACCACATGCCCAAGATAGACAAGTCACTATTTGGAAAATTCACATTTCTTCATATTACAAAGCATTTGTTTCTCCCTGAGAACTTGCAAGACTTGCTGCAAATGCGTTAGATGTTATTCTCATGTGGCACTAAAATTCAAGATATCATCTAGATAACAATGACATATGACTCTATGAAATCCCGTAATACATCATTCATCAATCTCATAAATGTAGTGGGTGCATTACATAATCTAAAAGGAAGTACTAACCATTCATACAAACCCTGTTTTATTTTGAAGGCAGTCTTCCATATATCCTCCTCCTTCATCCTAACTTGGTGATAACTTGACTTGAGATCCAACTTCATGAAAAATTTGGCATGTTGAAGTTGGTCCAAGAGATCATCTATGCGGGGAAGTGGATATCTATGTTCTTTATGGTGATCTTGTTCAAAGCACGGTAGTCGATGCACATTCTCTAAGAACCATCCTTCTTTCGCACCATCATAATAGGAAAACCACACGATGAGGTGCTCGGGCATATCACCCTTGGTCTATTATTTCTTGGTTGTTTCTTTACTTCAATACTCTCGGGCAAGGATTGCCTATACAACCCAATGTTCGATAGAGGGGACTCTAGCAATAGCTGAATCTCATGCTCTACTTCCCGTTTTGGTGGTAACCCACTAGGATCCTGAAATACTTCCTAAAAAGACTGAATGATACTATCCAAAGAATTTTTCCTTGGTTAGAAATCTCTGCAACTCCTACCCCATCTTTTTATCCTTTAACAAAAGTAAACAAAATTTATTATGATTTTCCTGAATAAGTCATTTTTCTTGGTTAGCACTTACCATAGTAACATGTGTCTTACGTTGGTGTGCCTAGATGTTATAGCTGATCCCATCCTTGACCCATCTGTATCAGTTTTCCCTTCTCATAAATATAGCATCCCTAACATACAAGTAAGGACTCCTGAATACAACATCAAAAGCATCAAGTGGAATAATGTCAGCTTCAAAAACATCTATATATTGGGAATTTATCCCAAACTTGACCTTACATCTTCTTGTTACCTGAATTTCAACACCCTTCTTCACCCAACCCAAAGGATAAGGGTGTGGATGCTCGTAAGTCTCAAGACCAAGCTTCTTTACAACTGCCTCAAAAATCAAGTTAGATTGAGAACCGGTATCAACCAAAGCATTTACCTTAGTTCTCTTGATTTGGATTTTGATTTGGAATAGTCTACTCATCTCCTCTTCATTGTCCATGTTGGTGGTCGTGCATCTAAGCCTTTCATCTACATTAGATTCATCTTTGATTTCTACCTCCCCTTCTATCTTTACAACTGTCATGGACTTCTTGAGTCCTTGGTTTGGTTCTTTGGATGTAACTCCGATGTAACTTCCAACATGTAGTGTCAATATGACCATTGATATCACAATTCTTGCAAAATTCTTGGGATCTTTACAAGTATTTAAAGTAGTGGCATCTTGTTTACCTTTTCCTTTCCACTTACTCTTGTTACTTGTTTTCCCATAATCCTTTTTCTACTGATTTTTCGACTGCTTTACCCTCAGCTCTGCTTCTCCTTGCTTTTTCTCATCATCTATGTAGTATGCCTGCACACATGCTTCATTGAGATCCTTGGGCTTTGTGGAGATGAATTTTCTTCGAAGGTGAGTGTGAAGTCCTCCCAAGTACTTGGTCATAATATCCTCATCCTCCAAATCCATGTTTAGCAACATGGCTTGCCTCTAAAACTCCGTAGTATAGTCCTACACACTTTGACCACTGCCTTGTCTAAAATACTACCATTTAATCATTTGGTCAATTTTATGGCCAATAGGATAGAAGTTAGCTCTAAGTAATTCCTTAAATTCTTGCCAAGACTTCACAATAGGACGCTTCTTCTTTTCACAAGTAGTTAGATGAGTTTCCCACCAAACTAGAGCATGTCCCTCCATTTTGAGATGTGCAAAGGTGATCCTTTGTGCCTCAGTGACATTATGGATGCTAAAATAGACTTCTAACTATTTCAACCATTTATCAAGTAACTCTACATCTACTTATCCTTCAAAGCTTTTGATTTTGACTTTAGTCTCAACTTTAAAAGGAGCATGTTCAAATTTTACCTTTTCTCTTGTGTTAGAAGTCTCTTCTCCATAATCTTCCTTATGGTGGCCCTTGCCTATACCAAAATTTTTGGCTAAGCCTCGAACCACTGAGTCCATGGAGTCTTGCTTGATGGAAGCTGTCTTCTACAAATCTGCAAGTTCCTCTTGCCTTCTAAACATCCTATCCATCATGGTCTCCAGCATCTCGATTCTATGGACCAAGTTCTCTTCCTCCATTTCTCCCTAAATTCTTTGTTTCCACTTCTTTGTAAAAATATCTGGATTGCAAGGTAAGGTTTCTTCACCTTTAGATCTTATCACTATCATACAAATTCAAGAACAAAATACCACAATCCTAGATACTTGTTAGCTCTGATACCAAAATGATCTGTAAACTCTTCAACTTTGGAATTATTCACAAAATCACAATTAATCGTTGTTATTTACTTTCTATTAGAAAATAACAGAGATAGCTAGTGAATGAATTATTATTGTGCTTAGAATCAATAATTGTAGTAAAGGAAAGAATATAAGCTCATAACACCAACAATTTTATCCTGGAAAACCTCCAATGGAGGAAAAACTAATTAGGAAGGGAAATTTCTCTTTCTTCCCACTTCTATTGGCCAATTCAAATCAACAAGTATAGAATTTACAATAAGTATGAAAGGGAAGTAGATAATATCTCAACACTTCCTTTCAATTACTTGTTTTCTCTGTCTCAACACTCCTTTCTTCTACAACAATACAATTTCCAGCACTAAGACTTCTTTCTCACTTGCTCTCATGCTTCGATGATCTTCTACACTTCTATAATCATGTATTTATAGCCTTTCTCATGTCCTCCTGTGCATTGGAGAAAGGGAAAGGTCATGAAGGAGAAGAAGAATGAAAGTCCTTTCAAATTCAGAGGTTGTTCATTTTGAATTTGGTTTTCTATCCGTAATGGCTAGGACCACCGCTCTGTGTAGATCAGTGGTCCCAGGACTACCACCCCCTTACGGGCGGGCTTCAGAATCGTTGCCCCCTTACCGGCAGCAGATCCTGTTACTTACAAGACACAACCTCAGTTTATTGTTTTTTTCTTCTTTGTGCTGACTATTTCTAGTGAAGTAGAGTTATTTAGGATCCCTATGGATCAAGAATGGGAAATAAGAATGAATTATTAGAAGAAGAAAATTAACTTTTATCCTCTCACATATATGTCTAATAGAAGAAGAAATTTTTTGAGTAAGAATAATATATTTGTTTAAATATTTATACATATTCCAAATATTATAGAACTAAGTCAATTTTAATTCTATTAGTCTTATTTGATCCATACATGAGATTCCTTATTCAAAGAAGGTCAAATAATAGTAATAAAACTAAAACATTTTATCCTGAAGAGAATATTGTCCATCCTAGCCTTGTATCATTGGTGGATATTTGCCTTGATATTGTATGTGTCTAATTACATCGATGAATGATTTACCAAGAATGCAAGGCCAATATGCACATGTTCATCCTTCTGGATTAAATGTTGAACTTCCATTACTATGATTTAACCTTGTTGAACAAAGTTTGCAAGTTTCAGAGGTTCAACAAGATTTGAAATATTTTGTTAGACTGTTTCAGCTTATAGAGAACATTTCTTATGTAATTCTATTGATAATGAGCACAAGGCCATTCTCATACAATATAACATCTTATAATTGTATTGTACTAGTTGGACTATCCTTGGCAGAGCCAAGTGTTGCACTAAATACCTTTGAGAGGGATCAAGCAGAATATATGATTGCTACAACCGTATGATTTCTCAATGATAATGGGCATAATTATGCCCATTCCAAAAATCTGAAATAAATTTTAATTCTATTAAACAAATTTTTTGAACTTAATCAAACTAAATTTTAATTCTATTAAACAAACTTATTTGAACTTAATCATCTTGTATATTGTCTCATAAGTTTAGTAATTTTCCATTTTCCATACATACCCTCAAGAGGGATCAAGCCTTATGTAGTTCTATTATTTTTTTATAATTGTTACTATCATTTTGTCTGGACTAACCTTGGTGGATCCAAGTGTTGCACTACATACCCTCTCGCTTGAGAGGGATCAAGCCTTATGTAGTTCTATTATTTTGTTTTAGAATGGACAGGAAATATTGAACTCAATCATTTTGGTTGGACTAAGCATTGTGTCTTTTGTTTATAATTTTTTTCATTTTTGTAGCTATTGTTTATTTTAGGAATCGACAGATGCCCATTCTCATGTGGGAATCAATAAAATATATTGTTTACCACCATGACATCCTCCCATCCTCATATTATGTAGTTCTATTATTTTATTTTAGAATGGGCATATGCCCATTCTCATTCTCATATAGAAATCATTAAAATATATTGTTTCTCATATTATATATATTTAACATTGTTTATTTATTAATTAAAGGTAATTGTTTTAAAACATGTCTTCAACCACTCATTTGAGGGAATTATTTACCACTATTTATTTATTAATTAAAGGTAATTATTTTAAAACACATCTTTGACCACTTGTTGGAGGGAAAGTGAGATCGTGTTTTTGCATGCTAGTACATGGAACCATGTAGATATTAATGACAGTTAATCCATGCCACTACAAGGCACTAGAATGGTCAAAAATATTTGTTAGTTCAAGACCATTGTTCATCATGGTTAGATAATAGTAATAAAAGTAAAGCATTTTATCCTAATGGAGAATCATGTCCATCTAGGCCTTGTATCATTGGTGAATCATGTCTATGTTGCCTTGATGTCATATGTGTCTATTTCCATTGATGGATGATTTACCAAGCATGCAAGGGCAAGTTGCACATGGTTCATCCTTCGGGATTAAATGTTACACTTCCATTACTATGATCTAACCAACATCAATTACTATGATCTAACCTTGCTCATATATTAAGAATCATAGATGCCCATTCTCATATAAGAATCATAGAATAATAATAGAGATAAAATGTAAATTTTTAGATAGATATATTTGTGCCCATTCTCATATAATAATTATAGAAGATAGAATGGGAAGTTGTGCATTGTGATAATAACATTTTTTGTTTTGTAAATATTAATAATTGTATTATACTAGTTGGACTATCCCTAACAAAGCCAAGTGTTGCACTACATACCCTCGAGAGGGATCAAGCCTTATGTAGTTCTCAGTTCTCATCTTACTATGTGTGTGTGTGTGTGTGTGTACATACATACATACATATACATATATATATATATATATATATATATATATATATATATATATATATATATCCATTCACATTTAGCAAACATAGAAGAATAATAGATATTGATATTTTGAATGGGCATATGAAGAATATCATCTGGTTTTCCTTCCATTGCAAATGGGGAGCGGCCCATTATAAAACAAAGTAATCTTCATCTTCATTTCAAGACCATTTGAGTAAGCAGATGCCCATTCTTGTATAGTAAATGTAGAAGAACATGTGGAAGAAGAATATATGTTTAGAATGGGCATATGCCCATTCTCAAATAATAATTATAGAAGAATTGTGAGCATTTTTTATCTCATATAAAACATAGAAGAACAACAGATGGAAGATGAATAGATGTTTAGAAGAGACATATGGAAGATAAATTTTACTTTGTTTTAGAATGGGTAGATGCCCATTTAACATATAGAAATCATGAAATAAGAATGACTCATAGAAGAAGAATTTACTTTTTACAAAGTGAATAATTGAAGATAAGTTTTAGAGATACTTCTAACTCTTCTCTGTTGATTTATTATGAGATGAATATCATCTAGCTTTATTTCTCTTGTATTCTAATATGGGTATAAAGATAATGCCATATTTTTGATCTTTTGTATTTTTATATGTGTTTAAGAATATCACTTCAATCTTTTGTAAGACTTGCATAGTTGTTATCCTCCATAGTTATAAAATGATGCATCTAAATATGACTCATTTCTTGCATGTTTCAGAGTCTCAACAAGATCATTCCCTTAAAAAAAATGTATATGATTATAAGAAATCCACTTCCAATCCTTCATGCTAAGACGAGGAGTTAACTGTTTTGTTATTACCAAAGTACAATGTGGGGTTACCACCTAGGAAACGTTACTTATTTTCTACGAGCTAGTTAGCCTTTTGCGCAGCCCAAATGGGCGGGTGAGCTACGCAATGCGGCTGGGCATGTGACCTGACCCGTAGAGCTTGGTGGGTGAGTTGACATTCTAAGTTGGGCAAGCTAGCTGGTCTGCTTGAGCTCGGGAGCCGAGAGGACTTCCCAGTTGGGTGGGCAAGCTCACTTGCCAAGCTAAACATTATAGATCTTAATCATTGTCATATATGAATTAAAATGATTAAGTTCAATGTTGTATCTAATGAGAAAATTCTCATTCTCATAATTGGAATCATAAAATAAGAATATAGATAAAATCTAGCTTGTTTTATAATGGACAGTTGTCCATTCTCACAACCTTCATAGAGTTATTGAAAAGAATAACTTTAATATTGCTTGTATTACAATGATTAGATTTGGCATATGCCCATTCTCATACAAACAAAAAAATTATCTTCCATTGAATGGTTAGGTATCCATTCCTATAGAGGTATTAAAATGTTTAAGTTCAATATTGCTTGTATTAGAATGTTTAGAAGGAGCTTATGCCCATTTACATACAAACAAGCATTTATTTCTTGTATTGAATGGTCGATGCCCATTTTCATATAGGAACCATATATGAAAAATATAGATAAAATTTAATTTGTTTTAGAATGGGCAATTACCCATTATCATATAAGAAAAATAGATCAAATTTACTTTTTTTTTAATTTTTGACCATAGCATAGACCATTAATTTACAAATAAATTGTTTTCCACCATTTATTTATTAATTGAAGGTACTTGTTTGTCAAACACATCTTCGACCACCCGTTGGAGGGAAATTGGTGAAATTAATGGCAATTAATTCACACCACTCGTGACACTATAGAGAGATGGACGATTACTTACTTTTTCGATGATGGTAGAGATCTTGGGAATTTCAAGGTTCACCGTGGGTCGATGAATCTATCTCTTTCTTGTTCATCCTTTCCGCTTTCTTTTTCATCCAGTTTCCACTTTTTTTGTTTTTCCTTCCTCTTTGGGTTGCTGTATTTTTAATAATATAGATAATTGTGTGTGTGTGTGTGGAGACGATTCACCTACATTGAATGATTTTTCATGTCATGTAAAGTAGTTAACCATTCAAAAGGGGATGCAGGGAAACTAAGCTTCTAGGAGGGGGTGCTAGTGTAATAAAATTGTTAATTATTACAAAACAAACAATGTTTGTTTGTATGAGAATGGGCTTGTGCCCATTATAAACGTGCACAACTTCTATAAAGGCTATCACAATGCACAACTTACCATTCTAAAACAAAGTACCTTCCCATAGACCATTTCATCATATGAAGCTAATGTGAATCCAGGCTACAAGAGGTTGAAATACCTCCAAAACACACATAAACAACTTTGCAAATAAAAACCAGGAGTTTTAAAATAGATTTATTCTCATTTTAGAATCCACACTAATCTTTTACATCATTACAATCCACCTTTTATTTCACGTCTACTCTAAAAAAAATCTAAATTCTAAAAAACCCTAAAATGCCAAAAATTACCTACTAGCAAAACAACTCGGATGGGCCCCAAAATTTGTGTGCCAAATATTCCTTCATAAATTAAGGCTCACATGAAATTTTGACTTATTCTAACAAGCACAACAAAAGTTATTAAAGTTCTAAGACCTAGTCAAAAGTGAAAAAAACATTCGAGCCAATTTTAGGCCACTAGATGAAGGAATCTGAGCCCAAAAAGTGTTGGAATGACCACAATCTTACTAGAAAAATTTAAATTCAACATAGTACTAATGTATATCTACCACCTTGTAAAATTTCAAGATGATCCAATAATCGGATCAAAAGTTATGGTCTCTGCAAGTTATGCTCCCACATCGTAGTAGAGATTTCAAGAATATTTCGAGATATTGTTTGTTCTCTCTACTAAATTTTTGTTGACCCTTTCCACTTTGGGCTCCCTCTATTTCGTAAGACCGTTTCAGCTTGTGAAGCACAAGATTTGAAGAAAATTTCAGGCATGAATTATTCTAACTCTTATCTTGTTGAATTATTATGAGATGAAGAATATCATTTGGTTTTCTTTCCAATATATTTTGTTATGGGTTTAAAGATAATGCCCTATTTTTTATCTTCTATATTTTTTGATCTAGGTATTAAGAATATCACTTCAAAGTTTTATAAGACATGTGTAGTTGTTAACCAGTAATTGTAGTTGCTAATACGGGAATTACTTCTTTTTTAAATTGAAGATAAGTTTCAGAGATCATTCAAACTCTTCTCTATTGTATTCCAATTTTCTGGGTATAAAGATAAATTATAATGCAAGTATTTTAGATCTTTTGTATTTTTGATATGGGTTTTAAGAATATCACTTCAATCTTTTGTAAGACTTGCATAGTTGTTATCCTCCATAGTTATAAAAGGATGCATCTAAATATGATCATTTCTTGCATGTTTCAGAGTCTCAACAAGATCATTCCCTTACAAAAATTGTATGTTCTCAATGCCCAATGGACCTCTTATCTCATCCCATCCAAACTACTAATGTATATCTAAGAAATCCATTATCAATCCTTCATGCTAAGACGGGAGTTATCTGATTATTTTTTTACCAAAGTACATAGTGGGATTACCACCTGGGAGACATTTCTTGGTTTCCAAATTGGGCATGCAAGTTGATCAAAAAATAAATGTTCTTTCATACATAATTTTTTTCATGATCGTGGTTCATCAAGGTTAGATAATAGTAATAAAATTAAAGCATTTTATCCCAATGGTGAATCATTTGCATCTTGGCCTTGCATCATTAGTGAATCATGTCATGCCTTGCATCATTGGTGAATCATGTCACATCTATTAGCCTTGATATCATTTGTGTCTCTTTTCATTGTTGAATGATTTACCAAATATGCAAGACCAAGATACACATGGTTTATCCTTCGAGATTAAATTCTGCACTTCCATTACTATGATCAAACCTTGTTGAACAAAAGTCTTCCATTGTATAGTATTGGGTATTAGAATGTTTAGATCCCTTGTTGAAAATAGTTGTTCAACAAGGTTAGTCATAGTAATATAAGTGCATCATTTAATCCCAACTCATAAAGGTTAGATAATAACATCTGTATTTTTTTCAAGATGTCTATAGGTCTATTGAATAATTGTATAATTGTATCATTGGATGGACTAGCATGACATACCCTCTAAACTACAGAAATAAAGTTTTATTTCTGTTATTTGAATGGGCAAGTGTTGAGATAAATTTTACTTCTGTTTTAGAATGGGAAGATGTAAAAATGTTTGGTTTCCCAATTCAATACAAGACAAAAGGTTTTTAATATGAGAATTGGCATATGCCCATTCTAAACATTCAAATGAAAGAAATTATTTTAAAATGTTTTCATACCTCTATAAAGGTTGTGAGAAGGTTGTGAGAATGGGAAACTTCCAATTCAATACAAGACATAATTGTTTGTTTATATGAGAATTGACATATGCCCATTCTAAGCATTCAAATGCAAGCAATGTTATAAAAATGTTATTTTTGTATTATTTATTTTTCAGTATTCTAATAACTCTCTAAAACATTTAAATGGGTCTAAAAATTAGGATATTAAAGCATTAAAGCATGGTTGGTAAAATTTTTTATAAAATATGGGTCTCATGTTATGTTTCATGTCACTCCATATTTTTAAATAGGATTTTCGACTACGACTAGAATTAGTCACATTGTGATACTTGTAAACAATTGTATCGTTTTGGTTGGACTAACCCCTGCAAGGATTATTTGTGAGATTCAAGTTACACTACATACCCTCGAGGGGATCAAGCCTTATGTAGTTCTATTATTTTGTTTTAGAAAGGGCATCTTGGCTCTGCCAAGTGTTGCACTACATACCCTTGGGCAGATGCCCATTCTTGTATTATGTAGTTCTATTTAATAATTTGATTTAGAAATGGTAGATGCCCATTCTCTTCCCATTTTCATATAGGAGAAATTAACATATATTGTTTAAGACCATGACATATTGAGACCAACATGCAAATATATTTTTACCACTGTGTATTTATTAATTAAAGGTAATTGTTTTAAAACAAGACTTGATTGCTCGTAATAATGAGAATAGGCATTAGACCATTCTCTAGACATTCTAACATTTTGTTTTGGCCATATTTTTGGTCAATTGTATTGGAATATTTAGAAATATGGGCATTTGTCCATCCTCGAACAAATAAACATTTATTTTTGGGTTGTTCCCATTTTTCATCAAAGGAGGACCATTGCAATCGAAGGAGGACCATTGCAATTGAATAAGGACCATATTAGAAGAAGAATAGTGTAAAAACATTCTCACGGTATTTATAGAGTTAGTAATTGTATCATATTGGCTAGACTATCCCTGGCGGAGCCTAGTGTTGCATTGCATACTATTAAAGGGGGATCAAGCCTCTATCTCTAATTGTTGTTTATTCTTTCGCTTTTGGGCTCTCTTTCTTTTCATGAAGAATATCAAGGAAATTTCGAGAAACAAAAATGAATATTTCTAACTCTTCTCAATGTAAATAATAACATCGGGTTTTCCTTTAAAAGAAAAATGGGACCCAACCCACTTGATCTTCATGTCATGCCCATTCGAGTGATGCAGATTACCATATGTAGTTCGCATTATGCATGTTTTTCTTTTTGATTCCTATATTAATTTGTTTCAAAAATGACAGATGCCCATTCTCTGCCCATTGATCTCATATAGGAGTAATTAACATATATTGTTTAAGAGCATGACATATCGATACCAAGATGTAAATATATTGTTTACCACCGTTTATTTATTAATTAAAGGTAATTGTTTTAAAAAATACTTGGATTGATCATGATAATGAGAATAAGCATTAGACCATTCTCTAGACATTCTAACATTTTGTTTTGGCCATATTTTTGGTCTGTTGTATTGGAATATTTATAAATATAAGCATTTGTCCATCCTCATACAAACAAACATTTATTTTTGGGTTGTTCCCCATTTTTTCATCAAAGGAGGACCATAGCAATCGAAGGAGGACCATATTAGAATAAGAATAGTGTTAAAACATTCTGACATCCTTTATAGAGTTAGTAATTGTATCATATTGGTGACTATCCCTAGCGGAGCCTAGTGTTGCATTGTATACCATTAAAGGGTGATCAAACCTCTATATATGATTATTGTTTATTCTTTCGCTTTTGGGATCTCTTTCTTTTCATGAAGAATATCAAAGAAATTTATGAGAAACAACAATGAATATTTCTAACTCTTCTCAATGTGAAGAATAACATCTGGTTTTCCTTCAAAAGAAAAATGGGGCCCAACCCACTTCATCTTCATGTCATGCCCATTCAAGTAGACAGATTCCCATATGTAGTTCGCATTACGTATGTTTTTCTCTATTATTCCTATATTAATTTATTTTAGAAATGAAAGATTCTCATTCTCTTCCCATTGATCTCATATAGGAGTAATTAACATATATTGTTTAAGGCCATGACATATCGAGACCAACATGTAAATATATTGTTTATCGTGACCATGTATTTATTAATTAAAGGTAGTTGTTTTAATAGAAGACCTGGACACATGGCTATAGAAGACTAGAACCTGCTATGGTAGTTATTTTAATAGAAGAGCTCCACAAAAAGGCTGGAAGCCTTAGAAGGTGATAGTGATGAATAAAGTTATTTACATTAAAGGAAGAGGTTAAAAACTTGGCAAAGCAAAAAGGTAAGAGGAAGAAGGAGGAGGAGGTGGCTATGGATAATAGTCAGGTTGAAGATATATACAAGAAGCTGAACTCCTTAGACACCCATTTAGGGAAGGCCAAGACTCACCATGATTATAATATGGCCATTTTTAATGCAATTGAAGAGTTTATTGAGCAACATGTCCGCAGACGTCTCCAATCTCAGCGGAGTTCCTAACCCTTTGGGGCACTGATAAGGAAAGCAAAAGGACCATTGAACAGCTGGATGTTACTGATTCTGCCCACATGATGACATTGGCTATGTTCACCTCTTGGCAGAATATCAAATCCAACATTGACAAAGCCACCAAGAAGTAATTGTGGGTGCTTTTGCTGCACTTCTTTGTAATTATTGTTGTTTTTGTTGTCTTTTTGCTGCTTTCCTGCAGTGCTCATGTGTTGTTTTTGTTTTGATGGGGTAGCTGCTCTTGGGCTACTTTGGTTTTCATTGTCCCATCTGGATTTTGATCCTTTTTGTTCTGGTTCTCATTCCTATTCTGGCTTCTAGGCCCTCTTTTGTTCTCAAGGGTATAGTCCCTTTCAAAAAACTATTTTCCAAAAATAAAAAAATAGAAGACATGGACCACTCGTAATAATGAGAATAGGAATTAGCCCATTCTCTAGACATTGTAACATTTTATTTTGGCCATATTTTTGGTCAGTTGTATTGGACTATTTAGAAATATGGGAAAAATTTATCCATCATCGAACAAACAAATATTTATTTTTGAGTGGTTCCCCATTTTGCGTTGAAGGAGGACCATATTAGAAGAAAAATAGTGTAAATTTTTTTTGACATCCTTCATAGAGTTAATAATTGTATCATATTGGCTGGATTATCCCTGGTGGAGATTATTTCTACACTATATACCATTAAATGGTGATCAAGCCTCTATCTCTAATTGTTGTTTATTCTTTTTCTTTTGGGCTCTCTTTCTTTTCATGAATAATATCAAGGAAATTTCTGGGAAACAAAAATGAATATTTCTAACTCTTCTCAATGTGAAGAATAACATTTGGTTTTCCTTCGATTGCCAAATGGGGAACCACCCACTTCATCTTCATGTCATGTCCATTCAAGTAGACAGATGCCCATATGTAGTTTTCCTTATGCCTATTTTTCTCTATGATTCCTATATTAGAATGGGAATATGCCCATTATCAATGGGCATATGCTCATGTTCTAAACATTCTAATATAAGAATTGTTGAACTAAAATGTCATATGCTCATTCTAATCATTCTAATACTTGCAATATTGAACTTAGTCTGTTTAGTACTTCTATATTACTCATAGCTAGTCCACAATGCAAGATGCTAGTGGAGAGATAAAATTTATTTACTCTATCTTTATTTAAGAATGGGAAGTTGTTAGTTCTCTCATACAAACAAGCAAACATTTTTCTAATTTTATCTTGCATACAATGAAATTTTTCTAATACGTATAATAGAATAAATTGATACGAATTGAATGGGAAGATGCCCATTCAATTATAATATGAGTAATAGAAGAAAATTATTGTCAGTTTAGCACTTCTGTAGACTTAATCATATCTAACTCCATAATGCAAGATGTTATTGGAGAGATAAAATTTACTTTACCTTTTTTTAAGAATGGGAATGTGCCCATTCTTTCATACAAACAAACAAAAAAACAAACATTTTTTCATTTTATCTTGAATACAATTGTATCATTTTGGCTAGACTATCCTGGCCGAGCCAAGTGCTTCCTCTGCTAAGTGTTACACTACATACCCTCAAGGGGGATCAATCTTTATCTAGTTCTATTAAATTTTTTTAGCAATGGAAATCTTGGCTCCGCCAAGTGTTGCACTACATACCCTTGGGAAGATGCCCATTATCATAGTTTTATTAATTTGGTTTAGAAATGGAAGAAGCCCATTTTCATATAGGAGAAATTAACATATATTGTTTAAGACCATGACATATCAAGACTAGCATGCAAATATATTGTTTACCACTATGTATTTATTAATTAAAGGTAATTGTTTTAAAACAAGACTTGGACCACTTGTAATAATGAGAGGCATTATCCCATTCTCTAGAAATTATAACATTTTGGTTTGGCCATATTTTTTTTTAGTTGTATTGGACTATTTATAAATATGGGCATTTTTCCATCCTCAAACAAATAAACATTTATTTTTGGGTAGTTCCCATTTTTCATGGAAGGAGGACTAGATTAGAAGAAGAATTATAGTGTAAAAACATTCTAACATCCTTTATAGAGTTAATAATTGTATCATATTGGTTGGACTATCCTGGAGGAGCCTAGTGCTGCACTGCATACCCTTAAAGGGATATCAAGCCTCTATCTCTAATTGTTGTTTATTCTTTCAATTTTGCTCTCTCTTTTCATGAAATACAACAATGAATATTTCTAACTCTTCTCAATGTGAAGAATAACATTTGGTTTTCCTTTCATAGCAAAATGGGGAACAACCCACTTCATCTTCATGTCATGCCCATTCGATTAGACAAATGTCCATATGTAGTTTTTCTTATGCCTATTTTTCTCTTTAATTCCTATTATTAGAATGGGCATATGCTCATGTTCCAAACATTCTAATACACATAATATTGATCTAAAATGTCATATGTTCATTCTAAACATTCTAATACATGCAATATTGAACTTAGTCTATTTAGTACTTCTATATTACTCATAGCTAGTCCACAATGCAATATGCTAGTGGAGAGATAAAATTTACTTACTCTGTCTATATTTAAGAATGGGCAATTTCCCATTCTCTCATATAAACAAACAAATAATTTGTTCATCCTATCGTGATTATAATGTAGTTTTTTCTAATATGTCTAATATAAGAAATTGATACGAATTGAATGGGAATATGCCCATTCAATTTTAATATGAGTAATAGAAGACAATTCTCGTTATTTTAGTGCATTTATATTAATCATCTCTAACTCCATAATGCAAGATGTTAGTGGAGATATAAAATTTACTTTACCTTTGTTTGATAATGGCAAGGTGCCCATTCAGTCATACAAACAAACAAACATTTTTTTCATTTTATCTTGAATACAATTATATCGTTTTGGTTGGACTATCCCTAGCTAAACCAAGTTCTGCCTTCGACAAGTGTTGCACTACATACCCTCGAGGGGGATCAAGCCTTATGTAGTTATATTATTTTTTTTTAGGAATGGGCATCTTGGATCTACCAAGTGTTGCACTACATACCCTTGGGAAGATGCCCATTCATAGTTCTATTAATTTGATTTAGAAATGGCAGATGCCCATTTTCATATAGGATAAATTAACATATATTGTTTAAGACCATGACATATCGAGACCATCATGTAAATATATTGTTTACCATCATGTATTTATCAATTAAAGGTAATTGTTTTAAAGTAATACTTTGACCGCTCGTAATAATGAGAATAGAAATTGGCCCATTCTCTAGACATTATAACATTTTGGTTTGGCCATATTTTTTCAAGTTCTTTGGACTATTTAGAAATATGGGCATTATTCCATCCTCAAACAAACAAACATTTATTGTTGTGTAGTTCCCCATTTTGCATGGAAGGAGGACCAGATTAGAAGAAGAATTATAAAAACATTATGACAACATTAATAGAGTTAATAATTATATCATATTGGTTGGACTATCCTGGATAAGCCTAGTGTTGCACTGCATACCCTTAAAGGGAGATCAAGCCTCTATCTCTAATTGTTGTTTATTCTTTCACTTTTGATCTCTCTCTTTTCATGAAAAACAACAATGAATATTTCTAACTCTTCTCAATGTGAAGAATAACATCTGGTTTTCCTTTCATTGCAAAATGGGAACTACCTACTTCATCTTCATGTCATGCCCATTCGAGTAGACAAATGCCCATATGTAGTTTTCCTTATGCCTTTTTTCTTTTTGATTCCTATTATTAGAATGGGCATATGCTCATGTTCTAAACATTCTAATACATGCAATATTGATCTAAAATGTCATATGCTCATTCTAAACATTCTAATACATGTAATATTAAACTTAGTCTGTTTAGTACTTTTATATTACTCATAGCTAGTCAAAAATGCAAGATGCTAGTGGAGAGATAAATTTACTTACTCTATCTATATTTAAGAATGGGCAATTGCCCATTCTCTCATACAAACAAACAAACATTTTTTTCATTTTATCTTGCATATAATGAAATTTTTCTAATACATATAATAGAATAAATTGATACAAATTGAATGGGCATATGCCCATTCAATTATAATATGAGTAATAGAAGAAAATTATTGTCAGTTTAACACTTCTGTAGACTTGATCATATCTAACTCCACAATGCAAGATGCTAGTGGAGAGATAAAATTTACTTTACCTTTGTTTAAGAATGGGCAGGTGCCCATTCTATTATACAAACAAAAAAAAAAATCATTTTATTTTGGATACAATTTTATTGATTTGGCTGGACTATCCTTGGCCGAGCTAAGTTCTACATCTACCATGTGTTGCACTACATAACCTCGAGGGGGATCAAGCCTTGTGTAGTTCTATTCTTTTTTTTAGGAATGGGCATCTTGGCTCTGCCAAGTGTTGCACTACATACCCTTGGGTAGATGCCCATTCTCATAGTTCTATTAATTTGATTTAGAAATGGTAGATGCCCATTCTCATATAGGATAAATTAACATATATTATTTAAGACCATGAGATATCGATACTAGCATGCAAATATATTGTTTGCCACCATGTATTAATTAAAGGTAATTATTTTAAAACAAGACTTAGACCGCTCGTAATAATGAGAATAGACATTATCCACATTCTAACATTTTGGTTTGGCCATATTTTTTGTCAGTTGTATTGGACTATTTAGAAATATGGGCATTTGTCCATCCTCAAACAAACAAACATTTATTGTTGGGTTGTTCCCCATTTTGCATGGAAGGAGGACCATTGCAATGGAAGGAGGACCATATTAGAAGAAGAATTATAGTGTAAAAACATTCTAAAAACCTTTATAGAGTTAATAATTGTATCATATTTGTTGGACTATCCTGGAGGAGCCTAGTGCTTTGCACTGCATACCCTTAATGGGAGATCAAGCCTCTATCTCTAATTGTTGTTTATTCTTTCACTTTTGGTATCTCTCTTTTCATGAATTTTTTTTTTTTTTTTTTTGAATATTTCTAACTCTTCTCAATGTGAAGAATAACATCTGGTTTTCCTTTCATAGCAAAATGGGGTACAACCCACTTCATCTTCATGTCATGCCCATTTGAGTAGACAAATGCCCATATGTAGTTTTCCTTATGCCTATTTTTCTTTGTGATTCCTATTATTAGAATGGGCATATGCTCATGTTCTAAACATTCTAATACACACAATATTGATCTAAAATGTCATATGCTCATTCTAAACATTCTAATACATGCAATATTGAACTTAGTCTATTTAGTACTTCTATATTACTCATAGCTAGTCCACAATGTAAGATGCTAGTGGAGTGATAAAATTTACTTACTATGTCTATATTTAAGAATGGGCAGTTTCTCATTCTCTCATACAAACAAACAAACAATTTTTTCAACCTATCTTGAATACAATGTAGTTTTTTCTAATATGTCTAATACAAGAAATTGATACGAATTGAATGGGAATATGCCCATTCAATTATAATATGAGTAATAGAAGAAAATTATCATCATTTTAGCGCATCTATATTAATCATATCTAACTCCACAATACAAGATGCTAGTGGAAGGATAAAATTTGAATACAATGTAATATTTTTATAAAATTTACTTACTTTGTCTATATTTAAGAATGGGTAGTTGCCCATTCTCTCATACAAACAAACAAACAATTTTTTCAACCTATCTTGAATACAATGTAGTTTTTCTAATATGTTTAATACAAGAAATTGATACGAATTGAATGGGTTTTTTCCTTTCAATTATAATATGAGTAATAGAAGAAAATTCTCATCATTTTAGCACATCTATATTAATCATATCTAACTCCACAATACAAGATGCTAGTGGAGAGATAAAATTTACTTTGTCTTTGTTTAAGAATGGGTAGTTTCCCATTCTCTCATACAAACAAACAAACTTTTTTTTCATTTTTTCTTGAATACAATGTAATTTTTTTAATAAAATTTACTTACTCTATCTATAGTTAAGAATGGGCAGTTGCCTATTCTCTTATAAAAACAAACAAACAATTTTTTCAACCTATCTTAAATACAATGCAATTTTTTTCTAATATGTCTAATACAAGAAATTGATACGAATTGAATGGGCATATGCTCATTCAATTATAATTTGAGTAATAGAATAAAATTCTAGTCATTTAAGCGCATCTATATTAATCATATCTTACTCCACAATGCAAGATGCTAGTGGAGAGATAAAATTACTTTATCTTTGTTTAAGAATGGGCAATTTCAAATTCTCTCATACAAAAAAACAAACATTTTTTTAACACAACGTAATTTTTCTCTCAGAATAAATTTTACTTCATTCTCACAAAGAAGCATCATATAAGAATGATAGAATAAGGGATGTTGTTCACTCTCATAGCCTTAGGGCAAGATGTTAGTGGAGAGATAAAAAATTGTCTTTGTTTAAGAATGGGAAGTTGTCCATTCTCTCATACAAACAAACAAACAGTTTTTCTTTTTCTTTTTTAATATACTAGAATGATAGAATGACAGAATAATGACATCGTCAATCCCTGATTAAGAGAGATTTTCAACTTTCCTTTCTCAAAATTCTCGATTGATTTGTGTAGGGAACGACTAAGAAAGAAAGGGAAATTATAATTCATACCATGGTAGATATGACTTAACATAGGGAAATGGTGGGCATAACCTACCTTGTACCTACCCTCCAGGTGATAAATTGCATCAAGTGTAGGGTGATTTTATTGAAAGGATCAAGTAAATAATCTCTCTCAAAACTTGCACAGTGATGTCTTAGTTTCTCTTTACCCACCAAAAAATTTCCCATCTCCTCATCACTTTTTTTCTTCAGTTTGTAAATCTCCCTCCCCTCATTCTTCATCCCAACCACTATAGCAATAAAATCCACATAAGTTGGTATAGAAAAACCCCGATACTAGCCCGACCATCCTTCCAATGACTAGAAAAATCCTTTCTCAGGGATTCTTCATGGCCTTTAAAACTTTGAAAGAGATGACATACCTACCTTTTCTAGCATCATCCAAACTCTTCTACTAATCCCATTGGTCGAATCAGGTTCTAGACGAACTAGATCACCGCCCATAGTTTTTGTTTCTCTATTAAAATGGCAATAAAACCAACCCAGTTCAAAACCTTCTTGTCCATTCTAAAACCAATGATCGTACTTTATCAATCCCTTCTCTAAACCAAATGTCCTTTCTAAAACCAACACAATCACTTATATCATCCAACCTCTCACATGTCTCCTCATTACTTCTTACTCTTCCTTTATACCCAATACTTGACAGAGAATGATTTTCAATCATTAATAATCATTACAATGACACAGAAATTTTAACCTCTTGAACCTCTATTTGCAAGGTAAACTACGGCCTTGTTCCCTTCCTGTAGACATGATTATAGGAAATCAGTTAAAAAATGTTTCCATGTAATTCTCCCATTCTTTTTATTTTAATACAAGCAATAGTGAACTTAATCATTTTAATAACTCTTTGAAGGTTGTGAGAATGGGCAGCTGACCATTCTAAATATAATTCAATTCTATCTCTATTCTTCTTTTATGAATCCTATATGAGAACTCGCATTTTCTCATTCAATACACGATTGAACTGTTAATTAATTTAATAACTATGAATACTTGTGATAATGAAGAGCTACCCATTCTAAAATAAAGTAAATTTTCTCTAATTTTCCTAATATATGATTCGAATATGAGAATAGGAAATTTCCCATTCTAAAACAAATTAAATTTTATCTTCTTCTTCTATGATTCCTATAAGAGACTAGGCATCTTCCCATTCAAGAATCTATATTCTTATTTTATGATTCCTATATGGGATTAGTTTTTCATTCGATACAAGATTGAACATAATCATTTTAATACCTATGAAGGTTGTGATTATGGGGAACTTCCCATTCAAAAACAAAGTAAATTTGATCTATTTTTCTTATATGATTCCTATATGATAATGGGAAACTTCCCATTATAAAAAAATTATCTATATGATTCCTCTATGATTTTGCCCATTGGAAATAAATTTTTCTCCCCGTGGGCATAAGCTCCTTCCAAACATTCTAATCAAGCAATATTGAACTTAAACATTTTAAATCTATAGTTTACCTAACGACAATTCATATTAATCTTATAACTATAATTAATCTCTTATTACATGCCAAAACTATATTATGTTAAATAATTTATTTTTTTTAAATAAGTCATATCATCCTATTTAATAATTAAATAATTCAAAATATATATATACAAATCAACAACCCCACATGTTCCCCACTTAAGTCAAAATCACTTCTCACCTAAAAATCAATTCCCACCTAAAAATTCAATTCCCTCAAATTATTAAATTATTAACCCCACCCATGAAGTCAATAATTCAAAAATCTCCTATCCGACAACAAATCCAAAAATCAATAGTGTAAAGTGAGCACATGACTTCACTATTACACCTAACCATGTCCCCACTCCACATCACACCTTTTCCTTTTCTCACATCATGAACCCCACCATCAAATCAACTCTTCATCATGTCCTCTTAATCAAGATTTATTTTACAAATTATAATTATTTGTTAATCCTTTATTTTAATCCAAATTCAAGTTATAAATAGAACTCTTTCTCCCTCTAAAAAAAGGAGGAGAGGAGGAAAAATTCTTGAAATTCTCAAGCTTAAAATTCATAATATTTTGTCAAAATTGTTTGTGAAGCTTTGAATCATATTGTGGAGTGTTTGGAGGTGAAGCTCTATCGGTCTCATATTGTCACTCTAATGATCAATTTGTTGTTATATCGAAACACTAGCTTGGTATCATATTTATATTATTTATTCAACATATTACAAATCTCTATAGTTTTGGCATGTCATCTTATCATTGGATATTCATTATTTTCTTGTGAACACGGGGTTGATAGCCACCAAGGAAGTTAACGCTTCTCGATTTGCTTTGTCAGGCAACCCCCGCATATCATTATCTAATCTTATATGTTTCCATCTTACAGATCTATCTTCTTTCTCACATATCTATTTTCTCTGCGCCCATATCCAGAATCCATATCTACATCTGAGGTCCTAAGCCCTCTATCATTCAAAGTTTTTGGTGGCTTACAGTCTCGGTGTTCACCCATGCGAGAACGAGTTTTCTAGATCAACATTTGGCACGCCTAGTGGGACCAGATCCTAGATCTGGTCATTTTTTTTTATTTTATTCATCTTTTTTAACTTGCTTATTTGTAATATTCAAGTATTTTTTTGATTTCAAGTTATTTAAGTCACTCATCAAAATCACCAGGAGGTATGTTCTCTTCTTGTTTTCTATTAAATCTACTCACATGGGGAAATAATCCTTGAAAATTAACCTCATATTTACTTAAGTTTAGTTTTATCATAGGATATATATTTTACATCTTTCATTGTTTTTACTCACTTGTTTACAAGGTTTTCGTATTAATCTTCACTAGTTCAGTATGTTCAGTCGTTTAGGTTGCCTTCGAGGTATGTGATTTTCTTGTTTTTCATGGGTTTGTGATCCAGTTATTTATAATTGGTATAAATTTATATGATTATTATTAGAAAATTAAAAAAAAAATAATGGAAAATTGTATTAAGTTATGAAAATCTAAATAAACCATCCACTCCATCCTTCACATCTCCCTACCCCACATCCCAACTCTTGAGCCCATCTCCCCATCCCACTTCGTCACACCCTTCTCAACTTATCCACCTCCCCATCTCTCTCTACCTCGGCCATGTCCTTCATCTCCCTCACTATAGACTCCTTCACCTTCTCCACTACCT
This sequence comes from Taxus wallichiana var. yunnanensis, assembly GCA_018340775.1. Classification (NCBI taxonomy): domain Eukaryota; kingdom Viridiplantae; phylum Streptophyta; class Pinopsida; order Cupressales; family Taxaceae; genus Taxus; species Taxus wallichiana. Next base: position 626,659,033 of record CM031234.1, read on the forward strand.
CGAGTTACCTCCATTCCCAACATGCTACCTTCCCCTTTCCCTCAATGCACTCCTATCCCCTTCTCCTCATGCACACTCCACTCCTCCTTCCTTCTTCCCACGTCCCATCTCCTTTACCTACCACCTCATCTCTCCCATAGTCCTCCCCACACACACTCCACTCTTCCTTCCCTCTTCTCACACATATCTCCCTTCACCACCCACTCCCACACATACCCTCCAACACAACTCCACATCCACACCGAAGCTCTCTCCCCAAACACTCCCCATCTCCACCGCTCCCACTCCATCTCTTTTCCACTCAACTTATTCCATATAGCTTTACTTCCTTCCTTCTCCATGTGCTTAAATCCCTCAACTCACCTTCCCTCCTCTTCACCGAGTCATCTCCAGTTCTCCACTTCTCCCAACAACCTCGTCTCCCTCCTTCTCCCCACTCGACCATCTGACCTGCTTTCTCCTCAACACTGACCTGTACACCCTTCCTACCATATCCACGTAGACTCACCATATTCCAATGCGTGACACTTCCAGTTTTTCCCATCTCAATTTTGAATTCACACACATTTTTTGGGTATTGATTATATGAGTCACTCCATCATAGAAATAGGCTCACAATTTTATACAACATAGTTCTAAATAACACAATCATAATGATTGGTTTAATAAAAAGTGATTGATTTGCTTTCTAACATCTGTTATAACTCATTACACCTCATTTTCAAATTCATGCAAGCTTTATGGATAGTGACTGTCCCTATCCAGATAGTGATGCTCGATTCTTCCAACTATTTCCAATTTCAAAATTCATGCAGCCTTCAAAGTCAATTTAAGGAAAAAAGTCTTATATATTTTTTTTGTTTGCAATTATTTATCACACGTATATTATTGATATATCACTTGCTCCAACTCATTTTCAGATCCATGTAAGCTTTCTGGTAGTCACTATCAATAACTCTTTATATTACCTAGCTTATAATCCTTTACAATGATATTTTATAAACATTGTTTACTAATAACTTGAGTCTAGGTTTCAATGATATTCCAATCTCTATTATGCATATATATCTATTCTACACATAGGTATTATTACAGTTTGCTACATTTTCCATATCCAAAGTAAATACAAATGAAGTTTATGACCATGCCGATAAAAAAGTCCATTACTTATTTTCCAACTCAATGTTACATTGATCCCAAATTTGTATTTAGCATTTCATGACAGTCTCTTTTTAACGAATGATCATAATTCTCAAACATATATTTGTTAATAATAGTGTCTCATAAGTTTTTATAATGAATGGATATATAACTTAGTGATTTTACAATCTCTTTGTAGAAATGGGCTTATAATTCTTATATAACACAATAAACATCTTTTCAACACCATAGTGTACTATATATATTTCACGTTTATTTTGATATAATTCACTTTATGTCATCATACATTTAAAAATTTGTGTCCCTCTGTAGTAGGACCACTTGTGGTGTACTTAAAATCAATATTTTTTTTCAAGAAGGAAGTCGGTAAGAATTTCCTTTAATCATTCCCATTGATTAAACGTCTTATCGCATTGTATAAGCTATTAACATCTAACATTCAAATAATTTAAATCAATTTATCTTTAAACAAATGTTTATTCAATTTAGATATTTCATAGTTCATGTCGCATTTAATAGCTTATTATTAATATTTCATTAACTATTTTTATTATAATTTTATATATATATATATATATATATATATATATATATATATTATTTTCATTTATTTGTTAATATAATTTTTATTAATGAAATTTTTTAGATTTTATAAGCTATTAAATTCGACATACATATTCACATCGGTTTGATAACATTGTTTTTTATAAGGAACTTAATTATTATTTTATCCATTTATCATTCATTTGTATAAGTTTTAGGTTTGGTTTGTTAATTGCCTTTTACATGTCAGTTGTATACCTTTCTTAACCCATGCTAACTAATTGTCATATTTTCTTTTTTAGCAGGTAAAGTCTAAATTATGATTAAACCAAACATGCATCGCAAGTCACCTCTTATCAACCCCATCTATGAACGTGAATCCTCTAATTTCAGGGTACTCGGGGCATTTCAGGTCACTAACTCACACTTTCAAAATACATCACTATCAAGTACAATCAAATAACACCAATAAGCGATTCTCCAGGTATTTCTCATTTTTCTCTATTTTCTCTTTTCTACATCAAACTTTCCCTTTCCTGAGTGTCTGTATACATCGAATGTCACATTTCATTTTGGTCTAAAACAAACCTTCGTATCCTTCCTGATCACATAGCTTAAGTAAAAGAATTTAACTCTTTGCATTTCACTTATCACACACTACCTGAGACTGCACAAACATAATTAACACATCAAAACACTCCTCTCACTTGGTTAACTAATTGGGACCTAAACACCCAACAGAAACCATCTCAGACATCTCCCAATCCATAACTACCTAAAACCAGCCTTAGACTCCTTTAGGCACCTTCATTACTTATTTTTCTTTTTTGTTCACATCCTCTAAATTAATCATGATGCTAAAAATATTCTTCTTGATTTGTTTTTCAACAACATACATAAACAAATGTTTCTCTATTTCACACCTATTGTTGCTCTCTCCCAAATCGAGACAAAACAACAATCTACTCTATCCAATAAAGTTACTTCCTCTGATGATCTCACTCAACAAGATTCTAAACTCAAAACCACGCCTTCAGTCACCCAACCTCCAGTCTCCATGGTCTCACCTCATGAGAACCATGTCATACAAAATTCTCCCCACCTTGACACCAACCCTCATATCCCTCGTCAAGCCAATCTTCCTAAATCGATCACCACCATCTCATCTCCTTCTCTCCTCTAAGATACACTCAAATCTCCTCCTAACCCCATATATGACTTCTTACTCCAGAAATCTCTTATAATCTCTCAATCCTCCCAATCTCCAAATTGGTGGATCACATTCCACCCACATCCCATTTTGACAATTCCATTAATAGGCCTATCCAACCGTCTCAAACTCTTAACACATATATTCCCACTTATCGTCATGCCCTTATCACTCAACATCAACCTACACAACAATCCCAACCTGTGACACATGTTAGTCTTTGCCAAGTAATCCCCAAACATCTACATATCCACAAATTAATCAATTGTCTTATCAAACCATTCCACAAACATCCTATCCACAAACTTATCAACCACCTTATCAGACACTTCCTCAACTACCCACACACCCACAAATTTATCATTCACCTTATCAAACTACTTTTCAAACCACACAACCAATCCAATCTCAACCTTACAACACCTCGAGTGATTCAATTCACGCCTTAATGAATCGGTTAGCCAGTTTAGAAACCCTTACCATACCACCCAAGAACACCTTATCCTATGAACACATTTGTAATGAACCCATTCATCCGTCGGTTCCAATTAAACCTTACCCTCCTCATTGGAAACTTCCTGCATTTAATAAGTTCAATAATAAAGAAGATCCCCAACAACATCTCCTCACATTTAAACACGCATGTTGTCTTATTGCATGCATGATCATGATCTACTTCTTCACACTTTCCCCATGTCTTTGTCTGGTCCCGGGCTGACTGGTATAACAATATCCCATGACATTCCTTATTCTCTTTCACTCAACTTGCACAATTGTTCTTAGAACACTTTTCTATCAATATCACACACAAGACCACTATCACTGATCTATATACCATTCAACAGTATGAAATGAGCCCATCACCGACTTCATCGCATGATGGCATGATGTTATAAACCAACTATCCTTCACTATCCCACAAACCGAACTCATCGACTTATTCTCACATTCGTGTGCCAAACATATATCATCCACTTTGCAGATCCAATCATTCTGAACCTTTGATGAAGCTTTCACAATGGCTCACAAGCTCAAACTCATGCCATTGAGCAGGTCATCTTAAATTAAGTTCAACTAAATCAAAATTGAATCCACTAAACCATTCACACATAATGACAAATTTAAGGGTGTGGCCAACACTGTGGTCATTGAACCCTCATCCCCATCTACACCAAGCACATGGTCTCAACAATGATCTCCTCAATCAACAACCAACTACACTCCTTTAGGAGAATCATACAGTTCTGTATTTGATAAGTTGATGAGCGTAAACTCTATCCAACTTCCTCCCATACGACCCGTAGACAACTCACAAGCCAAGCCTATTTGGTATCACGAGGCCCACTTTTGTAAATATCATCGAGTCAAAGGTCATGACATTGAGAGATGTCATTCCTTCAAAGATCATGTCCAACAACTTGTAAATCAAGGGGATATCCAAATTGATACTTCCACTGTGCAAACTAATCAACCACCAACAAATCACGTCACCCCCTTTACATCTCAACTATCAAATGCTTGTATGGTTGACACTATCAATCAAGATCTTATCTTATCACCAACTCCACATGTTCCCACAGTGGACATTATTCCCACCTCTTATTCAAAACCTGTCACACCTACATCAACTTTTACTACTTGTGTTGAACCTACACCTTCTCCTATCCTTATCACATCCACATCAAATTCAACTATATCATCCATTTCCCACTTTCAAATACATCCCAATCTACCACATTAGATTCATCCTTAGCACTTATTTCAGGCCCCACTCGTATCCACACATATCCCTACATCTCTCCCATCTATTTCTTCACCCATATCTGCCTCAAATACACCTGTTACTACACCTACATTACTCACAACCATCCCAACTAAACTCAGTTCTACTACATGCACCCTTACAACCCTACCTTCGACATCAACCCCATTAGCTAACATATCATTCTTACCCCTCAAAAAATTTATGAAACAACCAGTCCTTCTACTTCTACATCTGAAAATGCTCCTACATTTGCTGCATTACCCTTACCCATAAGGTCTACTCCATCGGTTATCACATCACTCACATCTCCACATATTCCAAAAATGCCTACATCTTTATCTATCCCAGCTGACCCCTATACCTATCATATCAACAAGTCCACCTATCTCTACCTTGACAACCTTGCCCATGGCCACATCACCCAATATATCCCAATACTCTTTACCTAATCCTTCTATCACACCAACCCAATCCTCTCGATCTGTAACCCTATCAAATATACCCCTTGAATCACCTACTATACCAACACATCCACCTAAATCAAATAAAGATGCTTTACCTTCTCCCTCTAAAAATCATCTCTTTCCATGCCCAAATCAAAACAATCCACATCTCACATAGATATCATTAATCACATCATACAAACACCTATCTCTTCATTAACATCTTCGTCTTGTTTTAGACAGTTTCTCCATTGATAACCACACCACCACTATCAGATCCTCCGGTTGAAATTATTGTCATCCTACTAGAGGTAAATCTTCTCAGTTGAAGTCTAAGGCTCGGGGAAAACATCCCCGATAGTCCCTTGCGCCTCCTCGGAAACATTCAGGTTTTCCCTCTTCTCAACAATCTAATGCCACAACATCCATGTCAAGATCAGTTTTTCCATCTACGACATCTTGCAATAATCAATCCACATCCAAACAATATCATCCTTCAACCAAATTTGATTTGTCCTCCAAAACATGAAATTCACATCCAATCTACATCCACATTTTCTCCTAACTCCAAGTTGAGACATCCTATCAAAACCCACAAGAGTTACCTTCCCCATGACACTTCAATGGGGTCATACACAGATATCTTTTGACATTTAACTCAACATCTACCATCAAAATTCCTCCTATTAAATCCTTTAATCCCTATGGTCCCAAGCCATCATGGTTCAATCCTAATTGTAGTTGCGCTTATCATCATACCCCAGTCATGACATCGAACATTATAAGGCCTTTCGGTCAATCATCCACAACCTTATTGAGAAAGATGATTTCCTCATTCAGGGAAAGTTCCTTCTCCATCTACCTTGAATCCAATCCATATCCCATCTGTCAGATCTCCCATGATCCCTCCATCCACATCATCCCTTAATATCCATCCAACCCATGTCATTCCTCCTAAGGAATGCCCTCCATTGTTCATCAATGTCGCTTATCTTACTAAGCACACTTGTGGTCTCCATCATTTACCCCATCCAAATCTAAAATAATCTCATCTAAGCTCTTTTGACATCCTTTACCTCCTTCACATTTAACTCATTGGGGAAACAACCTTCCCTCACCCTTGAGCATCTCATCCGTATAACTCCTTTGTTACTAGGGGACTTTTCTCTTTGACATTGTTTTTGTTTACTTTCTTCACATCCATCCAATCTAAATTAATTATATCCAGATCCTCATCTCATTCTAAGTCCCTTTGGGACCATATTTGTTCTTTTATGTTTATGCTCCTTTTGGGAGTATCATCTTTTTCATTTATTTCAAGCCCTCCTTTGAGGCCATGTTTGTCTCTCCATTGAGGGACCTTTTTCTCTAAGGGACCATATTTTGTGTCTCTTCTGGGGCACCATCTATTTCGAAGTCCACCATTGTGGCTATATGTGTGTCTCTTTTGGGACACCATTTATTTCATCAAGCCCTCCTTTGAGGCCATGATTGTCCTTCTATGTTTATGTCTCTCTTAGGGGCATCATCATTATTTTCATCTAAATCCACCATTGTGGTCATATGTTAGTTTTTGTTTCTTGCTTGGCTATCATCTCATCTTATTGCAACTTCACTGTCTTCTCTCTCGTGGTGGTAAACTAGAAATGGAACCTCTTAATGCATTGCACTTGTGACCAATCTACTATTAACATATTTACCAATGAGAACTTAGTTACATCCTTAGATTGTTCTGCCATCTTTAGCCCCTTCCATTTGTCATTGTAATAATCTGAATTATGTGGTCCACCTTCACTACTTTGATGTGATCCCATAACCATTACATCCATTACCTTCTCATTCTCCTATTGCAGCCATGCAAAGGGTCCAGGTGTCTCTTGTACATTCCTTATCCCCTCTTAAGTGGTTTACTTAGCTATTCCCAGCTCTCCCCCATGTGAAGCTCAAATTCATGTATGTAAAAGGCAAAATCAAAGTTATAAAAATAGACTGATCCCTCAAAGGACAATTGTTCATGCAAAAAAAAAAAAAAAAAGTATACAAATCAAAATCAAAGCAAAATCAAAAGAAATAGACTGATCCCTTGAAGGATGGCTATCATATTATTCTTGCATCCATATTATGTATAAAGTAGACCATACCCTCGAAGGATGGCTACTCTATTATTATGGCATCTAGAAGGTTTTCCGCATTGAATCAACCTTCTTTTATCAACATTTTCTAAAAGCTTCCCATTGATCAACTTTCTCGCTATTGTTCTTTCCCTTTCCTAGAGTCTGGGGCATAGACTTAAGGAACACCACCTTTGGAGATCCCTCTTCCCATGTACAAGTCACATCTTTGATCCCTTTTTCATGTCAACATTAGGATTATAAGCATCTTTCATCCATATTTCCCTCATGATCTTTTGGTATAACTAACTATCGATGGTTATGTATTAACACCTACTATTGGCTACAAGTGCAATGCCTTGAGTGGTAACCTTTCTTGTTTATCTCCAATCCAGTTCAAAACATAGTTTCCATATACACCCTTGCTATAACTATGTTCCATTCATCTCATCCAAATCATCTTTTATAAAAATCACATCAAATTTCACACTATGAATTTTATATCTATCCATCATCTCCATGAATGTGTTTGCAAATACACTTTTCGGTTTGTGAATTCTACTTGATCACCATTGTAGTTTTGAATCCTACTTGAGGGTCCTTCTCAAGGAAAGTTCATTATCCTGTAGCTCCTTATCTCTCAACATGTTCAACACCATATTTGATCCATTTCTCCTCACTCTCCATGTCCACTCATCACCATTTGTCTCCACATCATCCTTCTCACCTTTTTATCCCCTTGCATGACGCCAGATATCTTACTTGTCTTTCCTCTTGAGTTTCTCTTTTACTCTTCCGCTTTCAGTTTGACAATCTTGCTTAACCATCCATATAGCCAGAGAACCTTAGTTAAGGTATATCTTCTTCCTTGGATCCTCCCACTGTAGAAGCTTCTCCACCATTTCCTCTTTCAACAAACGACAATCACCACCACAAATGTCTTTCCACTCCTCCTTTTCCGCTTAACACTCTTGCATCATCACTACCACCACGTGGGCATCCCAGTTAAGGATTTCCCTTACACTCTCCATCTACACTGCATATGTTCCTCCATCCACTCATGTCACACTCCTTTGTTTCTTTGTTATCACTTTAATATCACCTCCTTTCATCTCTTGTTCCATTTTGGTATACACTGCTCAGTCTTTTCATCATTCTTCTTCTTCTTCGGTTTGGTGATCCTACTTAACCATCTCCATCATAGGGAAATCTTACTTAAGAGTTTCTCTTAAGAATGGTTGGCCATCTGATCCTTCCATCTCCCATCATCTCTTCCTCATCTTTTGTCCCCACCTCTCATCATACTCATCCATTCCAACCAACCATTCCACACCTGCATCCAATACAATGTTGTCTTTCTCCTTCCATATCATCACTTCGGTTTGGTGATCTTACTTAAATCCTCCTACGGCATGGTGATCTTACTTAAGAGTCCCTCTTAAGCATGATTTGTCATCCTACACTCCCCCACTACCCCACATTCTCTCCATCTACATTTTCTCATCATTCCCCATCATCACATCCTCTCACCTCCTCTTCCATTCTCAAAACACCACTTCTTACTAGTCCCTTTTTCATCTCCATCATCCATCACTTGGGTAATCTTACTTAACCATTGCTTCTCCATTCATTTCATGTCTTGTTTCTTCATTTCTCTCTCATTCATTCTCATCCACTTGCATCCTCTCCTCACCTTCATCTTCCTACACATCATTATCCCTCCTTTCTTTACTCTTTCCACTCCATCTTCTAGAGTTCTCCCACATATCTACTCCCATGTTTACCCATCATTGTCATTGATCTTCCAATTCTTTCATCATCATCTTCCATTTCCACACTAGAATTATTGGTGGACTTCTCCTAAAAATCACTCATCCCCATTCTACACAGCTTGAATCCTTTTCTTTGACCTCCTCCATTCTATCTTCATTCCTTCCTTCCTCTGTGTCCTCTGATCATTATCGAGGACTTCTCCTAACATCCCTTCATTGGCATTCCCCCTCCCATTCTTTGTATTTACTTTCTACCTTGTCTTATCTTTTGTCCCATCTTTTCCTACTGATCATTATCGGTGGATTTCTCCTAACATCCATTCACTAGCATTTCCTTTCCTATCCCTTCCTTTCTTTTTCCTCGCCACCTCTCTATCTTCCATTCTTCCTTGCCAATTTCTTCACTGTCTTCATCATACACCTTCTCTCTATTTTCTCGTCATCAACATATCCTCATCTCATGCATCTCTTTCTTTTTTTCCAATCGATGTCATTCCTTCCCTCAAGTTTCTCTTTACGTTCCTTATGCTTCTCACTCTTTACCAAATATCTTCATTCTTGGTTCCCTTCCTTCTACATAATTTTCTTCGTTGTCTTCTCCTCCTTTCTGATCTTCATCTTATTTCACTTCCTCTACATCATCCTTCTTCCCATTTTACCTCACACTTCCTCCTTACTTCCCCATCGAAAACCTAACTCTTCAATGTTATCCCATTTCCTTTATCATCTCATCATCCACATGCATTTCCATATATATCTATATAGTAGATGGAGATGGATGGGGCCCCATATTCTTTGCGAGGGCTGCCTTGGGACGATGCAAGCTAGTCGGCTCCCGCTTCCCGATTTGATATTCTTTGCCTTGGATTTCCTCACTATGATCTGTTTCCCTCAATTTTCTTTTCTCTATCATCTCTTTCGTTTTCCATTACCTCTCTGTTTTCCTCTACTCCAACCTTCATCATGCCTTTCATCTTGAATAACTCTCTCCCTTTTTCATAATTTCATCCTCTGCTCTGTTCTTTTCTTGTCTTCTCTTTGTTTGTCCTTCTTCCTTTCCCCCTTTCTCTATAATCCTTCTTTGTTATCTTCTTCCTCCCCTTTCATTCCTTATTTTCTCCTCCTCCATCTCTCCGTCCCTCTATTCCATATCCATGTCACCTTCATATTCAATCTTTCTTTCTTCTCATAATCAACCAATCCTCCTATCTATTCCCTTTTCTCTTTCTCAACATCCCTTACATCTGCATTCATAGTCAATGCCAATGTTTCTCCATTTATGTATCACCATCTATCCCTTTCATTACCGTTCTTGTTCTTCTCTTTGCCACATTGACCTCTTCTCTTTTTAGAACCCTGTCACATCTTTTATCTTCAGTCCTCTTGCAGGGACATCATCATATCCATTTCTAAGAATCTCTTCCCATCTTCTTTTGACATTTTTGTCTTGGAAGATACCATAACGGCCATCACCTATCTAATCTTGTTCTCTTCCTTGAATATTTTCTTTGCTTTTGTTTTGTCACAAAAGTATCTCTATCACACTTGTCCAAAGAAATAAGACTTTTTGTCTTCTTCACCTTCTAATTTGCTAACACTTATGCATCTTTCCTATGAAACATGATTGTCATCATATTTATTACCCTTTTAGGGCATTTTATCTCACCTTTCTATCCTATCTACTCATCTTGTCCACATTTATGATTATTCTATCTATGTCTTATGTTGGGGCACCTTTTCATCCTTGTACTTGTCAACACATATAACTCACTTTGTGTCTTTCTCGTGCCCTGTGCTGGGGCATCATTATCTTCATTCTTGTCCATTTTTGGACGCATGATTTTTTTACACGATTCCTTGCAAACAAAGGATTGCACATCTTTCATTTAGTTGCACATATTTTGATGTTTTCCTATGACCCATTGGTCATCTTGGTTTACATCCATACTGCAATGGTCTTCACCCACTCACTGGTCTATAGAATGTTGTCATCTGTCTCCATTGAGACCGTAATTGTCCTCTACCGATGTGATATTGGAGTCACCACCATATTTTTTATTTATTGCGATCCTTTTTTTCTGGGGCATCTTGCCTTTGGTCATGTCTTCATCCATCCTCGACACATCTTTCATCTAACCCTTTTTGTTTTTGTCTCATGGCTTGCTATCACAAACCACTCAACAAAAAGGGCAAATGTAGACACCAAATTTTGGTATCACCCGTGTTTTGGTCTCCTTCAGCAGGCTTACTCAAATCTCGTTTCCCACCGACAATTCATATTCAGTTAATTAATCTTATAACTTAATTAATCTCTTATTACATGCCAAAACTATATTATGTTAAATAATTTATTTTTTTAAATAAGTCATATCATCCTATTTAATAATTAAATAATTCAAAAATATATATACAAATCAACAACCCCACATGTTCCCCACTTAAGTCAAAATCACTTCTCACCTAAAAATCAATTCCCACCTAAAAATTCAATTCCCTCAAATTATTAAATTATTAACCCCACCCATGAAGTCAATAATTCAAAAATCTCCCTATCCGACAACAAATCCAAAAATCAATAGTGTAAAGTGAGCACATGACTTCACTATTACACCTAACCATGTCCCCACTCCACATCACACATTTTCCTTTTCTCACATCATGAACCCCACCATCAAATCAACTCTTCATCATGTCCTCTTAATCAAGATTTATTTTGCAAATTATAATTATTTGTTAATCCTTTATTTTAATCCCAATTCAAGTTATAAATAGAACTCTTTCTCCCCTCTAAAAGGAGAGAGGAGAAAATTCTTGAAATTCTCAAGCTTAAAATTCATAATATTGTCAAAATTGTTTGTGAAGCTTTGAATCATATTGTGGAGTGTTTGGAGGCGAAGCTCTATCGGTCTCATATTGTCACTCTAACGATCAATTTGTTGTTATATCAAAACACTGGCTTGGTATCATATTTATATTATTTATTCAACATATTACAAATCTTTGTAGTTTTGGCATGTCATCTTATCATTGGATATTCATTATTTTCTATGAACATGGGGGTTGATAGCCACCGAGGAAGTTAACACTTCTCGGATCTGCTTTGTCAAGCAACCCCCGCATATCGTTATCTAATCTTATCTATTTCCATCTTCATTAGATGCAACATTAAAATTAATCATTTTAATTCATATATGACAATGATTAAGTTCAATATTTTGAGCTCGGTGGTGAGCTCACTCGCCCAACTTGGCTAGTCAATGACCACCCCACCTTGGCAGTTAACTCACCTACCTAGCTCGGTAGGTCAATTCGTCATCCCGGCTCGGGAAGTCAACTTGGCCAATCAACCTCTCCCACTCATCTCGGCGGTCACCTTTCCCACTCGGCTTAGTAGGTCAGCTCAATCACCCATATCGACTAGCCAACTCGATCACCATTTCAACAAATCAATTCGCTCACCCACTCGGTGGTTCAACTCTTCCACGAGCTCGAGTGTCAACTCACCTACCAAGCTCACGCGATTCAACTTGCCCACCAAGCTCGGCGAGTTGGCTCACTTGTCGAGCTCGACCGTCATCTCATCCGCCCACTCGGCATGTGCAGCTAGGCCACCTATCTTAGAAAATAAGTAATGTTTCTATGCGGTAACTATTATTTTGGTATTAGATTGCACTAAATAACATTATGAATAAAACAAAGCTATAAAATAACAAACTTAATTCATTTGGGATGTTGTATTCATCTAGAGATAACTTCTTATACAAATGCTTGATCCTATAATCTAGGAGTCAAGTCTTATCACTTAGTCTTCCTCATATCTCTCTCTTATCTCTAGAATCACTCTAACAAGCCTTTATTCTCTCCATACTCCTAATACATACGTGAGTTGTATAATAGTAAAAATTCACATATTACAACAATATTATCTTACTCACAAATATTATAACTACATGAGTTGTAAATACAACTCATATTACAAACAATACTAACCCATAGCGAGCACTAAGCGAATTTCCTTACATTCCCCCTTAGTGCGAACATGGTGGAAAAACATTCACACACTTATCTATAGTATGCTCACCCATGTGGCATGCCCAACTTGGCTCATGACCTTGATCAAAAGAAAGGCTCTCTCCTTCCATGGTTTTAAATAGGTTTACCACAAACCTTGACGTGATAGGAACCATCAATTGTCCACCTCATGTGGTTTTCTGGATCTCCCACAAACCTTTTCAAGATCCACGAACTAACTTACATTGGTGCTTCTGATCTTCTGCAATGTTCTGACATCAAGGGAAAATGCAAGAAATATCACTCATGCAGGATCTCACTTATTACAATAGTTGAACATGTATGATCCATCTATTCTTATTTACTGAGTAAAGTAAACACACAAACCGAAAGAAATTACCACAACACCATTATGCGGCCCCATCGCCATGCTTTGGCGGGTGAGAGGTCGTTGATTGACCTCCTTCCTCTGTTGCCTCCTTCCTCCATGTAGAAGCTACTTAGTTACTTAGCAAATTTTAAAATAAATCTCAATATGAAATGCCCCTCCTCAATTTGAACTTGGTCGTCGCGTACAAGCGAAAATGTGACCAGGAGAAATGCGAGCAACTTTTTTTTACAATTTTCCTAATAATCACCTAAATGACACTTTTAGACTCACAAAATTGACAGAAATAAATTTTGACTCTTATACAACGAGATGATACAAAATAAATACAATACTTGACTTACATCACAAGTTTTAACTAACTTTGACAACGACAAGAAAATACAATGTCAGAATTTAACTTTTTCAAAAATTAATACACAACTAATTAAAACGTTGACAAGACAATAAAATCAACAATACATATAAATGATAAAAGAAAAAAATAAAACCTATCTAATAATCACTTTAAAAAAAACTTTTAGAAACTATATGATTTAATATAGTTTATATTTAAAAAACTTATTTTGAATAATTAAAAAGACACGTATTACTCACTTTGTAAATCTTTACACTAAAAAACAAAACTTTATAAAAACTTTAAAACATGTTAAATAATTAAAACAAACCTAAATCACGTAGAGATTTTTTTGCTTTTTTGTTTTTTTTTTAAATTAGAAATGACACGGCATTGAAATATTTTAAAAAATGTAGCAAAGTGATAATTGACTATTACTGTGGAAAATACTAAACATAAACAATACAGACTCTACTTACTTTAATGGAAGTCAATGTAGACTGGGTGAGGACAATTCTAAGCACAAAATTTCCCGGCATTTAAAATCCACAAGCAGGTTGTTGACTTGTGATTGGTATGTGTATAGCCCCAATCACGATATCTGAATAAATGATAACTTCAATTTACACCGGATGATCTAGATGTATTGTATCAGTCTGCAGATGATTGGAACGTTGAAAACGAGAAACTCTCGAGTCTTTTGATGGTTATAATTTCCAGCTTCAAGGTGTTCCAACTTCAAATCTAGATCTGCATTTATCTTTGCAACAAGATTACATTCAAATACGCCTAGCCTCTCATACGTTAACCATGAGTCAAATTCAAATACATATATGCATGTACATGCCGAATCAAATTTGGAATATAAAACAAGCAGCAACATACCCACAATCTCCTCTAAGCGTACCTGCTCTGATACCAAATATTATTTTGGTATTAGATTGCACTAAATAACATTATGAATAAAACAAAGCTATAACATAACAAACTTAATTCATTCGGGATGTTGTATTCATCTAGAGATAGCTGCTGTTACAAATGCTTGATCATATAATCTAGGAGTCAAGTCTTATCACTTAATCTTCCTCATATCTCTCTCTTATCTCTAGAATCACTTTAACAAGCCTTTATTCTCTCCATACTCATAATAGATACGTGAGTTGTATAATATTACAACTTCACATATTACAACAATATTATCTTACTCACAAATAGTATATCTACATGAGTTGTAAATATTACAAACAATACTAACCCATAGTGAGCACTAAGCTAATTTCCTAATAGTAACCCCACACTATACTTTGGTAATAAAAAATGATTAACTCTCATTCTTAGCATGAAAGATTGGAAGTGGATTTCTTAGAATCATATAAATATTTTACGAGGGAATGATCTGGTTGAGACTCTGAAACATGCAAGAAATTGTCATATTTAGATGCATCCTTTTATAACTATGGATGATAAAAACTATGCAATTCTTACGGATGATTGAAGTTAAGATACTCTTAAAACACATACCAAAAATAGAAAAGATTTAAAATACGACATTATAATTTATCGTTATTCCCGAAACTCGAATCTGACATAGAAGAGTTAGAATTATCTCTTAAACTTATCTTCAATTTAAAAAAGAAGTAAAATTTGTGTTTACTATAAAAAGTAAATTCTTCTTCTAATAATGAGTCATTCTCGGCATGCAGAACTCACCCACACAACTTGGAAAATAGTCAATGCCTCCTATGTGGTAAGACCACTCTGTACTGTGCTAAAATCATAACAGATAACTCCTCGTATTACCAACTACGATTAGGTTAACAACTACACGTCTTACAAAACATTGAAGTGATATTCTTAATACCCAGATCAAAAAATATAGAAGATCAAAAATATGGCATTATCTTTAAACCTAGAATAAAATATAAGGGAAATAAAACCAAATGATATTCTTCATCTCATAATAATTCAACGGAGAAGAGTTAGAATAATAGATGCCTAAAATTTCTTCAAATCTTGTGTGTCATGACCGAAACGGTCTTAAGAAACCGAGGGAGCCCAGAGTGTAAAGGGTCAACAAAAATTTAGTGGAGAGAACAAAAATATCATAGAAATATTCTTCAAATCTTACTCGCTTCACAAGAAAAAAATTCTTTAATGAAAAACAAGCAGCCCAAAGCGGAATGACGAACAAAAAAGTCGAAAATAGATGAAAAAGAAAGCGAAAAGGATGAACAAGAAAGAGACGTCTTCATCGACCCATGGTGAACCTTGCAATTCCAAAGACCTCTCATGTCATCAAAAGCAAGATGTCGTCATCAATCTCTCGCACTTTGCCACGGAGTAACATGAATTAATTGTCATTAATTTCACCAATTTCCCTCCAATGGGTGGTCAAAGACGTGTTTGACAAACAAGTACCTTCAATTAATAAATAAACGGTGGAAAACAATTTATTTACAAATTAATGGTCTCATTATGCCATGGTCAAAAACAAATATAAATATTAAACAATATCATAGCCATGTTTTAGGTTTAATAATTGCACTTAAAATAAAATTTAAATTTTCAAAAAAAATCATAGCCATGTTTTAGGTTTATTGCATATAAAATAAAATATAAATTTTAAACTTTATCATAGTCATGATTTAGGTTATTTCCATTTAAAATAAAATTTAAAACATTATCATAGCCATGTTTTAGGCAATATACATGATGTTTAATTTCAAATTTTAATAATATTAATTTATTAATGACATGTCATATACGGCATGAATATTATTATTTACTTTTCTATTATGATTGGAAATAAGATTTATGAATATATTTAAATGTTTATTATGTTATGCACCTTCTCCATTCATTAGTGTCTCATTGTTTTCAATAATAAATACGAGCAAGAGGAGAGGGGATACTTAGGGAAACTATATATGACACATGGATTTCACGAAATCACTCAAATGTTGAATCATTTACTTGCTTCAACCACTCCCTAAACTCTAGATGGGAATGACAACTTAAATAGAAAGAGGGGATGGGGTGGATCGATCCAAAACATATATTATTATTTCCTCATTGATTACAAAGGACAATCCTATTATTTGGTACTAATACCATATTTCATGATATTTAAGTTTTTTTCTTATTTGGATTTTTTTGTCACATTTAACCTTGAGTTGTATTTTTTAATATATATCTTCGATAGGTATCTTTGATATTTATCAAGTTTCATTATAAATATCTTGAATGTACTTATAAAAATTACATCTACCAGACGTGTTTGTGTTAGAATCATTGATACTATAATATGGTTGTGAAAATGATAAAAATTATATAACTTATAGTACTCACATCATAGGTTAATATTATATGTTCTAAATAATGAGATAGTACCTTGGAAGAACATTTAGAGAAATTAGTTTTGAGAAAAAAAATATTATCTTGAGGCAATACACATAGACAGAATGGGCATATGTCCATTCTCATACAAACAAACATTTTTATCTTGTATTGAATGGGCATATGCCCATTCTCATATAAGAATCATAGAAGAAAAATAGAGGTAATATTTAATTTGTTTTAGAATGGACACTTGTTCATTCTCACATCCTTTATAGTGATATTAAAATGATTAAGTTCAATATTGCTTCAATGAGTTAAAATGGTTAGAATAGGTGTATGCCCATTCTCATACAAACAAAGAATTTAATTATTGTGATGAGAATGGGTATATGCCATTTCTCATACAAACAAATATTTTTATCATTGTGATGAGAATGGGCATATGCCCATTCTCATAAACTCAATATAGAAAGAAAGAAAAATTCTCCTATGCAAAACATAAAGAATGAATAACAATTAGATCCTTTTATGAGAATGTTTAAAATGGACAGATGCCCATTCTCATAGTCAGGGAATATGGGAAGTATGATGAATTCTTGTAAAATTAATATATGATATGTTAATATGATGAAGATATTTGGATTAAGCGGTTAGCAATCAAGTTTCTAAATAACTTCCATTTAACCTCTATTTATTTATTTCTCATCATTTAAATTCAACCTCATCTATTTATTAACCTCTATTTGGATGAAGTGGTTAACAAATGGAAATGTAACCTCTATTTATTTCTCATCATTTAAATTCAACTAAGTCAAGTTCAATCTTAGTTTGGAAATCATGTTATAAATATATCCATGTCAATTTTAATTATATTATGTATAATTTTGAAGTATTTTCAAACCTTACTAAATATAAGTTCACAACTCATGTGTTATGTGTATTCAATATACTTATGGTTGTACATACATGATAATTTTTAATTTATTTTATGCAATGGTTTAAGATATTTTCCATCATCTCACAAACTTTGTATTTTATGTTGTTACAACAGCGAAGTCTTTTACATTTATAGAGGATGATCATGTGGACTTGTTTTCAAAAGGAACCAAAGTTGCAGAGGAAAGAGTATATCCAATTAGGAAGACACTACATTGCAAAGATGTGGGAAGAAGATTTTTTGTTGTTAGTGTTAACATAGTATTGGATGGAAGAGTAAAATTTCCTTTCTCAGTTGATGAATTTGAAACCTTGGCAGATGTCGGGAATAAAGGATACTACATTGCTTGGGAAGAGAGTGAATTTTCAAAGCATGCAGATTCATCTATTCCCCCAATTTGGGTAGTGAAAACATTTTTAGTGGTTTGAAGGATTACAATGCAGAGAGTGACAAAGATTGTAGTGATGACAATTGAAAGCACCATCAATACAGTCCTAAAGATAGAAGATATTTTGTCACAAGACAATGTCATTCTCAAACACAAATCTTGTAGCAAAGACAATGACATAGCCATGGGTTTTATAACTCATGTGCTAGAAGATCATAAAATTAATGGAGAGAGGTTAGGTCCTTTGAATTTTGGTGTATGGATAGAAAATGTGGTAAATATGTGTTTTGATTTCTCAGACTTACTACAACCTAATAAATCAATAGTTTGGCCAATAAAACATTTGATTTTCAATGAAACAAGAATTTCCCTTATGATTAAGCAAGGGAGTGCTCAACTGGATGGTCTACACCTTATACATAGTGATCAACACAATTTGAAGTTCAAGGGAGTTGTTACAAAATTAATCCATTATTGCTCGATTGAGTGCAAATTTGTTGCAGAGGAAAAATTACCAACATAGTTAAAGGAGACATGGTACATTTTAATAGATTGGATGTCAATAGCTTCGGTGTGCATATTGATAGAGTATTCAACCCTCCTTGTAAAGGATGCTCCCTATCTGAAGGATCTCTCATACAATGGCATGTTAGGCAATTGGCTGACATAAATGGTTCTCAGATGGATATTAGATTTAAAGAAGTCCTAAAAGAGGTTGAGGTCATCATGTGGGATGCATTAGAAGAGTGAAAACCTCAATTTGTTTATCTAATTTCATATGATGCCACTAATCACAATCAATCCATGTAGTCATGGAGAATGAGTATCATAAATGGGAATGAACATTGTAAATAAGCATAATGAAACTAGATCTGACTCAGAATAATATGAAGAACACAAGGGTTTACACTTAAGAACATGAATAACTAGAATCACACACATATATTGATTTATAAACATTTATAGTGGCCTCATTACATCATAAGGGTCATACAGACCGAATACATCAAGGAATATTATCTTAAACCCTACAAAAATACTCTGAGAGAGAGAGAGTTCTTAGCTATTCTACCCATTACAACCCTTGTTCATACCCAAATCCATGCCTAATATGCTTAAAACCCTTCTTGCAAGCATTTCTATAGTGCCTTGTTACTACTCAATACCCTCTCTAACCCTACTAGCATTCTAACAACACTTTGTTGCCTCCTTCAACTCTCCATTTCCCCAACACTTCATTATTACTCTCTCTCTTTTATTTTGGACCCAAGCACTCCTTTAAATAGGATCTGGATGCACCACCTTGGTTTCCTTCATGAATAAATCACATGCCAAGTGGAAGTGTGGTCCTCCATGGTCGAATGCCTATGCCAACTTACAAATGCCTCCACTACCTTGTAATGATCATCTTGGGAATATTCCTTACATGGAATATTCTTTTCTTGACCTCCAAGGCTCTAGGTTGGCACCTTATCCATTTTCACACCTACTCGGGATTTTCACATGTTTCTCTCTGAAAAACTTCTTCAAAATATGGCTAAGTCCCCAAACCTCCCTACTCCCATGCACGCCAACCTCTTCTCCCACACGTGCCTTTCCCTTGCATGCACTTTTTCTGAGTGCCTTCCTTCTTTATTGCCTCCTCCTGCATGCATGACTTCTTCCTTGGGACTTAGTCAATTTAGGGCCCAACATTACCCCACACTACGCATGTTGTCCATCCTCGAAACACTCTTCCCTTCCACCAAAGAATAAAGAATAGAGGAAATGAAAGAATTTGATTGAATAAAGAAGAATGGAAGAATCTTGCTACTGTTTTGCATGAGAAGTGGGAAATATTTCTTCACGGGGGCTTCAATCTTAACCCAAGCATCCACCTCATTCTACACCTATTGAAGTAAGTTACCCACCATCATGCTAACCTCATCAAAACTCATCTCATCCCCCTTAGCCTTCAGTGTATCTTCAATGCTTTCCATCTGCTTGCTAAGGTCTCCCAACATGTCCATCCTGCGAGTGACTTGGGGTACAACTCTTTTAGTTTATTTTTAATCAAAACCCTTAAGGTTTTGATCACCTCTTGATTTCTTCTCTACCTCGGCCAAGATCATGTCCCGCTCCACCCTATTTTCCCTTATTTTTCTCTTGAAATTCTTTCAGATCCACTTCATGGATGACAACTAATATGCTTGCTACTTTGTCCCTATGTCACCCATAGTTGTCATATACAACTTCTTCCATTTGCACCACGGTCTTCACTAAGGAAAGGAGCTCGAGTACCGAGTTAGTATCTCCCCAATCTTCAACTTCTCTTCCTTCTTCTTAGCACATGCCATTACTTCTTCCATTGATTCTAATGCAAGTGGTTTCCTTTCCATGGTGAGTATGCATGTTTAAGTCTTCCAAGCAATGCAAGGTTGACTCATATTTTTGTTCTCGGAGGGGCCAGTCTGGGTGCTTCAAGATAATGGCATCTGAAATGGCCTCTATCTTCTTGTGGACTTCACACACCTTCACCTTTTCATCCCTCAGCTCACGCCTTAACTACGCATTGATTAACTCCTTTTTCTTTATCTCTTTCCCTCTCTCAATGATCTCCTCATTCTTCTTCTCAAGTTCCTCCTCCAAGGCTCTTATTCTATCATTTCTCCCAAAAATTCTTGCCTCCACTTCTACTGACACTTTGTTGAGCACATTGCAAACTTTCTCATCCGATAGTTGTTGGGCATTCACGAGAGGGTTTATTCCCTTGACACATGGTGCCTTCATCAATCATCATTATCATTATTTACCTCAAACTTGGGCTCATCGATGTGGGACTCAAAATCCCAACAACATTTTCTTTGTGCGCGGTATGCACTCTCTTCATCAAAAGATGACCAAGCTGAGGAGTTGGTCTGTGGGCATTATACTTTGGAAGCACGCATGCATAGTACCTTTGCTTGGATCATTGATATAAGTCATGGTGTTCTCTTACACTGCTACTATGCCCTTTCCACCCATGTGCGCACTGTTGTGGGAAACTTACTTGCTAAGTTGGGGTCTCCCACCCATGCTCCATACTCCTTTTCCCTACACTTGTGCTCTTTTCTTTCCTTGATACTTCATCGGTGCTTCACTCTACCTCATGCTCCACTAACTATTGGATAATACCCACCACCTCCTCTCTCTGTGTTATCTATCTCCTCCTCATAGGGGGTCAGGGGTTTCTGATCATGCATGCATGTTTACCTCCTCACTTCCTCCTTTTTATGGGCGCCCTCTTCATATATTCATTCCTCTCTTTCATCCCCTTCTTCACTAGACTCATACTCATTGTACATACATAGGATTATGAGCTTCCTCAGTGCTCTTCATCTTCTTCATTTTCTTCTTTTTCATCATCCTTTCATGCTCTCTTTGTCTTCTCTCGAGTCTGAACTCTGCCCACCCCTTTTTTTTTCTTCACTGACTCCAACACAAGGGACTCCTCCTTCTCGGGTGACTCTTCTCTCCTAGGAGACTCTTCTTTCTCTAGTGACTCCTTCCTGATGGGAGACTTCTTTTTGAACATAGGTGCTTGTACACTGCTGACTTGACTCCTACGCCCCCTATGGTAATTTGCACTTGTATGCATGTTTGGCCTTTTCTACAGGAGTCTCTTCTCATTCTCTCTTCTTAATTACTACTTTCTTCTTTCTCCCGATGGGGTCTTCTAGGATAGAGATGTCATCCTCAACATAAGTGCCCTTCTCAAACTTGGGCCTTAGCCACACATACACCCTTGCCATCCATCCTACCTGCAATAGGAAATGTCACCGGTTTTATCATGTGTACATCATGAGATACATACTTTTCTACATATGTGCTGCTTCTTAGGATACACCAAGTCTCAGCATTCTCGCGGTGTGATCTTGATCTACAACACTTAGATCAAATCTAAGTTTCTTCACCTCCTTAAACCTATTTACCATGCCTTGAAAATACTGCATGTGAAGGAGAAGGGAAATTTACACCAAGGACCCTTGGTGCCATCTGTCAAGGTAAACTTACCATACAAAAATGTTGGTATATGGTGAATTCAACTTCTCCATCCACCACGTATGTAGGTAAATTGTTCTAGGTATCCTCCATTCAGCTCCGAATGCATCACACATCCATTTATACCATTTCTCCAAGTGCCTTATGAGTGGTCATCATGGTGTCACAAGTATAAGCTTCAAACCTTTGGCGGGAGAGGGGTTCTCATCCGGGTACTCCCAAACAAACTTATCTGGCCCATCGGGCACTCCAATTTTGAAAAAAAATGGTAAGGAGGACATTACCAAACATGATCTTCTCTTCATCATGTGTGCGACATCATAATCTCTCTCAATAATAAAAGTTGAGAGGTTGTAAATGGTGCCCTTCGAGATCTTGTGATAGACATTCAACCAACTTTGTTTATCTACATCCATCTCTCCTACCCATTCAACTTTGTCACCAAGCATGTGCAACCATCCTCATAATAGGGTTCGGTGATTGCAGTGATGTCAAAGTACCACAAACCCTTCTTATAGTCATATGCCTCAACAATTTTCTTAATGGCCTCCTTGTCACTTAAATCATCATCTAAAGAACTCTCCTTTCATGAGATCAATGGCTAGTGTGAACTTAGAAATCAACTATGGGGTTATGTGCATTCTTCTTCTCTACTGAAAATAAAGTATCCTCATGCACACATGACATTAACCATTGGTATAGTCACTCAGGTTTTCCAAAATAGGGCAACTCATAAAGTTGCAAAAGCCCAACCTTTTCTAACTTCACTTTTACTTCATCATCATAGATGGGTTTCCCATCTGGTCCTCTTCTCCATTGGGGGTGAACCAACTCTAGGGTCATCTCCTTTTCTGTGGTGCTCGTGCGATGATTATAATCACTCATGGCCATCTTCCTTATATGATGACACCCACTCTTTCCTAAGTATATATCCATCTGGTATTGCATCTCTGCATACCATTCTTCATTGAAACTAGTGGAAATGGTCAGGTTTTCCTTTTCCCTTTCCTTTCCCTTCTTTGGTGAACATTAGATCCTTTCCTTGGTGCCATTTTTTCCATCGGGTTCTCTAAATTTTCTTTCCTTGCTTCAAGTTCTATTCTTCTCAAATCCCTTGGCTCTTACTCCTCTGTGAAAAATCCTTCAAAACCCATGCCCTAGCTCTAAAAACCCTAACCTAGAAAACTCTCCTTCCACAAGACATGTATATCACCCATGGAATCCTCCAAAAAACTCCTCCACTCATGCCCATGTGTACTCCCTTTTCCACTCTACTTAGTCATATCAAATCCTTGAATTTTTTCACACACAAATCTTCTCAAATCTCTTCACACAACTTTCTTTTCGCAGGATGCCCTATTTTGAGAACTTTTCGATAACAAAATGCAAGGTAAAAAATAAATACACCCCCGACCTTCTATTTATAGCTTTTTTTTTTTCCACACAAACCCGATGCCACCTACCAACATACAAATGCATTAAAGTCATTTTTCCAATGCCATCCTTCATGTGCATTTTTCCCAAGTGCTTTTCCTCCCATGTGCATACAAACCTCACGTGAAAAAACTTTCACAACCTTAAGCGTAAAAGACTTATTTGACCATAGAACTCTTCACACTTTCTCCCATGCCAAAGTCAATCTTCCTCTATGTCTTTTACCAAGTTCTTTCCTTCTTCTACCTCATGTTGTTTCTCTGCTTTTTTTATCCTGTATGTGGTTTCTCAAAGCCTTTTGACACACCATCTTCTCTAATGTTCACCTCTTTCTTACGCACTGCGCTTTTTTTTGATCCCATGCACTTTTGACTTTACAACCCGGGCCACTTCAACATTGCTCCACACTTTCTCCAACTCTTACCACGTCCTTTCTGTAAACTTCACCTTTATGTTCCACCCCACACTAAAAAAAAATGTGTGGTCCTCACATATAAACACCTTTTGAAAAGTAATTAGCTATTAGCCACACACACACACACCAAAAAAACAAACCAAAAGACAAAGAAAAGCAAAAAAAAGGAAACACAAAAAAAGGAAAATGCATTAAGGGAAATCCTAAGCTAACTGGAAATACTACCTTATTTACAAACACCTAGAAGCCTTATTTATAGTAGGGCTTCAACCTACTTCCATTGAAATACTTGGGAAGTCACGTTTTGTCCAATGCATTTGTAGTTGGAAAGCACTTGAATCAAGTATATGGGTAATATAATATGGTCCCAACCAATGGACCTTGAGCTTCCCAGATGGCGCAAAAACTTAGAATCATAAAGTAAAACCATCTTCCCAACCTCAAATTGTTTATTCTTTATGTGATGATCATGTCAGGCCTTTTGTCTCACCTTCTCAGTCTTTTGACTCCACTTAGCAAGTGATCACCTTTCATCTAACATCATTATCTTGTCAATGCACTCTTGCAATGCTTGTTTGTCGACCAATCCTCCTACATGCATGCAATACGCAGAGAGGGTAGCATAAAATCTACCGGAAAAAAACTTTTCCATGCCAAACACCAATTGGAATGGTGTGGCTTTGTTCAATCTCTTGTAAGTTGTTCTATACACCCATAACACGGATGAGACTTTTCATCCCAATCCTTCCTCCCAACATCACAAATCTTGGTAAGTGTATGACTCAATATCTTGTTAAATGCCTCAAGTATCCCATTAGCTTGAGGGTGATAAGGAGTAGTCTTGTGATGAGCCACCATGAACTCTGCCAACAAAATCCTGGTCTCATTCAAAAAATGAGTACCTCGGTCACTAGTCAAACTCAGAGGGCACCCATACCTGCTGATTATATTTTCCCATAGGAATCTTGTTGTTGTGGCCATCATGTAATCCCTCATAGGTGCTTCCTCCACCCACCATGTTAGATAATCAATGCAAGTAATGATATAACATGAACCCATCCTTCACGTGGTAGGTGAAATAGGGCCTACAAAGTCAATTTCCCATTTCTCGAATGGTTCAACACTAGCTATTGGTCTCAATGGAATTTCATCCCTTTTTCTAGCTTACCAAGGCATTGAAATGATCACAGCCTTGCAATATTCAATACAATCCTTGTAAACCATCTCCCACCAAAGGCCAACTAAGAGGATCTTGCATGCACATTCCCCCGCATAGTGTCCTCTGTAATTCCACCATGAGCCTCTTCCATGATTGCAGTGCGCTCATGCTCAAGCACACACACGATGCAAAAACCTCATCACGACCTAGCTTGTATAAGTCTCCACTAATTAACATGTAGGGGCGTGCATGCGTATGGCTAATTGCTTCCTTTCCAAAGTCTTCATTCCCTCCGAGCCACACCCCATTTTGAGAAACACAACAATATCTTCCAAGTCAGAGGGTGTGCATTGCAATAAATCTGAATAGTTGTGCATCTGGCATTGTATCCTCAATGCTCTGTGCATCCTCTCCTAAGTCAATCCTTGATAAATGGTCAGGCCCCAAATTACTCTTACCCGGTTTTACAACAACCATAAACTCAAACTCCTAAAACAATAGGACCCACCTGCATATGCACCCTTGCAAGATGGGCTTGTTCACCAAGTACTTTAATGCCATGTGGTCCATGTAGAATATAAAGGGTGTTGCCAAAAATACTTTCTTGAATTTGTGCAACGTAAATCATCGACAATGCCTCATGCTCTCCATGGTAGTATAATTATGTTTTGTTGGGGTTAGCTTCCTACTAGAAAAGCACAAGGGATGGTCAACAATTCCCTCTCCAGGTTGTGCTAAGACTACTCCAATCGCCATCCTTGAAGCATCAACATGTACATGGAATGGCTTATCCCAAGAGGGAAAGCATAATATGGGCGCGAGTGATAAGCCTATTCTTCAATGTGTCAAATGCCATCATCTATTGCGCCTCTCCCCAATGAAATGTACTTTTGTGCTTTAAAAATCCTCCAATGACATGTGATGATCTTGGCATACCCCTTAATAAATTTCCGGTAATACCCCATATGCCCAAGGAATCCACACACACACTCTGGCTGGTAGGCTCCCCCAAACCCACAATAACGAAAACTTTGGCAGGATCCACTAGCAAGCCTTCTTTACATATGATATGTCCCAACAGGGTGCCAAATGGAGTAGCGAAAACACATTTCTTAATGTTGAGAGATATACTCAACTACTACATCTCTCAAACATCAGTCTCAGATTGTCACAATGGTCCCTCACTAATCCATATATTGTCCAGTCATCCAGGTAGACTTGTAGAAATTTATGGATGAAGTCTTGAAATGCACCTAAACCACAATGCGTGAAAACACAATAGGCGTGTTCTTCAGTCCAAAAGGCATGACCATATAGGAAAAAATTCCCCATTCAGTGGTGAAAAAGTTGTCTTTTCTTGGTCCTCCTTTTTGCAATTCTAACCTGATGATATCTAAGAATCCATCTGTGAAAGAATAGATCTCTGCACCCGGCTACTCCTTCCAGGATCTCCTCGGTGAAGGGGGTTGGAAAAGGATCAATGACACACACCACATTCAAATCCCTATAATCAACACAAATCCTTATCCTCCCATCCTTCTTAATGTTGATGACCATCGACTTATCCACTCTGATTCCTCAACAACCTCAATGATGCCTGATGCGATCATCTTGTCAATCTCCTCCTTGACCTTGACTCATGATTCAGATTCATTCGATAAGGTCTCTTCCAATTGGGCACACACCTTCCTTTAGCTTGATCTTCATTTCTCCCAAGGAGTGGTGAACTCCTTTAAGCTCATGGTACCCATGTGGGAATAAATCCTGGAATTCATGCAATAGATCAATAATATTTGAAACCTCCCTTTCTGTCCAGTAATCTCCAATAGTAGCTTCTTTAGGTTCCACCTCCGAGCCAATGTTAACCTTCTTAGTTTTTTAGGGGTTCATGGTAGGTGCATGCTGCTTTCTCATCAACACTATCCATAACCTCGCACATACCCATAATATGGTTAACATCCAAGTTTTCCACCTCTTCACCATCTATCATGTAGACCAACTTTCCTTTCTCTTTTTCCATGCAAGCACTCAAGTTGTACTTCCTCTTATTCTTCCTCATCAAAGCATGCTTCCAAGTCAGGTTCTCCCAACAACTCTAGTATTCTATCCTCCACCATGGCACTATCTCCCATAGTTAGGCAGCTTAACAACCTGTAGTGCCTTATCCACCAATGGCTTAGTACTTCGATACTCAAAAGCTTGAATGAGATCAATCATCAACTCTTGCCAGTTTCTATCTGATGGCGCACTCTGAATGAATGTACCATGTGCACGCATGTACCTTGTAAGTGGAGTAAAGCTTATGCACCCATAAAGATGGAGGCAAGGCTTCATGCCTTCCATCCAGGCCTTCTCACATGCCTGGACGTGAAACGAGGTGGGTTCCTTCCCATGATAGTCTTGTATAGTAGTAGGTGCATTGCTTTGGAGAAACCTAACAGAGAACATGATTCTCACCTCACGCCACTCTAGAAGGTTATCTCGATGGGTCACCCACCAACGTGTTGCGGTCCCAAGAAAATTATAGCTAAGCATACTTCTCCTTTCGATCTCACATCTCCACTGGGTCTCCATTTCTCATAGGAAAACATCGGGTTGCCTCCCCAGTGTAACTCGACAATTATTTTCCTCCCAGGTGCTTGATTGAGCATGCCTTTGTTACTCTTGTCACAGAGCCTCTTAACTACCTTCCAACTAACTCATATGTCCCATGCCCCAATTTCACATGCCACACTAGTTGTATCACTTATAGATTGAGTGTCTTCCCACTTGAATAATGCCTTCTTTTGTTGGTTGCACAACCTCAGGGTCTCGATAGTGCACACATAGATTTTGTCTAGGTCTTCTTCTCCCAAGGGCTCAATATAGGGCATTGACTTTCCATCCATCAAAGGAATGATAACATTCCTCCTTGTTCTCAAAACTTATATACCCCTTATTGAAACGTAAGTCAACATTGTTCTTATAGCACCAGGGGCACCCAAGTAACATTGAAAGTTTTCCACCTCAACAAGCACCAAGACTTCAAAGTCTCCAATGAATTTCACCCCTTGGATAGTTATAGCAACATCCTTTAAAACACCAATGGGCATCACCTTTTTCTTGTTAGCCATATACAACACATTTGAAGATGGTTGTAATGGGAGGTCTTCCCATTTGATTCCATGCATCCAAGGTGAGAACATTAACTTCCACCCCATGTCAATCAAAATATTACTTAGGAGCCATCCATCAAAAATCTGCATTCAAGGTAATCTCCTTATCATAGTCAAGACTGTGAGGAGGCAGATTAGCATGCAAAACCTACCTCTCACGCTCTCCTCTCGGTGCTTGGTACTTTTCCTCTCAGCCACTCTCCTAATAGAGGGATGATATTCTCTTGTCTCAATCTTGCATACCTCCCTGACTTCATCCAGATCCTTCATGGAGCCTCAACACTCTTCTTCTACTCTAACTATTGCATGATTCTCCTTCAGGCACTAGATCTCTCCTTGTAGGCTTCAATAACATCCATGGTTTCTCTGATAAACTTCCTTCTGATGTGTAGGGTCCAGATACTTCCCATGCACCACTTCTTCTCTTGTAACCAAGTGGTCTCTACTTTGGTATCTCCCTGGCACGTGCAGCCTCAGCTCACATCATCACCAAGTACAAGTTCTAACTCTAACTCATGCACCACCCTTGGCATCCATTGTTGATCAACACACTTTACACTCACCATCCCAACACCTTTATCCTTCCACTACTTCTAGCTCATATGTTCATATAATTCTGGGCTCCTCATACTTGTGCTTTTTCCCACACCAAGAGCACTACAAAAAATCGGGACACTCACACTTGTAATGTTCTGTAGATCCACAGTTATAATAGGTTCCATGAGGAAATTCACTTCTTCCTCCTCCGATTGCCATGGCCTCAAAATCCACCCCAAAATCCTCTTCCATGACCTCCTCCATCCATGCGCCCTCATAATGATGACCATCATCCTTGGAACTACTAGAAATGCTGGTCTGGTGCACACACAATATCAATGGCATCATGTATCTGGTCAATCAATCTACAATCCTTGGTGTCATGAGTAGTAGAGGTGTAAATTTTGCAATAGCAGGACACATTCTTATGGATCGTGCGTCATGCGTTGTAGCAATGGGCATCTACTTGCATCATGATCTCCATGGAAAATCTCATAGTCCACCGACATGGTGCACACTGATCTTCATGGGGAAAATATCCTTTGTATGTCCCTCTACTTCACATTCATGTGCACCATAGCCCACTACGAGTCTCATGAGCCGAGTTCACAAATAATTTCTCTAACTGCTTTCCATGGCAACAATTTTGGGCTTCAAGAAATGGACTAACTCTGGTATCAATGCTTCCCATGGCCTCAGCGTGCAAGGTAGCCTCTAGGGCCTCACGTGGATCTGTGAAGGTCTTATGTGAAAGTGCCCTCCTGAATGGTGATCAGCCCTCCAAAAAACCATTGAGCATGTTGAGATGGGTGAATATCATAAGAAAACTTTGATAGAAGAGTCTTAAAGCATGTGTCATACTCCCACACACTTTCTTCCATCCTTGTTGAATTTCCTTCAACATGTTGATGCTCTTTTGTTCAAACTCAGGATGTGGAACTCTTCAAAAATGCATCACACAATGTGATGTAATCCACCACCATCTGTGTGGATCATACTTCTATACCAACTATGCGCGTGCCCCCTTGCAACGTAGTTACAAACCTGACTTGCTTCCTTTTTGGTGGTAGTGATACCCTTCATGCATGCCATAGAAACTCACATTTATGCACATGTTCTACAACATCTTCCACACCCTTTGTAATCAAGGAAAATGCAAAGACATCTCAAAAATACCTATTTGAGGTTGTTGAGGCCCTTGCCCTAGATCTAGAACCTTGGCCTCCTCCAATATTTCCACCACCTCTCAGCACCACTAGATCCACTAGTGCCAACTCCTCTAGATCCACCAGATCCTCCTCCTATTGTAGGTAAGGGGCCTAACACAACTCCTTCTCTCTGAACCCCACCATCCATGCTAAACTTGCACTGACAACATTAGTCTATGAAAGTTGACCCACTCCCAGATGTGTTTCCCACACCACTTCAGATGTGATACCCAAACTTTGTGAACCCACACCTTGCCCAAATGTCATACCAGACAGGATACCTCTGAATACAGAAATGATATGTGCAACCATAGATGTACCAAATGAAAAATTATACCTCTTAGGTGTCGCTCGACCACCAATATCAACACCACTAACAATTGAATAAGCAAAGTTTTCCTCAGAAAATGGAAGGCTAAGCACCAGGGTCTTGGTCACCAGGTGGGCCAAGAGGCATGCCTACGACTCTCCTTTCTTCATGTGATGAACTCTCACCAAAAGCCGAGGGGGTAATCTCTCCATTTTCCAAGATGGGGTAGCACAAACTGCTTAGGTCCCATGCCTTCACATGCAGACCTCAAATCCTTCCCATAATGTCTTGCCTCCATATTTCCATCACTCCTATAACCTCACATGTTGTCTCCTCAACTCCCTCTCTCTCAGCTTCATCATACTTGAGTCACCTCTCTTCTCTCTCCTTCTCCATCGTAGGATCCACCATCTTTCACCACACTAGCTTCCGCATCCCCCGTGCCTAGAAGGAGTTTAGCCAGCCATGGGAAAGGCTTCCAAACTCAAAGTAATAACCAGGATCTTGATAGCCAGTGGAATAACACACAAGAATGATCCTCTAGGCTCCCTCAAGAACTCAAACTCAACAATCTCTTGGGAAAGAATACATAGAAATAGTGTATTCCAAGGTATAACTAGTCAACTCTACTCCACCAGTGATCAACAACATGGGTCCAGGTCAGATCGACATCATGCAACCTCTGATACTCATCTTGGGTCCATACACAAGGTCTATAGTACCAACTTGACCTAGATGCATATGTTGAAAGCCATTCATACAACTCCACGAGAAACAACAAAAGAATGTTTCATACAACTCATGATACAGGTGGTCCTCTACCCATTTACGTGCATCAAACTCAGTCCAGTGTTAAATCTCTGAGAAAACTCATCCTCCATGCTTTTAAGCCATGCTTCAACATTGTCCAAGGTCAAGCACTCCATCATCACACCTCATTCTCACAACAACTTCAAAAGAGGTCCCAAAAATGGAACCAAAATGTAGTCATTTCTTCATATACCTTCTTTCTACCCCAAGCATGTCGGCCTATCACCTAGTGTGTGGGCGCTCACCCAAGGTGCGCGGGTGTCCGAGCCCCTCCTTTATGTGAGCCTTGTGAGAGTGATCCACCATTGATGGAGAATGAGTTGCAAGAATGGAAATATAGACATTCACTCAAAAATAGAAGATACAAATAACAAATCCATGCACAGATGCATCATAAATGGGAATGAACATTGTAAATAAGCATAATGAAACTAGATCTGACTTAGAATAATATGAAGAACACAAGGGTTTACACTTAAGAACATGAATAACTAGAATCACACACATATATTGATTTATAAACATTTACAGTGGCCTCATTACATCATAAGGGTCATACAAAGACCAAATACATCAAGGAATATTATCTTAAACCCTACAAAATACTCTACAAGAGAGAGTTCTTAGCTATTCTACCCATTACAACCCTTGTTCATACCCAAATCCATGCCTAATATGCTTAAAACCCTTCTTGCAAGCATTTTTGCAGCACCTTGTTACTTACTACCCTCTCACCCTCTAACTAGCATTCTAACAACACTTTTATTGCCTCCTTTCAACTCTCCTCATTTCCCCAACACTTTGTTATTACTCTCCTCCTCCTTTTATTTTGACCCAAGCACTCCTCCTTTAAATAAATAGATCTAGATGCACCACCTTGGTTTCCTTCATGAACAAATCATGCCAAGTGGAAGTGTGTGTCCTCCATGGTCGAATGCCTATGCCAAATATGGCTAAAATGCCTCCACTACCTTTAATGATCATCCTGGGAATATTCCTTACGTGGAATATTATTTTTCTTGACTGTTTGTTAAAATGCATGGCACAAAGTTTATGGGTACCCAAGGAGTTCCTTCTATAAACATAAATCTAAATGGATAAGCGAAAATAGGCTTGCAATGAATGGAAACACTAGAAAAGAGAAACAAAGGTCAAACATTTCCGCAACAATTGCTTGCATATCAAGAATTGTTGAGATAAATTCAGATATATCTCTGCATCTGACTTAGTCTATAGGACATGATGGAGTAAAATTTCCCCAAAGGTTTCTTCCTTCATTCTATACCCAAAATATACTGTGAAAAAAGTGCAATGAGGAGCTTGAATTCTTGAAACTTCCTCAGGTGTCGCAGTCAAGCTTCAACAACATAATGAACAAATTTTTTTCACATGTTTCCATTGCAAAAAATAATTTCTTTTCCAAGTGTGATGAGTGCACATATTTTTACAACAAACGTAGAGCCACCACATGCCCAGAAGCACTCACAAAGATTGAGGAGGAACAAACATGACACAATGAATATATTCAAAGTTGTCGTGCAACTTACTATTCCCACATATTGCAGTTAGAAGAACAACCTCATGGATTCTTGAGCATTGTGCATGATAAAATGGATAAAATGAAAACTTCCATACCAAGGATGGGTAAAAAGAAAATTCAATAAGTAATGTTATGAACCTACTAGTTACTTTGACTGGTATGCTCACACATGGACACAAGACAGGGGTTTCAGCCATTTTGGCCTACCATTTGTTGAACATGGAGAAAACTATATAGTCACATCATTATCTTTATGTCTCAGGAAGCTTGAAGAACCTGTAATTGATGAGTATGGAGATTTATTGTATCATTGTGGATCATCCAAACAGCCATTGCATGATGCATTATTACAAAATGATGTGCATGAAAAATGTAAAAGGTACAAGGAAATATTTGACCATTCAAAATCAGTTAGTGTTGCTAGCATGAATACTTATTTTGTAAAGCAACCATTGATCCTCTACTTGCAATTGGATAATGCTTCAAGTGATAACAAGAATCATACCTTATTTGCATTTACATCATTGTTGACAAAAAAAAAGGTATTCAACATTATGTATCTAAGCTTCCTTCCAAAGGGGACACACTCATGAGGATATAGATGGGACTTTTGGAAGATTAGCAACATCATTACATAAAGTAGACACATTTTCTTTGCCACATATCATGGACTCTTACAGAACATGCCAAGAAGGGTCAAGTACATTCACTCCTTACTCTTATTGAGGAAGTGTACAACTTCAAGGACTTTGTGGAGCCATTCTTGTTGGATGGAAACCATAAGATAGTGGGTATCAGAAAACCTAAGATGTTCATATTCCATGTTGTGGATGGCATACCGGTGATGGAGTATAAAGAAACAATAAAGGATCTGTAATGGTCTCGTTCTATCCATATATGGTGTACAAAGGATAATGGTGAACCAAGCTTGTCGGAAGGGCAACCTCCTTTGGCACCTTTCAAAGAACTCAAAGAAATGGAAGATCTAAAAAAGGGAATAAAATCATATATTGAGCATTGGGGAAAAGTGCAACAGAGAAGGTAGTGACTATTGGCTTCCGAAGATCGCGTATTGGGAAAATGTTTTATGTGCTTTGGATAGACCATTTGTAAATTGTAGTAGGAGGTCAGATGTTTATTTTTGGCCAAAAACAATACAAGAGAAAGACATATATGACCAAATAACATGAGCCACACATATTCACAAAGAATACTACATTATTCAACATATCCCAAGTAATAATGATATTTACGTTGGGCCTGTTTGTGGAATATCTAACCAAGAATTCAATCTGTTGAAGGATGTGTTCAAGGAAAAATACTACTTATATGGCTAGGAAATGATAATGAAAAGATATGGATGGGGAGAGCATATGGGGATATTTTCCTTCAACAGGAAGGCAATGATGTAATTAAAAATCTGAGAGTTCAATATTGGAAACCTGCAGGGAGAGGAGAAGGTACAACATTGTATCGAGATTGTTTAAAGCCAAATAAAACATGGACCATCTCAGCCGAACCTAAAGTATATATCGATGTGGATAGCATCATGTGGGCATAGACACCAAACAAAAATTAGTAAAGTGGGTATAAAAAGATACCCGATAAAGAACACATGGCTATTAAATCATACCTTGAACTATTTGAACAGGATAAGGAATGTTGACTTGGAGAAACTATTGAAGATCATAAATTTGTATGTGAAATCATCTTGGCTCGGGATGTGGGTTTAAAAAAATCCAAACCTTGGTCCTATAAAACTTTACAATTGTACTATTATTTGATAATTAAATGAAATATTGAGTATTATATTACTTTGGAAGATTTTTCCATAATATAATTCTATAAAACATTGTGTAACTATTTATGGAACTCTTGAATCTTATTAATGTATTATTAATAATATAATTTCCACCATGCAATTAATTTAATTTGAAAAAAAATCCTTAATTATGCTCTAAGTAAGTTTACAGGGAGTTGGATCTTGTGATTTAAAGGGAATAGGATGTGATTTACAAGGAATTCATTTCAAAATATTAATACTTTGGATTTTTCTAGGAATTAGTCTTTTCCTATATGTCTTTTCCTAAAGCTATGTGTAAATGTCTAGATAACTTATTTTTTAATTGTTCTAATAACTTTATAAAATGCAAACCTTTCTGAAGTCTAGATACTAAATTATATGCCTAGAATCCCTAATTCTTTAATGCAAAACTATAGTATTTAGAGTGCCAAGATATATTATTTAATGCTCTCAACAATAGTGTTTGGCAATGCACCATGACTTAACCTATTGTCTGCCAAGATATAAATTTTCAAAAGAGGTCAAAATCCCTCATATATGAATTATAGAAGAAGAATAGATATAAATTTGATACACATAAAAATAATTAGGAGCATACTTGTACCATGAGTGTGATGAGAATGGGCATATGTCCATTCTCATAGACTCAATATTTTCTTCTTATTTCATACAACATGTACCCATATCACATTTTTTAATTTTCAAAAGGGATCAAAATGCCTCATAATATAGGAATCATAGAAAAGAATTGAGATAAAGTAGATACACATAAAAATAATTAGGAACATAGTTGTATTATGAGTGTGTTGAGAATGGGCATATTCCCATTCTCATAAACTCAATATAGAATTAGGAACATACTTGTATGACATAGTGTAAATATTGGAATCTAATATTACACTACTTAAAAACCAATAATAAACATATTGGAATCCGATATCACACTAGATAAAAACCAATAATGGCAATTCGAATTCAATTTGAAAAATTATGAAACCAAAAATAATAATACTATAAGTCTAGATTCTTAGTAAAATGTCCATATTTAACGAAATTATGGTTATAGATTTAAAAGTTGGAGTCACCATATCTATCAAAGCAAGACTCCAAAGGCTAAAAAATCACTAAGTTACACACAAAAACTTAGCAAAGATGTTGTAAAGTGTGTTAAACCATACCATCGGGTGTGCCGAGGAACTATTATCACCAAAGGTTAACACCCTTTGAATGTGTTGTTTCCTTAACAACAAAACTTTGGTGTAACATGGATTTGTCTCAAGGTGTGGGATCTTGTAAGTGAGACAAATCTCTAGAGGATTCTGCTCCTTCTCTTCTAGCCCAATGCAAACTAACCTACAACCATGAAATGCACCTAAATTGAACATAACTACAAATTCGCATGGACCAGGGTTAGAAAAAAAAGTGAAAGTTACATAATGGTAAAATATGTGATGTACCAAAATTGAGACAGGGTTAAAATCTAGAAAAATAAACACACAACATTTTGCACAAAAAATATTTTTAAAAGAAACATAGAACTTACAAATCATGAATGAATGAATCTTAATACTAAAATAAGAGGGTAAATCCATTAAAAACAAAAAAGGTTTGAAAGCAAGTTAACCACAAATAAATTGCATTAACAATATTTCATCCAAATCATAGAGTAGAGGTTTGAAATATTGTACAAAATGCATATTACAAAGGCCTTTAGGCATGAAAATGGAATAAACTCTAGGATAGAGCTCCAAATTCAACAGAAGAGAATCCCTCTTGTATGCCAAGGAACTTACATTTATAGATTTTCAAAAGAGGAAAGAGAGAGAGGAGGTCACATACTGTGTTTTAATGGCTTAAACCACTTGCCATCCCAAAGGAATAATATAATTGCTCTATGGAGAGAGAATTTGGATCTCGACATGTCTAAAAAATATGCTATCGTAAATTGTAGAAGAAAATGTGGTGCCCATACTTCATTAAATCTAGCAGTTGAGCTACCCGTAATTTCCATTGATATCCCGAACTATTTTTATTTTTTTCACTTACCAATCACCATAAAAATCTTAATTTCTTGGTTACTGTGATGAAGTGCTTGACAAGACCTTTATAATGAGACCAATTTTGTGTGATTTGGAGCCCGAAAGCAAAAGTTATAGTTGTTTGAATTTTTATTTCTCGGGAGGAACATGCATGTGACACGTGCAAATTCTAATTAGTTGTTGTGCTCACCTCTACCTAAGTGTGCATTGATTTTTCTTTTTCCTTGTGTCATACACTTATTGGCTATGGGGGTTCAAGGATCTGTTTATACATTACACGTTGAATGCTTTTTGTTTTAAGCTCCTCTGGACTGAAGGTTTTATTAATGA
Organism: Taxus wallichiana var. yunnanensis; assembly: GCA_018340775.1. Lineage (NCBI taxonomy): Eukaryota > Viridiplantae > Streptophyta > Pinopsida > Cupressales > Taxaceae > Taxus > Taxus wallichiana. Next base: position 626,696,199 of record CM031234.1, read on the forward strand.
CATTGATTCCAGAGATCTCAAATCTACTGCACACAGCTGCCGCAAACTCTGTTAGAGTGCCTCCACATGTACTCATTGAACCATTCGATCCACACCATTTGTCATCCTCCTATTCTACTACATTCCTCGACTTTTCAACTTGCCACATTGTAACTCAAATGTTGACACATGTTCCCTCTTGATTGGTTTTTGAATGCCTCTTGTTAAATTTCATTGAGACATAAGTTTGTGCCATGTGGCATTCTCTGATTGATGTGGGGTTTCAAATCTTTAACCGCAATGGCCACTTGATCTGCCCTCACTTTTTGGCCCGGATTGGAGTTGGGAGATCGGGCGAGGGTGCATGTTTGCAAGGCGTGTGCATAATCACAAGGGAATCCTACAGGCCCACAATGGAGGACGATGGAGCTTGGGGGTAGAATACATATTTGTATATTGCATGTGGACTTCTTCCTTGCTTGTTATCTCTCAATCCTGTGGAAATGCCACGTGGTGTTGGGTGACGGAGTTTTAGAGGTAGTTTGCACTTTGGCAAACACTGCGAATATGCAATGTGTGAGATAACTCACCAAGCCTGATAAGGACTATTGTGGAGGCTCGAGGCCGCTTTATAGTTTTGCATCTGCAAAACTACAAATTCTCATAAAGTCCCGCCAATACTTAAAAGTTTCCAAGTCCAAAATTATTTCTGCAAGGTGCTAGAATAGCAGGGGTATTTTGGACAACAATTCCTTCTAAAAAAATCCTCCTTAATGGATGGGTGTTCCTTGGTTACACCATCCACCATTTCCAAAAATAATGACATACATACTTGAATTATTTCTTAAATTTATCTTCTCAAGCCTTCACCTTTTGCAATTCTTGTGCCAACTGTTACTTTTATTTTTCCACACTCAAGTGACACTCAAATACATTGAATTTGGTTAGCCATCAATTTTAAAAGGGCACAACCCTCTTGTTTGTTCATAAATATGTTGGGGTTGTACTATTCCACATTATTTAGTCCTTATTATGCATCATATATCAACAATTCACCCATTCTAACCATTTTAACTTCAAACTATAGTGTGGGTGTCATCTTATTTGAAATGCCCCAAAGATACTATAAAAGTATCATGGGAAATATATCCTCCATTGGCCTAGGGTTCTTATATTAATGGTTTCCTTTTTTTTCCCTCATAAGGATAATATCTTCTTTCTCTACCTTCATTGAGTTTTCCCATTTCTTTATTTCCTCTTTGACGTAAAAAACTAGAGGGTTTTACAATGGATACTTAACCATTCCTCCCAATGTAGAGAATTATTCTTCCTCTTCCTCACCTAATCGAAGCTCTTTATTAGTTCCCTTATTGGAGGCCTAACTAATATCATTTATTCCAGCTTCTTTTCATCCTTAAATAGTCTTTCAACCTCCCATAAGCACTTCTAACTTTATATCCACCTTGTATAACTCCTTGGTGGAAATCAATCCTGTTTCTGCACTATTACCTTTATAATTATATGTTTTATTTGAGATATAGAAACCTACAATTGCTTACGTTTCCCCATCATTATTTTTCTCCATTTATTGAATCCAAACTTCTATGCCACCTCTTCCTCTAGAAATCTAACTATAATAGCAGTCTTGTTGGCCTCATACTTTGGATTCATCCAATGGACTATGCACACCATTATTATTAATCATAGTGCAACGTTTTTCCGTCTCTAACACATCCAAATAATCATCCTCACATTTTTCATCATCCGATAATTTTTTCTAGTTGTTTCACCCGATTCTAGATTGTTTATTTGAATGTTGATGAAATAGATAAGGGTAAAGGGCTAGGAGGAATACTTGTTAAGATGTTGGTTGTAGGTTGTTACGCGCATATGACTTCGGATCCACAACTGATCGTGAGAGCTTCCTTTTTACTTGGAGGAACTACCTGAAATGGAAAACAAGACCACCAAATGAAAGTTAAACAATATATGCATGGACCCATTTACAGCGTATGCTAGATCTAGAAAGAGTGATACTTCCTAGACGGATGTCAATCCACTATTTAAAACAACTTAATGCTAATAATAAAGGAAATCCTACAGTAGTTAAAATGATTTAGGTATCTCATTCGTCTACAATAAGCAAATTCATTCACAACAAGCTAAGATATGACTAAATCTGAAGGTCAAGGTCTTGGTCGAGTACTAGTACTAGTCGGGGTGAGGTTCTCGAGTAGTTTTGCATATTTAGTGGAGGCTTTAAGATTTGTTCTTTATTTCTGGTCAAAACACAGAGACCGACGTCGGTCTAGTATGACCGATGTCGGTTTAGGTTAACCGGTAGTGGTTGTGGTTAACCGGCGTCGGTATGGTCGGGGTACAGGAAACTCAATAAGAACTTGAGGTGAGGATAGATCTGAGGCTAGATGAAAGTGAAAGGGAAATGGCAAGGTTTGTGTGGGTCTTAGGTACACACAAGAATGATTAAAATCCGGATATGGGTAGTTCAAGGGTGTGGGTGAAGGGATGGTCAAGTTTGCATGGAGGAAAAATGGTGGGGGAATGGATAGGGAGTAGAAACTAATAACAAAAGTAAAGAGTCTGCTTAAATGATAATGAACTAGTGTTGGTTAACAAAAACTTACCATTCATATGAGCTTGATGTCTGGTTGGCAATGGTGGGTGATCAAATGGATGGAACTTGGTGTGGTACTGGTGCTTCCCCGATGCTCCCGTGAAGGCAAATGGCTCTTTGGTTGCTTCAAGTGCTGGCTATGGATGCTCTGATGCGTGTACTAATGTTGGTTTTGCTTGCATACAGCTCTGGTTTTGTCACTTATTCTCAAAAGATGTACCAACCTCTAAAAATGTGCCAACCTCGAAATAAGGTTGTTTTAGGGGTTAAATGGTAACCGATGGTGGTTCCAAGTTGACCGGCGGCAGTTTAGGGTGACTAGCGTCGATTAGGGCGGGATTTCCTGGGTTTACTAAACTAGGAAGATCCTCTTGATTTTTTGGGATTTCATTTGTTTTGCTCCACGGATTAGAAAGGAAGCTTCCTTTCTATTAAATAGGAATGTGGTTAGAGGGAATATAGGCTTTGATTTTTAGGGTTTGGGTAGGTCTTATTTAGTTATGGCAACATACTAAGAATAGGTCTTAAGGTGAGGTGGCTTGATGGTGTGTCTAGTGAGGTGGATGTGTGGGCCTTATCTCAATTAGGATATTTAAATAATAAATATTGTGCGATAATGAATTAATTAAATTAAATTAATATTAAAGTGAGATGAAAGGGGCCATGGTTAGGTGAATGTGTTCAAGGTGTTTGTTTGACGAGGGACCAAGGGGAGTGTGACCCAATTTTGGTGTCTACATTTTGCCCCTTTTTGTTGCGTAGCTTGTATTGGTAAACGCACGCCGACAAAAATAAGATGTGGTTGCCCCATGTGTGGGTGAAGGTGATCCCCTCAAACCAGAACCGACAAGGCAAAAGGTAGAATCGGTGAGTGGTTTAATAAAAGGTGAATGTGATGAAGAGGAAAGGTGGGTAACAGGGATAAAAAGGGAAAAATTTCCACTCTGTTAATCCGTAATGGGTCGTGGTCAAAGGTAATGCTGAACGCACACACACATATAAAATTGCAGCACGGTACTAGGTTGAAGAGTAGGAAAACTCTACATTGTCTAAGGTCGATAGGTTTATCCAACAAGGTTGAAGTGATTCCGGTATCCAAGGTATAGGATATGGTCAGAAACACGACGTAGGGTAGGTGCAGGAACATGTAGGTATGTTCCAAAGACACCCAATGGTTGGGTTAGGATAAATAGTCACAGTAAGAGGCAAGGTAAGGTCAGTATGTCTATCAACACAGTAGCGATGCCGCAAGGTATAAATAACACATGAGGTCAACGGTCACTAGCAACGTTCCAAGTCCAAGTATCTAGGTCACGCATGGGTAAGGCCAAGGGATGGGAAAAATAACAAGTTCTCTTATGGGGACGTGGTGAGAGGGTCAATGAGAAGGTCACAAAGATAAAGGGGAGTGTCCCAGTGAGGCTTTGGGTAAGGTAGTTAGGATTCAGTCAAAAAGTGAGGGGAGGGGGGTTGGAAAAAGACTAAGTAGGTAAATCGAGGAAGATTGAAGGGAATTGATGTCGGTCGAGCTTGACCAACCATGGTAAGCTAGGGCACAGGACCGATGTCGGTTAAGGTAAAACTGTCACCGGTCAAGTTGGGTAGGTTATAAAAAGAAAAAGTGTCGTATTTTTCAAATCATTTGTCTTTTATCGAATCGGGGAAAATGATAAGAGAGAGAGAGAAAAAGGTGGAAAGTAACAGAGTGAGACTGAGGACTGAGTTGGCGAGCCACGTGGCTAGTGATAGTTGGTCGATAGGTGGATCCACGAGCGAGGTTGGATCGATTGGATTTTATTGATTGGTTGGAGAGCGAGAGGTCATTTGGTGATGGCAGAGGCAAGAGAGGGATCGGGGGACCACTAGTGCAGCGGCCGGAGGTGCCACCATGCAGACGGTAGTGCGATGAGGTAGGACTCAATCTGACTCGTTGTTTTGTGTATTAGATTGAATTAGTGGGTGAAAATGGGTTTTTGTTTTTGGGGGAAAAGGAATTTGGAATTGTGGGAGGGAAAATCAATTAAATTAGGAATGGGAAGGGAGGTGATTTGGTGAAGAAGGGGTGGGGAAGGGTGTAGGAGGGATTTGGGTAGGATTGAGTGGGTAGAAGGGAGCAAAAGGGGAATTGAAGGAAAAATGGGGGTTTGGACATCACGGTTTTTAATGCAACAATGACCGGCGTCGTTTGAAGTTTAGCCAACATCGGTGTTAGTGCGTTGGTATCGGTCACGAAGCAGGTGACCGATGTCGGTTGAAGGGGAAACGAGGTCGGTTAGGGGTAACCGGTACCACCATAAATGGAGGAAAAAGGGGCTAAAAGGTGTCTGAGGTTGGGTGGGTAAGAGAAGTGGTGTGATTGAGTGAAAATTCTATCATAGGTAAGGGGTAAAAATAGGTAAGGGTGGAGCTATTAGGGAAAAATGTATAGATATGTGGGAAAATAGGTAAGGTTGGGGAGTGGGTCAAAATGGAAGTAGGTGAGGGGTCGGGGTGCGTGTAAATAGGTAAGGTGATATTGGGTTGGGTAGGGTTAGGGTAGGTAGGTCAGTAGGTTGGGGTTGGGTTGGGTAAGTAGGTAGGTGCGGGTTGGTTTGGGGTGGAGGGTAGGCCATGGGATAAACAGGTAAGTAGCGAAGTAAAAGAGGTAGGGTAATGGGAATGGGTATGGGTGAATGTAGATATGGTCGTGTTTGAATAATGTAATTAGTTTTTGGATGTAAGTGAGAGATCACCGAGGATGCGAGACAGGGTGCCACCCCTACTCGTGATAGTTCGACGCATGGCGACAATCGAGGAGTTATGGCATGTTGAGGAGGTGGGCCTGATTGGGGTCTGACACTACCGGCATGTAGTCTAATAGCCAAGTCTGATGGTCACCCTCATCGATAGATGAGATTCAGCAGCCAACACGTTCCACCTACCGACGGGTGAGATGACAGTCACCCTGGAGGACGTGTACAGGATCCTATAGTTACCTATATTGGGTACGTAGGTATATTTGATCTCCTTAGAGGCATCGGAGGAGTTAATGTTGACGGTATTTGGTGAGGGGATGGTGGAGCTGACATTCCATAGTGTCAGCATGAGCTATGGTGAGATGTACCAGCCCATCCAGAGGAGACGAGGCTAGTAGTATTACTGATGGAGGTAGTATGTTGTTTTTCACTGCTGGATGCAGAGGGTGGGAGATTCCCACGATCACTGATGGGAGTATTACATGACATGATGATGGAGAGGACCCTATTTTCCTGGGCACCAGCATTTCTGGTGTAGTTATATAGAGAGTTATGGGCATATAGGTGGCTCCACAGGTTCAGCCTATGTTGTACATTTGTTCTTCACTGCTGGGCCTATGAGCACATTGTCATGTGCGTCTAGTGGGTATGCCCCGAGCAGATGCATTTGAGCCGGGTTTTGTGCGGGTGGGGTACAGGTGATGGGTGCTTGTTATTGGAGAGCAATGATCAAACAGGGATACGTATGATGTAGCATATTACCGGAGGCTATTAGAGGGATTTTTGGGGTAGAAATTATATGGAGACCGTATGTGGGTTATCCCTCATACAAACAGATGGTTGAGGAGTTAGCCGCCTTCACCTACTCGGATGGATAGAGGGACACCGTGCGGGAGAGAATGAGATGATCCCTATTGACAGGGTCAGATGGTAGTTTGGGCTACCATAGGATATACCTCCACCCTTCCCACAGTACAGAGAGATGATGTGGAGAGGCCATTACCTCTACCACAGCCGATAGTGCCTACAGGGTAGGAGGAGTAGGTGATAGACCGGTGGATCAATGATGCCGGAGTGACAGATAGATACAGACAAAGTGGTGGGTGGCCCATCTATGAGTAGTACCTCCCAGGCCAGGGCAGCCAGATTTAGCCACCATTATTGTGTAGAGAGATGCCCTACAAGGGCAGATGACGACCCTGATTACCCAGTTGGGGATGGTACAAGGGCGCTTAGCACCTTCGGAGGTGGAGGTGTTCATGCGCTGCATGCACTGCGTGTGGGCAATTTACAGCCCAGATGGCCCAAGGTGGAGATGGAGAGGGTGATGATGAGTAGGTGACCACCCTACAGGCGCAAGTTATAGGTTTATAGGGCTAGTTTTCCGCTACACATGTGCATATTCGAGCACAACAGCTCGAGCATGGCAGCATATGGTGCGAGGTCGATGGCACCGCACGAGCACTTGGGACGGGGTCCCAATTCACGGTAGGGGCAAGATAGGTACAGGGGCCGAGGCCGATGGGACCACCACATACCGTACTCATATCTAGGTTACTGAGGATGCCCTAGGTGAGGCCAGATATTATCATGATCAGTTGATAGCGGCCAGATAGATTTTATATCCTATGGAGAGTACAGTCACAACAGGCCTCGAGTGAGAGGACTAGATCCCGTACTCACAATGTGGAGAGCATAGGGGGCCATCGATCCTCGAGACAGATCAGGGTGAGGCCACCAGCTCACAGAGGCCAGCTCTAGGTGAGGTACCAACAGTGCCCGACCGCGACCTATGGTGGGTGGTGAGAGGTTATTAGGCCGCCGGCCAGAGTTGAGGAGGAGACAAGTGAGACTGATATGGAGGATGTCTAGCAGGATGATGCCTGATGCACATCCCTTTATTTTGATGTATTTGATTCATTTTTGATATATACCAACCTGTGTGCCAAGGAGAGTGAGGATGTACAAGAGTTTTGCATATTTTTGATCATATACCAGCCTGCGTGCAAAGATGGTGAGGCTATATATGAGATTTTTGAGAGATTTGATTATATGTACTAGCCTACGTGCCAAAGATATTTGAGATTATGTATATGGAGACACACATTTGGATATTTTTATTTATAGAGATGATGATGATGATGATTATGGTCATTATGTGTATACATGGTTGTGGTTATCTTGTTATTTTGATGTGTATATGTTATGGAAAATATAAGTAGCGTAGGCATGATAGAGTCAGGTCATAAGCATGGATTGAGTTAGGCTATGGTCTAGGCATGGATTGAGACAGGTTTTAGGCATGGTGGAGTTAGGTTGTAGGCATGGTTGAGTCAGGTTGTAGTCTAGGCATGGATTGAGTCGGGTTTTAAGCATGGTGGAGTTAGGTTTTGGTTTTAGGCATAATGGAGTTAGGTCATAGGCATGGGGAGTTAGGTTTGTGGTCTAGGCATGGTGGGGTTATGTTTGTGGTCTAGGCATGGATTGAGTCAAAAGTGGTTGAGTTTGTAATTCATTAATTTGTGCAATGAATGATGATATTGGTCATGCTTAAGATGTTTTATAGTACATGCATGATAGTGGTAAGGAAAGGGTAGACATAATGGATGTATGTTTGATGATGATAAAGGTGGAAAGTAATTTGTTGTTTGATGGGTTTAATTTCCAATTATTGATATAAAAAGGAAACTAAATAGGGTAGAATGTGATTTAGGAAAATGAAAGATGAATTGGTTAGGGTAGAGAGTGGCCGAGCTAACCTCCAAGGGCCCCATGCCCTCGGAGTGCTTGCCTACATAGTCCCGGCAAAAAGGGACCTCAGGACGATGTAGTTCTCCCATAAGCTAGGGAAGAATGTGAGGAGGTATGAGTATGGGTGGGTAGGTTTTAGGCATGATTGATTCTAGGTCTGTAGGTATTTGTGGATTGTGGGCACATTGGTATAGGTGATTTTGAGTTGATGAAAGAGGAAAAGGTACCCAAAGATAAGCGTTGAGAAGCTAATCCCGTATAAGGTAATCAATACGTAATGAAGAAGGTTTAAAATATAAGAGGAGGCAAGAAAGTGACCTGATTGGTAAGGATCATAACGGTAGATCAAACCTTAGATGGGTGATGAACGTAAGACCCTAAAAGCATTGCATGATTGATTATTCTACGAGGTGTAAAAAAGTGGTCACATGATCACGAGATGTCATGGTCCAATAGGTCCCTTGAGGTGGTAGGAAATGAAAGTGCGAATAGTGAGAGGGTGAAAAGTGGTTAGTTTTTATATGGTACTAGGTAGCATTCCTTTTTGTAAGAGATCCAAGGTCACAATGGGCAAGTCCATGACTAAAAGGCTTTTATTTGTTTTGATTGATATTTGAGATGGACTAATCGATGCGGGAAGTCTATGTGGGATGAGGAAATTAAATCCTTGAGGTCTTTGCAAAGCTGATCGATGCGGGAAGCTTCAGATTCTCTCTCTTCTCGCTTCTTGTTCATTTTTTTTTTTGAAAGAGATTTATATAGCTATCCTTCAAGGGAGCAGTCTATTTATAGCAGCAATGTAGAGAGAAAGATGTCCTTTTGAGGGAGTCATCTTTTATTGGAAGTTTGACTCAAGGAGTTGGATCCCATGTGAGGGCTTTGAAGTCATGGACGAGACTAAGGTGAAGAATAGGATTCTTGTTCAAAAAGTAGGGTGAAACGACCATGGGATCTCATCTAAATGTAAACGAAATGTATCCATGTGAATCATGTTATATACACATCGTGGTACACATATTTAAGAGACGATAAAAGAGTGACGGGTACACACATGATTCTTATTTAATCATTGGTGATGGCGTAAGAAGTGGATAGTGCTCAAGGTACAAGCATGGTGTTATGTTTGTGGAGCCTGTTTTCATGTTAGAGTGTGGTACACCTTCTATGTGTTACACTCAGGTATTTTTATGGTGGTCTCACTCGCCGGTGAGCGGGTCAAGGGGGTTTGGGCGAAGCCCCTGAAGTAAATTTTCATGGGTGGTTTATTAACCCATGGGTAATGGGTAACCATTATGGGTTGTTTTTGGGCCCATGGTTTTAAGTACCCATTGTTTTGATACCCATGGTTTTTGCCCATGGTTTTGATACCCACGGTTTTGTATCAAACTGCTTAAGCAATTGTCTATCTATATGGTCTTATGAATATGATAGATATACAATCAAATGTATTACAGATGTGCTTTGAATTTGGGTGTGAATTCTATAGAGTTTGTTGAGCATAGCTCCAAACGGATTTGAGTATTGTATTGAGAGAGTGGAGGCTTGTAATAAAATCTGAGCAAGTGATTCTTGGTGGACGTAGCCCAAATTGGGTGAACCATGTTAAATCTTGTCTCTCTATGTTGTGTTATTTATTCTACACTTTTATTTGAGATCTGTAATATTTTTTGCATATTAGTTTCTATTGTTACGATTCTGTAAGGGATTATTCCACATATTTTATCTCTTATTCCCTAACAATTGGTATCAGATCCTGGTTTGGTTTGTTTGAAGTGTTGAATCACAGGGAAATTTTTTAGCTTGAGTGGGAGCTATGGCAGATGATGGAAGATCTAGGGTTGATAAATTCAACGAAAAGAATTTTAGTCTTTGGAAGATGCGAGATGGAAGATTACCTTTATCGAAAGGATCTTTATACTCCACTATCGAGAAGGTGAACAAACCCTCGAGTCTCACAGAGATGCGGAATGAGATTTGTTGGATCGAAGGCACTTGGAACTATCCGATTTGTGTTTTTCATCTTCGATATTATTTAATGTTTCAAAGGAAAAGACTACAAAAGAACTGATGGATGCATTAGGGAAGTTGTATGAAAAACCCTCTGCCTCTAATAAGATATTTTTAATGAAAAAGTTGTTTAATATGAAGATGTCTGAGAATGGTTCAATAGCAGATCATTTAAATGATTTCAATACGGTTGTGAATATGCTAGCTTTGGTTACAATAGAATTTGATGAAGAAGTTAGGGATTTATTAATTCTGTGCTCTTTACCTAAAAGTTGGAATAGCCTAGTAATGGCGGTAAGCAACTTGGTTCCAACTAACTTGAAGTTGAAGTTTGAGGATGTTGTAGGGGTGATTCTAAGCGAGGAAATGCAAAGAAAAGCTTTGGTGAATCTTCTACTTCAAGGAATGCTTTGAAAGTGGAAACTAGAGGGAGACAGAAGAATAGAGGAAACCATGGAAAATCAAAGGATCGGGCAAGGTCAAAATCCAAAAGCAAGATAGTATGTTGGCACTGTGGAAAGTCTGGGCATGCAAAGAAGGACTGTTGGGAGCTTTGGGATAAGAAGAAACAATAGGAAGAAAACAAGGAGGCAAATGTGGCATCGGGTAATGTATGCCAGGATGCTTTGATTCTTTCTTTGCATAATATTAATGAATCTTGGGTTTTAGATTCAAGGGCTTCTTTTCATGCTACTCCACATAGGCATTATTTTGTTAATTATGTTCAAGGGGATTTTGGGCATGTTTTTCTTGGTGATGATGAGCCTTACAGTATAGTTGGAAAAGGTTCTATTCAAGTTAAGATGTAGAATGGGAATATATGGCTATTGAAGGATGTCGACATGTGCCTACATTAAGGATAAATTTGATATCGGTGGGGCAATTGAAAAGTGATGTTTGTATTGTGATATTTACAGTGACTCTTGGAAGGTCACCAAGGGTGCTCTTGTGGTGGCAAGAGGTAAGAAGGTTGGAACCTTGTATTTAACCACTGATAGTACTAATGATTGTAATCTTGTGGCTTCGAGATGCGAGATACAACGTTATGGAACTATAGGCTCGGTCATATGAGCCATAAGGGCATGGACATCATGAAGAAGAATTTATCCGGATATACGAAACAGTTTGGATTTACGTGAGAAATGCATTTATGGGAAATAGAAGCGAGTAAGGTTTCTCAAGGTTAGACCTACGAAGAAAAAGAGTAAGTTAGAGTGGTACATTCGATGTGTGGGGATCGGCTCAGGTATCATCTCTTAGGGTTTCAAGTTATTATGTTACTTTTATTAATGATGCAACAAGGAAAGTTTGGGTTTATTGTATTAGAAACAAATATGATGTATTTGATACTTTTGTTAAATGGAAAGCCTTGGTAGAGAATGAAACAAGCCTTAAGTTAAAATGTCTTAGGTAAGATAATGGAGGCGAGTATTACAGAAATGAATTTGATGATTATTTTTCTAAGAATGGAATCTGCAAGAAAAAGACGGTTCCAGGAACCCCACAGCAGAATGGGGTGTCAAAAAGGATGAACAGAACAATAATGGAACGTGTTAGGAGCATGAGGATACATGCGGGGATCGCTCTTTATTTTTGGCGAAAGTGGTGAGCACAGCTGTGTACTTGATAAACAGAGGACCCTCAAGTGCCTTGGATGGAGGCATACCTGAGGAGGCTTGGTACGGTAACAAAGTCGATTACTCATTTCTTAGAGTCTTTGGATGTGAGGTGTTTGTTCATATTAACAAGGATGATAGGACCAAGTTAGAGGATAAATCAAAAAAATACACTTTTATTGGTTATGGTGGTGATGACTTTGGATTTAAATGTTGGAGTATTAAAGACAAGAAAATCATTCGGTCTAGGGATGTGGTCTTTAATGAGAAAGTCATGTATAAGCAACAGTTGTAGGAAAATAGGGAAGAATCCAAGAAAGAATATGCAGTGATAGAGGATCTTCCGGATGGGAAAGTGACCCATGAATCAGTTTAGGAACCTACTCAATAGGAACCCCAAACTCCTATAGTGAGGAGGTCTTCTAGGGTAAGAAAAGAACCTAAAAAAATTTCTCCTTCTCTTTATTATTTATTACTCACTTGATAGTGGAGAGCCGAGAGAGATTTGATGAAGCAATGCGGTAGATGCTGCCGGTAAGAAGTGGGAGCAAGCCATGGATGAGGAGCATAATTCTCTCATGGAGAACCAGACTTGGGATTTGTTGAAGCTATCGGAAGGTAAAAGAGCATTGCAGAACAAGTGGGTGTATAGAGTTAAAGATGAAGGAGGAAAGAAAAGATATAAGGCCCGGTTGGTGGTCAAGGGGTTTGCACAGAAACAAGGTATAGATTTTGATGAGATTTTTTCTCCTGTAGTAAAAATGACTTCTATCAAAACTGTTCTTGGAATAGTGGCAGCAGAAGACTTGCACTTAGAACAGTTAGATGTAAAGACTGCATTTCTCCATGGTGATTTGGAGGAGGAGCTATATATGCAGCAGCCAGAAGGATATGAAGTCAAAGGTAAAGAGGAGATGGTGTGCAAACTGAAGAAGAGCTTGTATGGCCTGAAACAAGCTCCACGTCAATGGTATAAGAAGTTTGATAGCTTCATGATGGAGCAAGGTTATATTAGATGTCATTCTGACCATTGCGTGTATACAAAGAAATTTGAGGATGGAAGTTATATTATCCTATGTTTGTATGTTGATGACATGTTGGTTGCAGGTAAAAACATGCAGGAAATAAAAGTACTCAAGAAACAACTAAGTGAATCCTTTTATATGAAGGATTTCAGGGAAGCTAGACAAATCCTTGGTATGAGGATAACTCGGGATAGGAAGGAATGGAAGTTGAATTTATCTCAAGAAGAGTACATTAAGAAGGTATTGGATAGGTTTAACATGCAGGATGCTAAACTGGTTGGGACTCCTTTGGCAAGCCATTTTAAGTTATCAAAGGAGCAGTGTCCCAAGACAGAGCAGGAAAGAAACTAGATGTTCAAGGTACCTTACTCATCAGTGGTTGGTAGTTTGATGTATGCTATGGTGTGCACTAGGCCTGATATTGCTCATGTAGTTGGAGCTATGAGTATATTTATGAGTGATCCAGGTAAAGAGCATTGGCAAGTAGTAAAGTGGATCCTTCGGTATTTGAGAGGACCATGGGGACAGCTTTTATGCTACTGATGGATCGAGACACCACTTTACGTGGTTATGTAGATTTAGACATGGTTGGAGATGTTGATAGCAGGAGGAGCACGACAGGTTATATTTACACTGTAGGTGGGACAGCAAGAAGCTGGATTTCACGACTACGAGTGCCGGTGGCTTTATCAACCATGGAGGCCGTATGTTGATGCCACATAGGCAAGCAAAGAGATGATTTGGTTACAACAATTGCTTGAGGATTTTGGGCATAAGCAGAAGGAATGTAAGTTGCATAGTGATAGTCAGAGTGTTATACACCTAGCTAAGAACTCTACTTTCCACTCCAAGATGAAGCATATACAGTTGAGATATCACTTCATCAGGACAACTTTGGAAGAAGATAAGTTGAAGTTGGAGAAGATTCATACCAGTCAGAATCCTACAGACATGATGACCAAGGTGGTCACAAGGGATAAACTAAAGCTATGTTCAGCTTTGGTTGGCCTTCACGGATGACAGTGAAGGGTTGAGAAGCTTGCTCAGTGGAAATCAGTCTCTAAGTGGGAGATTGTTATGTTTGTGGAGCTTGTTTTCATGTTAGAGTGTGGTACACCTTCTATGTGTTACACTCGGGTATTTTTACTGGCGGTCCCGCTTGCTCGAGCGGTCGAGGGGTTTGCGGGGGTGAAGCCCCCCCGATAGATGGGGCCTAGGGGTGAAGCCCCCAAAGCAAATTTTCATGGGTGGTTTATTAACCCATGGGTAATGGGTAACCGTTATGGGTTATTTTTGGGCCCATGGTTTTTCGGTACCCATTGTTTTGATACCCACGGTTTTGCCCATGGTTTTGATACCCACAATTTTGTATCAAACTACTTAAGCAATTGTCTATTTATATGGTCTTATGCATATGATAGATATATAAGCAAATGTATTGTAGATGTGCTTTGAATTTGGGTGTGAATTCTATAGAGTTTGTTGAGCATAGCTCCAAACGGATCTGGGTATTGTATTGAGAGAGTGGAGGCTTGTAATAAAATCTGAGCAAGTGATTCTTGGTGGACGTAGCCCAAATTGGGTGAACCACGTTAAATCTTGTCTCTCTATGTTGTGTTATTTATTCTACACTTTTATTTGAGATCTATAATATTTTTTGCATATTAGTTTCTACTGTTGCGATTCTGTAAGGGATTATTCCACATATTTTATCTCTTATTCCCTAACACATGGAAAGAGGTAGAAGGTGAGGTAGGACTAAAATTCAACAATAGAATGGTCGAAGATGCAAGGTGTTAAGGGGCTCAGGTTTGGGTTTACCATCGAGTGAAGATAAATGATAAGCACCTGATCCATAAGTATGAGTCACGATGTATGGTCCAAACCAATTAGGAGTAAATTTTTCCCATTTACTTTTTTCTGCTTTAGTTACATGTTGATTTTCTTTCAGGACAAGGTCACCGACTTGGAAGGTTCATTCATGGACACGTTTTTCATAGGCACATTTGATACGTTTTTGGTAAACTTGGAGATGGTCAAGAGCATTAAGGTAGTGTTCGTCTAATAACTCAAGTTGTGCTAAACAATCCTGATGAAAGTCATCATCATTAAGCATGTCATGGAGAGAAATGCGGAGTGAGGGAATCGGACTTCGAGGGGCGAATGCCTCTGTACCATAAACCGAGAGAAAAGGTGTGGCAACATTAGAAGTGTAAATACTGTGCAATATGCCCACAAGGCGAAAGGAATGTGTGTATGCCAGTCCTTCCCAATATCGTTAACCACTTTCATGAGAATTTTGTTCAGGGTTTTGTTAGTGGATTCAGCTTGGCCGTTGGTCTATGGGTAATAAGGTGATGAGAAACTTAGTTGAATGCCGAAGGCATCGCAAATTTTTGTAGAGTTTTATTTTTGAATTGTTTTATGTTATCAGTGATGAGGCGATGTGGGACACCAAAGTGAAAAATGATGTGATAATTGATGAACTCACATATTTTATTGGCTTTTGTGGAGATGAGAGGTATGGCTTCAACCCATTTTGTGTAGGATTCGGTAGCGGTGATGGTCCATTGATGTTGTTGGGAAGAATGAGGTTTGATCTCTCTGATAAGATCCAAACCCCATTGAGAAAATGGCCAAAGGTCACGGGCGACCTATAAGGCATGACTGGGTGTATGATGAAGGCTAGCATGTTGTTGGCATTTTACACAACGCTTAATGTAGTCGCAATAATCATGGTTAAGGGTCGGCCAGTAATAGCCTAGGCAAAGAATATGCTTAGCAATAGTGAGGCCACTGAAGTGACCTCCACATATGCCATCATGAACTTCCTTAATGGTATAAGGAATTTGAACTTGTAAGGCACCGTAAGAGAATGCCATCGAAGCCGCGTTTATAGAGGAGGCCACCCATGATGACATAACGAGAGACCTTTTTAAGAAAGGTTTGTTGTCCATTACGAGTGAGGTCGGGAGGTAAGATGGAATGGGAAAGGTAGTCTGAGTATTGTTTATACCAAAGGTCACTCGGGTCAGGGGTAGCGGTTCCAATGGAGTAAACCTCGCAAGGTAAATAAGAGGGTGATTGGAGTCTTTGTATGGTGACAAAGATTTTAGAATCGGCAGGTGAAGTGGGGATTTGAGAAGCCAAGTAGGCCATGGTATCTACAAATTTGTTGGTTGAACATGGGACGGTTTGAAGGCGTAGCAGATCGAAGGTGGTCAAAAGTATGTCTACATGATGTTTATACTTTTGAAGTGTCTCATTATGACATTGGTATATACCATTGACTTGGTTTACAACCAATTGAGAATCACCAAATATGTTGATGGATTTGACATCCAAGGCATAGGCAGCTTGGAGACTGATACGAGCACTTCGTATTCAAAGAATATTGTTGGTACAATCAAAATCGAGTTTGAAAGACAAAGGCATGGGCTCACCATCAAGTAGAATGAGGATATCGCTAGCCCCACCTCCACGCCGACACTTAGAACCATTGAAGAAGATTTTCATTTGGTAAGCGAGGTTCGTGCAGGGAAAGGGTGGCAATTAACTCATCCGAAAGTCAAAATTAGAGGGTTAATCCCCAAAAATAGGTGCGTCAGCCAATTGGTCGGTGATAGCTTGGCCCTTAATGGACTTTTGGTGGATAAATTCGAGGTTGAAGTCGTCCAAAATCATGAGCCAACGTGTGACACGTTGATTTTGGTAAGGTGTGGCATACATGAAGTGTAAAGGGTCAGTGTTGGTCACAACATAGGTTTTGTGGTTGAGCAGGTAATGGCGGAGTTTCATGGCAACGAAAAACTAAGGCTAAGAAAAAAATTTCATCATGGGTGTATCGGGTTTCGTAGTCCAAAAGAGTATTACTTATGTAATAAACTACCTACTCCCTGTGTTGTTCATCAAGATGAACAAGCATGGCCCCCAAGGAATGATTGGTAGCTGAGATGTATAAGTAGAAGGGTTGATCCTCTTTAGGTGGAATGAGTACGGGTGGTTGGAGAAGGTATTGTTTTAAGGCCTCAAAAGCTTTGTGGCAGTCATCATCCCATTGAAAGGAGACATCCTTTGAGTAGATGATGAAATGTTTCACACCGATTAGATAATTGTGAAATGAAGCGGCGAGATAGATCAGAACTTACCTTGTAGTCTAAAAAGTTGTCTAAGGTTAGTGGGTGGAGGCATTTCCAGAATGCCCTTGACTTTAGCAGGTCAACCTCTATGCCATGTAAGGAGACGATAAATCCCGTGAGTTTTAGGTAGAGAACCGCGAAGACACACTTCTTGGGCTGAAGGCAAACACAATATTTAATGAGGCGGTCGAAGATGGATTTTAGGATGGCGAGGTGCTCGGAGTGGTGTTTGGATTTGGAAAGGAGGTCATCCACGTAATCTTCCAATATACGATGCATGATGTCATGGAAGATGTAATTCATAGCCCACTGATATGTGGCACCAACATTTTTAAGGCCAAAAGGCATGACTTGATAGCAGAAGGTCCCCTAAGGGGTGATGAATGCAATTTTGTGTTGATCCTCTGGGGCAAGCAAGATTTGGTTATAACCTGAGAAACCATCCATGAGTGATAGCATCTCATGACCAGTGGTAAGGTCAACCAGTTGGTCAATACCGAGTAGAGGGAAGTCATCTTTTGGGTAGGCTAGGTTGAGGTCACGAAATCCATGCAAATACAAAGTCCCCCTGTCACCTTAGTGACAGGAACAATGTTGGAAATCCACCAGGGATAATCAATGGGTAAGATGAAGGAAACGGAAAGGAGGTGCTGAAGTTCTTCTTTGACTAGAAGAGTAATGCGAGGGTGCATTTTCCTCAACTTTTATTATGTACGGGTTTAGCATCGGGAATGGTTACGATATTGTGTACCACTATAGTGGGGTCAATACTGGGCATATCTGCGTAAGACCAAGTGAAAACGTGGTTATGGTTTTTGAGAAAAGAAGTGATGGCTTCCTATTCAGCAACATCTAAAGATTGTCTGATCTTTAGAATGTGTGGGTTGTCCTGAGTATGAATGTTGATTTCGATAGTCGATTCATTCAACATGGTTTACGTCTCAGATGGTAATGACCAATGAATATATGAGTCTTCAACACCAAGGTAGGTGAGTATAGATTCATCATCCTAACATTGAACAATGTTAATCAAAGGTGTATCATCATTGATCATTTCAAGATACAAGAAGGGCAGAGAAGAGGGAGCCTCACCTCGTGTTGATAAGTCAAAGGCCCCAAGGAAATGGTGTTTATGAAAAAAGCTAGGAGGAATGGATTCTGGATCCATCGACTCCATCGGTGAAGGTGGTGATGGTGGTGAAGAAGGTGGAGTGGGTGAAGAAGGTGGAGAGGGGCTAATGTCCTCAATGAGTTCAATGCGGGCCTTCTTGGTAGGTGGTTCAATAAAGTGATACCACTACGGTCGTTATGTTTGTGGGTAGTACATGGAATAACAATATGGTGGCCTTGCTCGTAAAATCCAAAACCAAAACCCTTCCATGCACATCGGTGCAGGAAGGTGTGGGTGACACGGTGATGTGTGAGTGATTGGAAGTCAGCAGAAAATGGGTGGGTTTGTGACGGTGGTTCAGTGTGTAAGTGGTAGTATCAAGTCCCCCATAGGTGAGATTGGTACGAAGGTGGGGAGGACCATAAAGGAGGTGCTCTAATATATGGTGATCATAGCGAGGGTTCTGGTGAAGACTTCCATACTCTTGCAGAGTAAGGAATGTATTGACACTATATAGGTGATACTCCCCGCAGTAAGGCATTGAAAAATGCCTTCCAAGGATCGATGGTTAGTATGTGGGTAGCTGGAATGGACGATGTGTCAAAGGTCAGCTCGGAGGTAGGGCTGCAGTGGGGGGCTAACGGTTCGGCCATGGAGGTTGTGGCAGCAGTAGGAATGGAGGATGTAGGTACAACTTGAGGTAGCGGTGACACTCGTGAGCGGAGGTGTAGGTGAAGAGGCAAAGTGGTCATGGAGGTAGATGCTTTAATGGGTATAAGCACGCCATTGGGTCGATAAAAGCATGTTACAAGATTTAAGGTGATGGGTCAGCTGGAATGGTATAGGTGTGTCCTTCATGCTCAAACTTTACACAATGATGTAAAGTGGAAGGAACACAACCCATAACACGAATCTAGGGTCTACCAAGTAACATGTTATATTGAAATTCCCCCTCCAAGACATAAAACAAATTTGGAACTATGTGGGGGCCCATGCGAACATGGAGGATGACAGTACCAAGTGTAGAGGTGATAGTTTCATTGAATGAATGCAACATGACGGGATGTTTATGCATGCAATTGTTAGGTATGCGCATTTGAGGGAATGCATGGGAGGAAATGATATTAATGCTAGCGCCCCCATTGATCATAACACGTCGTACACGTATATCATCGATGTGGACAAAGATGAAGAGAGTTGGATCTAATACATCGGTTTGGTGTGGTGCAATCTCTTCATCTAAGAAGCTAAGGGAGGCTACCTGGTGAGTAGGTGGAGTTACAAATGAAGGTGGTAATTTTGTGAGAGAGGCTACATGATGGGGTGTAATAATGGATGCCACGGGTGTAGGGTCATTGGGTAAGACCTTAATAGATTGAAGAACCTCCATGAGAGCTTGACAATGGATCCGAGGTTTCATGCGGTCATATAGGGACATCTTGAGGGGGGGTTGGTGTAATTGTTTAAGCATCTCGCAGTGTGTAACCCCATTGGAAATAGGATATGTGGGGCCGTGGATAGTGATTTTAGGTGTGGGTGCAAATGGTATGTTGGGTATAGGATTAGTTGGTGGGTCAGTTTCCCTTCCCTTGCCTTTATCCTTATGAGCACAGTAAGCAACGTGGATCATGTTGATCAAAGGTGGGGAGGTAGGCAAGGTAGGTGAGCCATGAAAAGTATAGTGACAAGAGGGGTAAAAGCCAAGTGGCGGGAAGGAACCTTGTGAGATGAATTGAGCACACCAACATTTGGGTGGAGGTTTGGCAAGTTCTTTGATGTGAACCATGTTAATTTTGAATCTTGGGGGTGGCTCTAAGAGTTGTGGAGGTGGAGGTCTTGGTTGCTTGAGTAGGCAATGAGGGAAGCACTATGGGAATGGGTGATGGTGAAATGGGGTCCTCATCGAGAAGGTCATCATCGTCAAAGTTTTCTTCAAGAGGACACAACTAGATAAGAATGGTTTTCAAAGCCTTGCAGCTCTCCACATCGTGCCCTGGCACACGATGGTAGGCAAAAATTTTGGTATCGTCAAACCCTTTGGTTTGGGTTTGAGTGGGTCATAAGGTCTGAGAGGCGGTAATGTGATGACATAAGTTTCAAGGAGGTTGGTTAAGATTTTGGCATAGGATCCCACTAGTCGATCGCAATGGGAAGTGAAAGTGGGTTTGGGTGTAGGTGCGGATGATCAGTAGAGGAACGGTTTGGGAAGTGGATCGAGCCATGGTTTTAGGTGCTGGTGTGGTCTTGGGTGTTGGTCATGTTTTCTTGGGTAGGGGTATGGTAGATGAACTGGCAAGAGAATGTGTAGTTGGTTTGACTACCTTATTGGAGGGTAGTGGATTTTTGTTTTTAGATTGGACCTTCTTGGGTAAAGGTGAAATGGGCACATGAGATCTAGAGGGAAAATCAAATGTTGGAAGGGGGCGTGTTACCCGCGGGGATAACAGAGGTGTTGTGAAGGTAAATGGCACGGTTCATCAAGGAGGTGTGAGGGAAAGAGACTAAAGTGTCGTGGGTAGTGAAGGAGTGATTGATGGTATTGGAGGTATGGGTGGTAAAGATGTTGCAGGTGTGGGTAGAAGTCATGTCGGGTGCTTGGGTATGTTAAAGGTTTCGATGGAGGAATGGGCTGATGTGTTTTTAGTTTACTGGTGGGTGGAGGTTTCTTAACTCGTGTTGGAAGGGCAAGGTCCTAAGACAGACGCAAATGGTGAAGGTGATGAAGGTGTGATCAGCAAGGTTGGAGTATGAGATCTATGGGATTGGTTCTTCTGGTTGGGTGTCCGGAGTAGGTTTGGTGTTGGCTTTGGAGGATGTAGCTAAATCTAATTTGATGGGTGGATGAGTAAGGATAGCGGTTGGGATGACCCCTAAGGTAGTAATAGGTTTAGGCAAGGAAGATGATGTAGGTGTGGGTTTGGATTTAGATGCATGTTGGGTTATGGGTAGGGGTGTGAGTTGAGCCATGAGTGGTATCGTGGTGGAATTTGTGATAGTTGTGGTTGTGTTTGGTTCAATTGGCTGAAATATTTTTGGGTAGATAGTGGAAGTGTCAGCAAGTGACATTTGCATTTGTGTTGAGACAGAAGTAGAAGACACCCCCAAAGTAAGGTTCTATCCACATAATCTAGGTGATCAGCTAGGCATGAAAAAGGAACTGTAGGTAAGGTTGATGAGGATCCAATGGCAATTCCCATAAAATGTGTCTTAGAGACAAGGAATTTTCTAGCTTCGGCTTCCATGGGTAAGAGAGCCGAAAGTAAGTCCGCAGGATCTTGGGTAGCTGATGGAGAATGGTCACCTAGAGGCAAAGGTATTTCTACTAGATCCTCGATAGGTGGAGGAGAAAATGGGTGCTCCTCTGTGGGTGGAGGAGATAATGGGTGCTCCTCTGTGGGTGGAGGAGATAAACAAGCCTCTTCCTCGGAGTCGGAGATGTACTGCAGTGACAAATCTCTAGGTGGAGAAGCCAAAGGTGAAATGGTCTCGATGTTAACAGGAGGCTCCTTCACAGGTGAGGGAGGAGACAAAGGGTGTTCCTCTGTGGGTGGAGGAATAGGTGAAGTAGGTTCAAGCATAGGTGGAGGACTTCGGGCTAGAATTTCTTCTATGGAAGGAATATGAGGTAATTAGGAAGCGGTAGTGCATTACTGAATATAGCATGGACCTCGCGGGTATGGCTATCATGAGTTGAGGTCTCTCCTGGCCTGATCCGAAGAAGGGGCATGATTAGGAAATGGTTTCTTAAAGATGTGTAGGTTTTGATTGGCAGGTGTGTTAGGATTATCCAAGGTTAACTCACCTTTCTTGAGCATTTCTTGGACAATGTTCTTGAAAGTGATGTAATTTCCATCACTATGACCTTTTACCCGATGATAGTTGCAAAAGTCGTGCTCTTTATACCACACAGGTGTGGGGCGAGCAAGATCAAAACCAGTGTGTGGTTTCACAGGAGGAAGGGTGATGGCCCCAGATTTAATGAGATTTTCTAAGACAAAAGAATAAGGCTCCCCAATTGGGGTGTATTTCCATTGGCCTCTGTCTGAATTGAAAAGTCTGGACAGGAGAAAGATAAGATGAGGGGCTAGCCTGATTTGATGGATGAGCTGGGCCGGCCTTAAGTACCACTGGGTTAGAAGTTCCCTTGGCTTTTGAATAATTTTTATGTGGTTTCGAATAATAAGAAGTATCATTTGACTTAAATGTTAAGTTCTTATTGCGTAGTTGGATTTTATTTTCTTCGATGGCCCGAATCTCTAGATTTCATGCCATGGTGAATGTTTCATCGAAGGTTCAAAAAGTTTGGATCTACAGGGTCGGTGAGATGTGTCTAGCACAAGCCCATGTGAAGAGCTCTATGAGTTTGGTTTGTGGTAGTTGGAATGTGAGTTGATTGATCAGGCTATGCCAAAGAGCAACAAAATATGTGATAGATTCGTCGTCATACATCGACGTGTAGAGTAGGTCACCATGGTAACCTTATTAATGACATTAATGGAGAAGTGATCCAAGAAGGCTTTGGCTACCTGATTAAATGAGAAGATAGAGTGTCTAGGTAACCCACTAATACAATCCAATGCAGCCCAATCAGAGAGGCATGGGAAAGGTCCTCGGAAAGAAAAGCATCATCATGGGCGATCGATAACACCCGTGTTTGAAAGACCACAAATGTTGTTGTGGGTATTTTTAGGCATTTCCCAATGCTTGGGATATGGGTGGATAGGAATGGATGGGTGGATAGGCTCATTAAAAATCTCATCATAGGTGTGAGTGTTGTGGAAGCCTGAAACTGATGCTTCCATTGTCTGCATCTTGTCCATCATTAACTTGATTAGGTCGTTGGTAGGTTGTGATAGTTGGGTGACTCCTGTAGTGTAAGAGGGTTGGTGTTGGGCATATGACGAGGGTGGCATTCTAGTATATGGTGTTTCCGTATAGGTAGATTGAGAAGGAGGGAATGAAATAGGGGTACATACCCAAAATGAATGATAGATGAAACAGGAGGATACTGATAGTACATATATGGAGGTGGAAGGGTCGTGGTGACCCTAGTGGCAATGGGGGTTAAGTATTGTGGAATAGAAAGAAAAATGTTTTGAAAATGGGTAGGGGTCACTGACACCGGGGTGGTTGTGTAGCTACGGGTATATGTGAAACAATAGGCATGGATGAGGTTATGTTTTGGGTGGTTGGAAAAGGTATAGTGGATGTGGTGGGTGTAACAGATGTGGCAAATGTGGCGGTCATAGTAGGTATGGGGCCTAGCTGCTGAAACAACCGGGGCAAGGTAGGTGTGGGTAGCGCAGAACTAGAGGGGGCTGATGAAGAAGGAACGAGAGTCGGGGGCATAGATATGGATATTTCATATATCAACTGACTCGAGGCATCTCGAGTGGACGAGTGGGAAAGATAAAACTGCAAGGCGGCAGGATTTTGGTCAAGGAGTCATGTGAACTCCTCGTCTCCAGTAGCGATAGAGATAGGTTGGATAGGCTCCATGGCTGGTGATAGAATGAAAGGTGGTGAAGGACTAGGTGGGAATGGTTGATGATTGGCATGGAATATGAGGGCATTTGCTTGGCTTAGGGTCGATACCATGTGAACAAGCATTGACGTGGCAAGACCGCTTTCAAATGACACGTAAATACAAAAATAGAAAAAAAAAACAAGCAAAGTGGTAGGTGAATTGGGGTTAAAATGTCAACTGGAAAATTACACAAAGCTAACCGATGCTTTGATTAGGTTAAACCAACTTTGGTCACAGTAACCACATTTGGTCAAAACAAGGTAAAAGGCCAATACTTTGCCAAGTATGCAAGATGCTGATGGAATTACCAGGTCAGTGAATATGATAAGAATAATAGAGACTCTGAACAACACAAAAGGTGAAGCAGGTGTCCTTTTGGGTAGGTTGACCAATAGAACAGTAAACTGACGCCGGTTAGGTAAAACCGATGACGGCCGGACTAACTAACACCTGGTTAGTATGAAACTGAAACAACGATGAAGAAAATGTGGTTGTGAGTTAAAATTAGATGTGGAATCAAACCCATAATTCTAAGAATGATGAGAATATGGTCTAGGCACACTCAGATGAAGTTGGAATACACCAACTGTGATGAGGAGCGTACGAGGGGAAATAAGAAAATGAAGAATGTGACCTCTCACCTCAAAATGCAAGCCAAGTAGAAACACTAAGAAAAATATGATCCTAAGAGTTCTTTTTCTATTATGTTTGTTTAGCTTATGTTATTTAAGGACTAACTCATGAACTTTAGAATAGAATTTTTGGTGAGGATGGCTTCCTACGAAGAAGGAGATCTACAAGGAGAGGTTTCAGGTTATGTTATGGTGGGGCGAGCCGTCCTCTAATGGGGTATTGGACAGAGATAACCAATGGGGAGCCCATGGTACCGTGATTGTGTGATCACCTACAACTTCTTCCGTGAGATGTTGTTTAAGAATGTGTATATATTTTTAATTTTGTGATGTTTGGTAAGACTCAGAGAGAGAAAGAGAAAGGAAGTGTTTTTCTACGATTCATTTGTCAACCATCAACTGGGCATGACTTCTAGTGTATAGGTTGCCCTCAATTAATGTGAGCTAATGCAGAGAAGCAGAATGAAATGAAACAAGTTTTAAACCCAAATTGAAATGTTGAATTCAATGACACAAAAAGATGAACAGGAGAAGGGATGCTCTTTCACTAATGCGATACTAATGAAAGGGAAGAAGTGTTATTTTTAAAGCACCAAAATAGATTGCTTTTAGACAATAAAAGAGAAGGTTCCAAGGGAAAATCTTAATGTAATAACTTTTAGAAAAGAAACAAACATACAACCTTTTCACCTAGAAATGAAAGAATACAAAGAACCCCGAATGGGTCCCACCAGGTGTGCCAAAATGTTTCACTTGATTCTAGAGCGTTTCTTCAAATGTTAACGAAAGTATAAGGGTAAAGGGCTAGGAGGAATACATGTTAAGATGCTGGTTATAGGTTGTTGCGCACGTATGGCTTCTGGATCCACATCTGATCGTGAGAGATTCCTTTTACTTGGAGGAACTACCTGAAATGGAAAACAAGACCACTAAATGAAAGTTAAACAATATATGTAGTGGACTACCTAGCGTATGCTAGATCCGGGAAGAGTGATACTTCCTAGATGGTTGTCAATCCACTATTTAAAACAACTTAATGCTAATAATAAAGGAAATCCTACTGTAGTTAAAACAATTTAGGTATCTCATTCGTCTACAATAAGCAAATTCGCTCACAACAGGCTAAGCTATGACTGAATCAAGGTCAAGGTCTTGGTCGTGGTACTAGTGACTTTCGTGGTGAGGTTCTGGGTAGTTTTGGGTATTTGGTGGAGGTTTTAAGATCTGTTCTTGGTTTTTGATCAAAACACAGAGACTGACGTCAGCCTTCTTGTATGACCGATGTTGGTTTAGGTTAACCAGTGGTGGTTGTGGTTAACCAATGGTCGGTATGGTCTGGGTACAAGAAACTTATTAAGAACTTGAGGTGAGGATAGATATGAGGCTAGATGAAAGTGAAAGGGCAATGACAAGGTTTGTGTAGGTCTTAGGTATGCACAGAAATGATTAAAATCTGAATATGGGCAGTTCAAGGGTTTGGGTGAAGGTATGGTCAAGTTTGCATCGAGGAAAAATGGTGGGGAATGGACAGGGAGCGAAACTAATAACATAAGTAAAGAGTCCTCGCTTGAATGATAATGAACTAGTGTTAGTTAACAAAAACTTACCATTCGTACGAGCTTGATGTCCGTTGGCAAGGGTGGGTGATCAAATGGATGGAACTTGGTGTGGTATTGGTGCTTCCCGATGCTTCCGTGAAGGCAAATGGCTTTGTGGTTGCTTCAGTGATGTCTATGGATGCTCGATACGTGTACTAATGTTGGTTTTGCTTGCATGCAACTCGGTTTCATCACTTGTTCGAGAATATGTACCAACCTCTAAACAATGTGCCAACCTCGAAATAAGGGTTTTGGGGTTAAATGCTAACCGACGCTGGTTCAGGGTTGATCGGTAGCGGTTTATGGTGATCGGCGTTGGTTAGGGCGGGATTTCCTAGGTTTACTAAACTAGGCAAATCCTCTTGATTTTCTCGGGATTTCGTTCGCTTTTGCTCCACGAATTAGAATGGAAGCTTCCTTTCTAATGACGGGAATGTGGTTAGAGGGAATATAGGCTTTGATTTTTAGGGTTTGGGTAGGTCTTAGTTAATTATGGCAACATACTACGAATAGGTCTTAAGGTGAGGTGGCTTGATGATGTGTCTAGGTGAGGTGGATGTGTGGGCCTTATCTCAATTAGGATATTTAAATAATAAATATTGTGAAATAATGAATTAATTTAATTAACTTAATTAAATTAATATTAGAGTGATATGAAAGGGGTCATGGTTAGGTGAATGTGTTCAAGGTGTTTATTTGACGAGGACCAAGGGGAGTGTGACCCAATTTTGGTTTCTACACTAGTCATAGATAAAGAATTAGTTCTACAAGAACTCCTTATTGGCATCCAAAGTTGTGACATCTAGAGTATTGCACTTAATTCATGTTGGAGCTCAAAATTACACCTGCGATGTGATCATGATGGATCAAGAATTCTGAGGCAACAATGGGACCGTCTCCAAGTTATGGGACCTTACGTTTTTGAGAAGGACCTTTGGAGAATGTTGGTTTCTCTTACCTATTTCTAACGCTAACACTACTCCTAGTTGGAAATGAAGCTATCTATCTCTACTCTATGATTCCAAGGGACCAGGGTGATAAGTAGATGCATAAGGGAAATCCTAAGCTAAGGGAAGGTGATAGCCCCAGAAAGAGGGTCAATCACTCTCCAAAAGGGGAAGGAAAACAAGAAAACACGGAGAGAGGGCATATAGGAGCACGCCACAACAACCACACAGACTTAGCTTTCCAGGGGCATTGACAACATAGTGAAAGTGGAACCTGCAAGGTGAAATGTGCACAACATGCCAGAAAACGTGAACAGAGAGGCAAGAACACATAAAACGTGAGATTAGTGTAGAGAATAGCCACGAAACCTGATTTTATTTGTTAAAGGATGCACATTAATTTACATTCATGGCAGGAGGTGAGAATACATTGCAAAGACCAAGTCCAAGGTCTAAAACTCATGGGAAGTCAGCCACCATTTTAGCATGGTGTCGTTACAACAAAGAGGGATTTGTTTTAATGAGTAGAGCTGTAAAAATTTATAGAAGAAGAAGGAGAGAAGATGAGGAGAAAGAAGAGGGAAACTCGGATTCAAACTTTCAACCATCAACAACAAGCAATAAATGTATACAAATCTATCGATGCGCCTCCCCATGTTTACTTATCTTGTAAAAGAAGGAAGAAGACCAAATCTGAATGAAATATGGTGGTTAAGTCGATTAGATGTCTACATTAATGATCGAAATATGTTTCCTATTTTCCAACCACAAATCCCACCAAAATCTTATTCTAAAAAGTCCAACATGCAACCCACGTCAACAACTTTCAAACAAGCCTACGAGCACGGGTGTTAGAGCCATGTAACAAAAGTTATTGTGATATGAAGGTTTATAGTGAAAACTGACACGCCAAACCCATGACGTGTACTACTTGGCCAAAGAATTGGCCAATTGTTGATTTGTTTTATCATTTTTTCCACGTGCCGCGCACTGGTTTGTTACAAGGATTCGGCGCCATGCTTTGCATAGCGCTTTGATAAGCTGCGATGCAAAGACACTCAAATATGACAGTTTCCATGTGGCACAAAGGATCGCGCGCGCGAGAAGAAGGTGCAAGGCATGCGCGAAAAGGAAGAGGCATGGAAAAGGGGTGCACAAGGTAACGCGCTACACAGAAAATATGAATAACTATAGGAGGCAAGTATGCAAACGAGCACGAGTATCTATTAAGGAATGTGCGGTGGCAAGGAAGAAAGGGGCACACGAGGCAATACAAGAAGGAAAGAATCGTGAGGCACGCATGCGTGAAGGCGTGTGGTGGACTTAGTCATTTAGAAGGCAAGTGTGCAGAGGTGTGTGCAAGGAGTGCGCGACAAACCGGGAATGAAAGTCTGGTGTGTCAAAAGGAAGGCGCAAAGCAAGTTAAAAGGAGATAGAAGAATACGAGAGGAAGCGGGAGTGCACGAAAGGTGTGTGAGTGGATATGAAGGAAGAATGAAGCATGAGGAAGCGTGCAAGAAGGGCACACGAGGGCACACGGAAGAACTGCAACCAATAAAACTATACTAAGGGAACCTGCCAGAGTGTGTGCGACTTTACAATAATCGAACTTTAGAGTCGAAATGAGGATGAAAGTTTCCAAATTAATTAGGGGGTTATTTTGGACAACAGCCTCCCTCAAGTCGATCTAGTGAGTGCTCTAAATACTTGGGGTTTACAACATAAGTGAGTATCATCTAGATTATCCACTTAGCTTACTATGTATAGACTTCGACCGATGTAGCATGAGGTATAATGAAAAATTATACATGATCCCTGGTATGTGGAAACCAACTCCTCTATTATGTGTCGTTCTCCTCCAAAACCCTTCATCGAGTCCTCATACCATGTGAGCATCCGAGCCTCAAACCTTTCTCCCATGGAGCCCAAACACTTAGACCTCCACTTAAAAGATGCTACATTAAGTTAAAAAAATAAGTGCTTTGTCAAGCTTTACAAGTTAATTGACCCAAGATATTATATCAAAACACGTTTTGCAAAATCAAATGTGTATGTTAAATGAGTAGTGATTTTGGATTCTTCTTCTCACATATAACATCATATTCAACCTTATATATCATATAAGGAAGGAATGATAAAAAAACAATATTTTCCTTCTTTTTTCTCTTCCCTTCTCTCTTTATCTCTCTTGGTATCCCTGTGTGCTTCAGTGTTTCCCATAACTATATAGTTATGGCTATGGGTTCTCCAAAACTGTATTTATAGGTCATGGTTCTTTCACTTGTAATTGTATTTATTCTAAAGATTCCTTTTATGGCCCTTTTGACCCTTGTTTGGGTCCCTTGGGATTTTGGCCCTTCTTTTCTTTCCACTCATTGCATGTTGGCTTGTGTGTCAATGTAGTCTTAATTTGAGTTCAAGAAAGTACATTATTGCATTTGAAAAAGTGAATGATAGAGGAGCATCCTTGTCCCAAAATAATTATACAAGCATTATTGGAATGCCTACTAATCGTTGCATTATATTCAATGATAGTACACCATCATAGGGGCTTGATAATAATGGTTAGATGACCCAAGCCCTGAACATTCCCATTTGTATTTTTGTTTGTGTTTTATGTGTTGTTGTATTAGGATTCTCAATGAGGAGATCAATTTCTTAGAGATTGATGCATTATTTTAGAAAAGTGAGTGAGGTTTTTGAATCCCTAAAGTTAATGAACAAGATCACCAAAATATTTTGTTTTGTTTGATTCTTGCTAGAACCATATAGTCTCGGTCTCGAAAAAATATATACCGAGTTCTAGTTAATATTTTATATATTTTTTAAGTTTAATTGTTCAATATTTATGGATGGATGTAATATATTGCTTATATAAACCCACAAAATATTTTGTTTACTCGTGATTATAAACCTAATTTAGTTTGGAGTGTAGTAGAAGCCTAATTAATTTCACCGAATTAAAATTGCTGGCGTAATTTGGTGGGTGTTTATGGGTGCTAAGGCATCCACATTGATAAATTATTATAAGGTTTAAATGCTATCAAGCTAAAATTTATTTAGTTGACTAAACTTGTGGGCAAAGTTAGATGGGTGCTTGTCCCCCTCAATATGAATAAGAACAAGGCAGTCACATTGGTGGGTTGTTATAAGATTTAGATGTTTATATTATATTCTATAATCTTTACAATAAATTGTCACGAGTTCTTCAAAATTGTATTCATCTTAGGATTAAATGTAGGACATTGGATTTGGATATAGGATTTCTTTCCCTTGAAAAGTGATAGCTTTTCAATAAAATACAAATGCTACATTTTGGTAGTGAGCATCTTCAATGAGGATAAACACAAATTGACAGGTAGAAAACTCCAAATAAAGAATAAAGCTTGAAAACAACGGAAAAAGAAAGTTATATTGAAATGTTTTCTTAATGAGTGAAAAGAAGTGAAGTTATATGAGAAAGCAATAGGAAACGACATCAATACATGGCACAGGAAATCTCATTTTGTTTTTGTAGAATGTTCAAATGTGACACTTTTTGGAATTATTTCACCTCAAAATGCTTATGCTTTTGGATGTATGTGACCTTTGAAAATCTCCTTAAAATTTTGACAAAATTTCATGAAAATGTCCAATTTTGACAGGAATTCCATTGAGATAAATACGTCAAAGGGTGGGCATGTATTTCTATAAAAAAGAAAATGAGGAACAACCAACCAAAGCTACCTTTACCTTGGGTTGCACCTACCTAACAAACTTTGCTTCGGTATATATTCTAAAACTTAAATAAACCAAAACTCAAATTTAAAAAAGTTGAACACCGTGGCCTAAGCCTATTTATAATAATTAACAGGGAAAAATGTTTTCTAAATGAATTTTTCATTATTTTGGTCTAATAGCATAAAGTTTCTAAGATAATTATAGTATATTTAGAATTACTCCTTTTTTTTATTATAAACAATTTTTACAATCAGTTAAATTTGAGTTGTCTTGGTATTTAAAAGAAACTAATATAAACTTAAAGGAATAAAGGAGAGATAAAATTAGCAATAAATTAAAAGGAATAACATCATCATAAAATATAGCACTTCATCATCAAATCTATGTTTTAATAGTTAAAGTTGATTCATGTTCATTACATGTAGATCCGACCAAGTTTTTCTTGGAGAAAAGAATGCCATTGCATAACTCCATTCTTTCATAGAGTAGGTACCGGCATTTATAGTTGAATGGTTGAAAACTTAAAAATGGAGCTACTAGTAATATTCCAAGTCCTGTTTTCTAACTGCTAGACAAAAAAAGAACCATACTAATTATTGTAGAGGAGACACAACCGTCTCTATTATAAAACCGTGAAAAAAACTGCAAACAAAAGCATGTAACCATTCTCTTATCTTCAATACTTCGATAATAACATTTCATTCTCTTTTTCTCCTCTTCTATTAAAAACTGTCAAAGCTTGGTTGTGTAAAAATTTGTTCTTGTTGAGGTAACGACTTAGAAATTATAGGTATTTCCTTGAAGACTTTACTCCCAAACAATGTATCTAACCTCAATATGTTATTTATGTAAGCAAATATTTTTGTTACTCTAATCTCATTTTTTTATATTGGTGCATGACGACTTTCCTTTATTTCTTATTACCTTATATGTCTCTCCCTTTTCCCTTACAAGTTTACATTAATTTGTTTATAAACACGAAGATAAATCAACATTTTAAGTTTCGCAGAATATAATCACAGTTAAATTTTTTATCTCTACCATTTATAACATGAGATGTGCCTAATACATTTTTATATGATCAATTTAAATTTTAAAAATAATTAAATAAATTAGAAAACGAATTAAAATATGTAGAAATTGCTTTTAAGAAGAATATTTAGGTGGAGCGTTCAAGAGGTGTTGGAGTGTAATAGTGAAAATGAATTTTTTTAGAGTTGTAGAAGTAATTTGAGATGCACTAAAGATGATGATTTTACAATTACACGTGAATTGCAAAATACAATGTGTTTATAATTATTCCTTAATAGAAACATGTTAGTGTTTAAATGTATTTCTCCTCTTAGGAATGGAATTTGGAGGAGTCCAATTTCGTTTTAAAATGAGTTGCCTCATTGAAAATTTGGCATGTGACAAACCACAAATTTTGAATTTAAAGTGTGGCTTCTTTACACTTTGCTATAGTGCAAATCTCTATTTTAGCTTACCTCAAGTAACCATTACCAATAATCTATAGAACATTGCTTGCGATTGAATGATGGAACCAATTTGTATCTCTCAAAACAATTTGTCTTGCAACCATCTTGAAGATAACCTCGATTGCTCTAGCAACAATCTTGAAGAAGAGGTGGTTGCAACATGACAAATATTATATACTCGATTTGACAACATTAATAATTGTTACATGGGACGTGTTTAACAAGCCAAATGCAATCACCAAATTTTGACAATGGTGACCAAGTAATACTTCTTTCTCTTGATCCTCTACATCATTTAGTGCAGTCTTCTATGGGGCATATACTCTACTCACTTCATCTCCCAAGACAACTCCTCCAAATTTGCATAAATTTCCTATGTTTGTGTGTGGTATATGTCTTGTACACAAAAACCATTTTCTATTTTATGAACTTTAATCCAACCACATCCACATGTCTTTTTGATTCCCGCATCTTCCATCAATAATATTCTTACCTTTTGAACATCATCCCACATGCCCACTACTGCATAAATGTTTGACAAAAATTCTCCCATCCCTATTTGTTTATGTAATCTACAAGATCCTAGAAAAACACACTGTGACGTGCTATTGCATTGGGTTATATTGACATTTCAATTATAAGAGCATCCTCAAGATAGCCAACATGGAAAAAAAGTCAACCATACATAGATAATGATCCATTATAGCCATAATGCAATAAGAAGCACTTGTGCGCAATTGAAGTTTTTTGTCTTTATCCATTAGGCCTTCATGATTGCATGCATATAAAAAAAAACAATTGTTACATGGTTAGGATTGAATATAAAGTGTCTCATTAGTTCAAAGAGTTCAAACGCATGCTTACTATCTAACCATCCATTGCATACCAGTGGTACAATCATCATTGTCCATTGGACCAAATTTGGATTATGCACTTTATCAAACAAATTGCAAGCCTTTTGTACGCTTCCACATTTTGCATAGATGTCTATTATAACATTTGCAACTACAACATCCGGAAACAAAATGCACTTTCAATTGTTTTATCATGAATCTCCATAACTTGTTCCAAAGCTCCAAATTTGGCACAACATGGGAAGGTACTTGGAGAAGGTTGTCATCTTTGGCTATATACCTTTGATTGCATTTGCTTACAAAACTCGAGGTATTTTTAATAAACCCTCATCCACAAGACTACATCTTGCTAAGGCATTTCTTTGAAAAATTATAAACCGTTGTCTAGAAACCCATTTTGTACATATCCTACAATCATTGCATTCCATCGGACTTTATGTTTAATTGAGGCATTTTTTCAAACAATTAGCATGCTTTTTGTACGTTTCCACAATTTGCGTACATGTTTATATGCTTCCATAATTTTTAGATGGATCTCCATACCATATTCTCTCCCATTTTGGCACAAGCTGGTAGGATGATAGTAAAGGTAAACTTGATGGGGTGGACATCTATTTGTTGTTTTTGCTTTAAAATCTCCACAAGGCCATTTTGTGCATATCCAACAATCAATGCATTCCATGAGACTACATTTGTTGAGGCCTTTAGTCCATTAGACTACATTTTGTTGAGGCATTTTTTTCAAACAATTCACACACACCTTTGTGTAATTTTGCACATTTTATATACATGACTTCAAGAGTATTTGCCACAATAACATCCGCAATAATATACTTTCAAGTATTCTTTGGTGGATCTTCATGCCTGCTCGAAAGTTCCCTTACCTCATCAAGAACATTTGTATTATATGCATATCTAGTAATCAAGGTAGTCGGATGTTTGTGACATGTTTTAAATCTCCCATTTTGTAAGAGGCTAGGAGAATGCTTTGGCAAAAGTTGGAGTCTCCCCTTATACTTGCCAATTGCATTTGTCATTCCATGTTGTGCATATCTTGCAATCATTACAGACCTTGAGGCCACATTTCTACGAGGGGTTTAAAAGAACATTTTGCAAGTCAATTGCATGTTCCCACATTTGGCATACATATCTACCAAAACACCTACATCTAGAACATCTAGCAAAAGTCTCGTCTCTTCTCAACTTTGTTTATTCTTTCAAACAATAGTAATGACTATTAGGATTATGTTTTTTTGTAGCGGAAAACTCAACGAAAAGAGGTTGTCAGAAAACATTTGCAAAAATACAAATGTTTTCGCAAATGACACCTCACAATTATTTTTCGGAGTAACAATGTATATTTTATCATTATATATCATTTATTATTTATTATTTTTGAAAAGTGATAGAAATAAGTACCATACTTCGACATGATAGAGTTTAGAATAAATTTTCAAAAACATTTGTAATAAATGTAATGAATTCACCCAACACCCCCCTCACGTGCCCCCCCCCTCCCCCACCCCCCATGTATGTATGTGTATGTATGTGGAAAGGACCCTATAGTTGTGCATGCACCAAAACATGTACATTTGTTTTCACCATAGGTTTTTGAAAAAGGACTAATAGTTGTTCACTTTTTGATTAATGACACTTTTTAAGAGTCAATGACAATGTGACACATAGGGCACTCGGTCATTGGTCCCTCTTTCAAATGTTTTATATTAGTTTTCTTCATTTTAAATCAATTTAAAAACTATTTTTCTCTCCAAATAAACACATGAAACGAAAATGTTGATATAGCACGATCATACACTACACAATGATATAATTTTTTTACATGCCCCTATAATTAAGTGCACGGTTATAGGGTCCTCTCCCCTTAAAAAAAATTACTCAAAATCATTAACGAATATTCCAAATGATGAATGTATTTTGCAATTATTATCTTAATTTAAAAACCACGTGACTATAGGTAGATCAAAATCAAATACAATATTTTAGCCAGTAAAGAATATTTGTCGTGATAGAGATCCCAATACTTTTCACACTTACCTTAAAGAATATTATACTACTTAGGAAAAAACGGTATAATATATCATAGAAGTGGAGTGACCCACCAAATATGGATTTTCAAATTCATTGCAACAAGAAGTCAATTTGAAAAACATTAGAGAATCCACCCCATGTCCTGCTTTTACTTTTGAAATCATTTATTTTCTTCTTTCCCAAACTTTTGCTCTAAATCCATGGTAGACATTTTGTTTGGATGTCTTTAAGTATTGGTAATTTGACAGCATTGTATGCTCATGATGTCTTCAGATTGCTTGACCACCCACATGCTATGAGGCTTTGGATTTTGCTGCATCATCATTTAGATTTTGCATCCAAGCATTAGATACACTCATCTCAAAGAAATTTTATGACAAATTTGACAAATCCAAGTCAAAACAAATCTTGTAGATTGTGCAGAGATTTGAGTAACCATGATGAATTCAAGTTGTGTTGCAGGTTGCTTGGATGCACAGGTTCCAGTGAGATTAAACTTCATGAGCTTGTATAAATGGCCAGATTCAGATGCAGAGTTCATGAGGGTGTTGAGCATGGACAGAGAGGACAGCTGCCCAAGGAAGCTCACACCAACATATGAGAGCTATGCTTGCAGGCAGCAGTTTTTGAGGAGTTACACATTTTCTAAAAGGAGACTGTCCCACAAAAGACTAAGAAGTGTTTGAGGGGAGCCAAGGCAGCTGTGATCAAGATGAAGAAGAATTTTACCCTCAAGAGAATTCTGTTTCTGTTGGGGAAACTCAGAGCCAGGTTTTTCAAGGCTGCTTGTGTTGTTTTGGCTGCCATTTTCACTTGTCTGCTCGCTTGTACTACCAGTGTGGATGTCAAGGACCAGCAGCAGAAGCTGAAGCCATGAAATAACATTGGTCTGGGGGTTTGGGGTGTTTCACTAGTAGTTTTTGGTTTTTACTGGTTAATATTGTCTACGGGGTTTTTGCTGGTTGGATTAACAGCATTTTTCATTCAAGTCCTGCAAATGAAGAAGGCTTCATGATTTTGAAAATTTGGGTAGGAGATTTGCTGCTTGCAGATGCCTCCTATGTACTGATATGGATTGGTGGGGATGTTAGCTAGTTTCTTAGTTATGTGTTGCCAATGTCTATTGTCATCTACTTTTGAATAACATTATTATGAATTTTATCATATTATGTAAGATTTTCTGAACAGCATCTAGTTTGATGCATTGTATTCCTTCCAAGTTTAAGCAATCAAAAGAACATTGTGGAAGATCAGGCAAATGCATTTGTAGGATGCCCAGCTGCAAAATAAATCAATAAATCTAAACAGGGACATAAGATTGTGTAGTTTTTTTACTGAAATTTATTGTAAACTATTACTTATAAACTTCGAAATACATCACTCGGATCATAGTGCAGATGGGAGCATTAGATTTTGCAAGTTTGTTTGAAATGGCAAACTTTTTGGTATTCAAAATGTCTGTAGTTGTTTGCCCTAATGTGTGGGAGGGAAATTATCGTTAGCATTTAGAAGGGTTGTAGAGAAATGTTTGGCAAATACAGAGGTTTTCAAGACTCCAAGGAAGACTCCTTTTGACTGCATATCATGCCCTTTTACTCAGTTGGGTAAGCCAACGGAATACTCATATTGATGCAATATGAAGCCCTCTTTCTATAGCCATTTGATGCAGGCTGTGGAACTTTCATACGCATCTGAGCTGGATTTGGTTGATTTTCTATATTGTCATTTTGTATTAAATGGATAATAGCTTCAACTGAATCTGTGTTTGGCTGGTTTGTCAATGGGTTTCTGTGATTCTTTTGTTAGGACTTAGCAGTGTAATTAGGTGGGTAGAATAGCTGTGATGTTGGGTGGGTGGGTCTCTGTCTTGAGTTGTTGTAAAGGTTGTGGGGTTTTCTGTGTAGGTTGTGTTGCAGTCTCTGTAATGAACTTTATTGTGAAACTCTGCTTGTGAATGAAGTCTATGATAAACATTATAGAGCACAAAAAGCATAACAAATGAAAAAACCAACATTCAACCACTTCTCTGCAACATGAACATGACGAAAGTAAATTTCTCCTCAATGCCTTTCCGGAAAAGTCTGCTGGCCCAGTGCTGAAAATGGATAAATTTATTTCTTTGTGGTCCAGGAAGCTTTTTTTTTAAAGAAAATAGTGGTAGTTTATGGGAGAACAAAGTTGTTCTCAATATGAAGTTCTGAATTAGATTCTATTATGCTCGAGTTTGGTTTTTATGGAGGTGTAATTGTCAATTTCATCTGAAATTTAGGGTTGATTTTGTTGGATGAATATGTTTGTTTCAGGATTTTTATGTTTGTTTGCTTGATTTCTTATGATGCTCTAGTTTAGTTTTTATGGAGTTGTAATTGTCAATTTCATCCAGAATTCGGAGTTGATTTTGTAGGATGACTATGTTTGTTTTAGAATTTTCTATATTTGTTTGCTTGATTTTCTATTATGCTCGAGTTTGATTTTTATGTTGTAATTGTCATTTTCATCCTGAATTCAGAGTTTTGATTTTGTAGGATGAATATGTTTATTTTAGTATTTTTATGTTTGTTTGTTTGATTGATTGATTAGGGGATGAATATATTGGATTGATGAATGAATGACTGATAGATTTTATAATGCTCACAAGGCCAAATATCTATGGGACCAAGAGTTGAAACAAAATAAGAACAAAAAAAAAATGAATGATTGATGAATAATTAACTGTGCATGTCCAATAATTAATTGTAGAATAAATATATTTACTACCTCTACTTGTATTCTCTGCTTTTATAATTTCATAATTAAAACATCCTCTTTCAAATACGTTTAAATACACCCCAACCAACTCTGAATTCTTATAACTAAGCCAAATCAGATCGACCATCAATACTTCCAAAATCAACAAATTTCTGGAAAGAAAAAACAACTTTAATCACTAAATTCAAAATTCCAATTTCAAAATACTACATATAATATGCTCCAATTTCTCCTATCAAAATTTAATTTGAATAAGCGAATCGATCACGAGGCCACATATTAATTGCCATTGATTACAATTAAAATGACTGTATTGAATGCATGCAACATCGTTTCTGACATGCACGCTTTAAACTTCAAAGTTGGAGACTTCAATTTTTTGATGGTAGGAGCTAAAATCATGTGACTCTAATAATATGATCTGTAATTTAGTTGAAAATTGTTTCGGAACTTTTTCAGCCAGGATTAACAGAAGCTTCATCCCAAATAAATCTTATAATATGTTCTATTTTTTTAATGACATAGGAATTATATTATTAAAAATAAAATAATACAATTGTCCAAAAACATATTGGCGATTATATCTACCTAGGCTCGTTTCATTTTGTTTTCTATGCCTGTGAGTTGATTTGGCATAAGTGGTATATATTGTGATTAGAAATTTTAATTGTTATAATTTTATTATATACCATTTTTTTCTAAGCCTAATTGTTTTTAGGAATGACTTTATATTATCACTTATTTGCTTATGTATCATTTGCGGAATGACTTTATATTATCACTTATTTGCTTATGTATCATTTGCCCTTGTAAAAAAATTGACTTTATATTATCACTTATTTGCCTATGTATCATTTTTGTTAGGTTGATGTGTGATTTGCTTAAATTATTTTTTTGTTATTATTATAGGTACTTTTGGAAGAGGTGCCGTAGCCATGTGAAGAACATGGGCCACCAACAGTGAAGTAGTATATCCCATGGAATTAGAAACAGTTACAACCACCACATGGAAATGAGATCCACAAAAATGCTTTTAGCTTATTAGTAGAAATAGTCCAAATTGTGGTGCAATTGGGAAGGGTTGTGGAAGTCGTGGATAATAGGTTTGTAAGGAACTATATGTATTAAAAGCTATGTTAGTTCTTAGGTTGATAAGTTAGCCTTCTCTTTCATATAACTTTCTAGGTTGGTTTATTTGGAACGATTTCAAAGATTCTAAGGGTGGGTGATAACAAAGACAATTATAAATAATATTTTGTTGATAAGATTAAGAGAGGTTTTTTTAATAAAATTTATTGGGATTTATAAATTCATTTGGTTGAAGAGGTTAAAACTCATTGTTTGATTTCATTATCATCGCTATTTCACTATCATAAAAAGTCATTAGTAATAGATAGCCTTACCCACTCTAAATGTTGTCTTTCAAACATAAATAAGTTAGGTCAAGCATCCACACTATTTAAAATTGAAGAAGATGACTCTTAAAACCTTTTAAGCTAAATTAATTTGTAGAGCCTATTAGAGTATATCATTTAGTTATCATCTAGCTTTCCTTTGAATTTGTTGTGTGATGTGTTATTGGAGTTGCTCTTGTTGTTATTGTCTTCCTTCTAGTCTTTCATGTCCTTTAACTCTTCGAAATGAAAGTGTTAAACCTTGTTAGTGTCATCAATGTTGTAATCCTTTTATTTCTCATTGTTCTTTTAACTCTTCATATGTGTTATCTATACTATAAAACAAATATATATCATATTTATATAAAGGATGATGATGAAATAGAATGATGTTATTTAATGTCCTTTAGATCAACTTGATCTTTAGGACCCAACATAGACAATGTGTGATTCACTTTGAGGCCTCTCTATATAGTGTGATTTTCTAATTGACCTCTTATTGATCCATATATAGCTTCACAACAGTTCACAATCACGCAAGCCTAAACATTTTTCCTTGGGACTATGTGTTCCTCAACCTCACAAAGTGTCTCACACCATGCATACAAATTCACAATACTTCGCAACATAAAGCATAGCTCCACTATAACTCGCAACATGTCCTTCACTTTGCACCCTTTACAGAGCCCCACAATACCTTTATGTACCGCATATTGTAGTACTGGGGCTTCTCATAATAACATGCATTATCTTGTGATACTCGCAACTTCTTGCAATTCCATGAAGCACCTCACAACACTCCTCTAATGTGTTAAACCTATAGCACTTACTAACCACATGTCGGTTTATTATTGCTACGTGGCACATGTCATGTGGCACTCTCTCATGAGTGTGCCATTTTAGAGTATCTATCAACATACAACATGTTGGAAGGTTAAGTGCCACACATATGAGAATTTCAACCATCTCTTCATAAATGTTGTCAATGTTGTCTATTGAAACTATATTCTTATAATAATATAAATATGTACATATGTATATATGTATATATACATATATACATATATACAACACATATATGTACATACATGTATATGTATGTATAATGTGTGTGTATGTATATGTGTATATATGTGCATGCATATATAAATGTGAATAACATATACAAGATACTCAAGATATACAAGGAGTCAATATTATATGTTATTTTCTCTAGTCACTCCCCTTTGAGAGGAATGTTATATAAATGTGTATGAGTACGTATGTACATATACATATATACATATGTAAGTATGATTATCCCCACACACACACACACACACAAACATTTTTTTTTGTGTGTCTCGTGCATGCTTGTGCGTGCGTGTGTGTGGATGATACATGCCATATATAACATGCACTTTATATATATATATATATATATATATATATATATGCACACATTATACATATATACATCCATGGATATATTGTATATGTACACACACATATACATGTGCACGCACGCACACACATATGCATATATGTTTGTATGTGTACATACATGCATACATATATACACACATACATTTATATAACATTTGGCCTCAAAGGGGAATGGTTAGACCACATACCATGTAGTACTAGTTAATACTTGCATATTTTACATATCTTTTATCTATCATTCTCATTTGTATATCATTTTATTCTCAAAAAAATAGTTAAGGAGGTGTTTCCTCTTTGTTGATCACATAGCTCTTCATTCTCGAGCCTTATCAAACATTGTACACCATTGTAGTATTTTATACTCTTTAATTTGAATAGAAATTGCACTATTTTGCAAGAAGACTTTCACATTCAAATGGTTTTGGTTTACTTGTGTGATTATTTCTCCTTGCACATTCTATAAGTCTTAGCTTGACTCTAAGCATAAACTTGCTCTCTACACCTACATCTTGGGCTCCATGGTGCATATCATTTATTGACACCAACCTTCACTCCACTAGACTAAAGTGTAAAGAAAATAATTGTG
Organism: Taxus wallichiana var. yunnanensis; assembly: GCA_018340775.1. NCBI lineage: Eukaryota > Viridiplantae > Streptophyta > Pinopsida > Cupressales > Taxaceae > Taxus > Taxus wallichiana. Next base: position 626,737,155 of record CM031234.1, read on the forward strand.
TGCTAGCTACTGATTAAAATTAAATATAATTAAATGCAAAACCCAAAACAAGGAAAAATTATAATTCCTAAATCTTTATTTATTTTCTTTCATACAATTGAATCAATAGGCACTTAGTTGCACAATAAAATCTCCCGCTTTTGTTTGGTGCCATGGTTTAAGATTTCATAAACCAAGTTTTGAATGTAGATGTTTGTGTAAGCATGTTTGATATCATTATACAATGGGCATATTAGGATAAACTAAACTTCTTAAACATGTTTGATATCATTGTCTGACAATGGGAATTTAAGATACCATCTTATGATTCCTTTTTCCCAAGTTAGTGGGGAGTCATGCACATGTACTGTTTTGTTGTGTAGTTTGTGAATCATTTCTATGTTTTACAATCATTACTTTATTCTTATTTTCAATTCATTACTCATTGATGTAGTCATAGTTAAGGGGTCCATTGAAGGATGTCCTTATACCATGTAGCAAAAGAATCAACCCATGCCACACTACACTCATATACACATTCCATGTGTAACATACAAGAAACATGCTAAAATTTTGTTTCCTTCATAAAAGAAGTTATAATCTATGCACACATTACATTCCTAAATCCTACTTAGAGACTTCTAGCTACTTGCAGGATCATTACAATCCCACAATTGACAATATATAATCTGACTTAAACACTCATGGAAAGTTTCTCCTTGAGTCCAACTTAATTCATTGGCTTGGTTTCATTTGCATACCTCCCCTTAGCTAACTCGTAGCCTTTGCTAACTTTTCATCTCCCTCAACAATAATTCTTGATCAATATAAAGGCACAAGTGAAACCGTCAAGGAATTTCAACCATTTCAACTCCCCAAATGTGTGCACAAATTTCACATTCCATGGTGATTCTATAACTTCCATTATTTATGTGATTTATCTTAAAGGTGTATGAAAAGTTATAACAAGTGTACCGACATAACACGAGCCTTGGGAATGAAATGAACATGTACAATTTGGCACAAAGTGTATAAGTGGTTTCTTCAAGGTATATAGAGCTCGGATGAAAACATCATCACATGCCACATTTTTATTATTGTGGCACTCATTAAATGTTTCTCATAGTGTGTAAACATGATATGAGGTGGCACCATGCACATAGATGTGTTGAACCATGTTCTATTGTTGGGTATCATGTTTTCAATATTTTCGTTGTTAGTTGGTGTTGTCTAAAGGTCGTACATATGGTATGGGGTGATGTAGTGAATTATGGCATGTTTCATATATTCGAGGAATTTAATTATTCATCACGTTTTAACATTGAACCACTACAAAATAATGTGTAAAAACTTATAATATTGGTCTGATGATCAAGAAAATATCGTGAACCTTAAGATTTGGTTCGAAGGTACCATTGTTAATTCAACCACCAAATGTATGTAATTTTGCTTATTTCTACTCTAGTTATTTTTAGATGAAGCAATAATTCTTGTGGACCTAGATATTACTACATCATACACTCTGAGTAATAATTTGTGTGAACATAGGGCTCATACACTTATGATATGTGGTAGAATCACCCTTTTTGACTTAAGAGTATGGTCTTCATGAACCCTTCCGTAATGTGAGGTACTATTTGGCTTTCTAGCCACCGTTGCTAGACAATAAACCTTTCTTTTCCTTAGAAATAATTTCAAAACTATCACTTCTCTAGCCCATACTAACCTTGGGCCGACCATCCATTCTCACATTAAACCAATTGCTCCACTTCTTAACTACACCACAACATAATGTTGTCAAAGTAGGACACTCACAACATGCATCCTCACTCTCACTCCCTTTGGTGGCATTTTTCTTCATCTTCATACACACGTAGACTCTCTCTTAGTAAATAGCATTCCTATATCTGCAAGAAAATATGACTAATATGTGTATAATAATCCTTGTTCACTTTTAGATGACTCTAAGTATATCCCTCCCCGTCCTTTCCTAAGCACAATATTTTCTCTTCCATCATACAATATCTCTTGATCAAACTACCATGATCTCCCCAAAAACATGACATACATTCATAAGCAAGACATCACATAGAACCTTGTTTGTATATGTGAATGTGTATGTTAACTTCACATTATTCCCTCACAATGTTATCTTGTCCTTATAGAAACCATGTCACCCTATATGGTGTAGGGTGTGGTTTGCATACCAAATTCATCTTAACCACCATGTTCATAAACATTAAATTGTTTGTACTCCCACTGTTAACCAAAACATGGCAGCACTTACCTTTAGTTTTGCATTTTGTTTAGAAAATGTGCCACCTTTTTTATGTCTCTTATGTCTTCTCTTCAATATTTAAGACTCTCTTCATTGTGATAAATCTTTTTCTTTGTTTGGTTTCATCAACATTTTTAGGTAATGTCTTAGATTATGCATATATTTTTGGAAATTGAACACTACTTTCATTCCTCCTTCTCTCACCATCACAATAAGTATGAAGGAAATCATATGGATGATGACCAACTTCCCACACCTAAAACCTGTTATGTTAAATGATATTCCACTCCCCCTTTCATATCTTATTTTCCCTCTTCCAAAAGTAGATCCTCCTTTATATTATTGTCCTTGCATATAAAACTAGATCCTTTAACCTTATTCCAAAGATGATTATTTTCATGGGATGGCTAGTTTATAATGTTACTTCCTCTTCTTCTTGATGTGCTTTATTATACGTGGGTATAATTTTATTCATCGCGTAAATAATGTCCATGTGACTCCTCCGCCATATACAACCTCACCATGTTAATCTCATCATGGATATTTAGGAGTGGTCCATTAATGTACCTTGCACCATTTTTGGCCCATCTTGTTTTTACTGACCCAAAATGTGATTTTATGTAGATCCTCTCATGTATTCCTTTATGCTTAACAAGTAGTATGAATGATGCCATACTTATCTCGGCATAGTCTTCCCCAGCTTTTTTCATGTTGTTCTTGGATCTAAGAACATTCAAACTTATAAATTGCAGTCATATTTGATGCATGGTCTATCACTCATTACAAGATTACCTTTACTGTATAGGAAAAAGTTAGATCACTTATATCTCAATGATCCACTATAGTGAAGAATCATCATCTAAACCTTACATGTTCTGACTTATTCCTCTCTGTGAATCTCATATGCATCCATTTACTTTCTAGTTATCATACTTCATACTCAAGTAGCCTCATCCTTATGGTCTATTGTATAACTTAACTTGAGTGACAAATATCTCAAGAGAATCCTCTTACCTTAGATCATTCATCTTTAATTATAACCCTTATATGAATTATCTCATCCTGCGCAAGTTAGCTTTCCATACGCATGCTTGTAATACCGAGAACTTGCCTACACTTTCATAACTTGTATCTTGTAGGAAACAAGAGGGAGTTTTCTTGATAAAAACCAATTATATGTCAAATGACTTCCAATACATCTTATACTCTTATTCCACGTGCATGAAATGCAAAATCATCATAAACAACATATCAATATTGTCATGTTTGTGCTAGGTCTAGATTTGCCTCCATAAGCTCATACCATGGTAGTCATTAGGTATAGAGGTTACTAGTTACCATCTTGAGCAAGTTGGGATCATTGAATCAAGGTAATATAAATGTTCAATCCTTCTATCTTCTCTTACAAATATTGTCTCCTACTCCAAGATCCATTCTTGAGGTTACTAGCACATATGCCATGTTAATCCTCTTAGCCATGCTTTAGTCTCCAATGGAGTCATATTGAAAATAGAGTCATAGGATCATTTCACATGTTCAAACATGTTGAAGGAATCATATCAAATTCCTAGGCTTCCCCATGAATTTTCTAGCATTGGTCTTCATTTAGAGTTCTTAGTACTCTTTGCCCAAGATTCTCATAGTTCTTATATGCCCAATTCAAGACCTGAAATGCAAGTAAGAGGCTCCCATGCCCTAGATCCATGCTCTATAGACTTACTTTATCATGCTTGAAGTGTTCCCAACTTCTACACACTAGCTCTTAATACATTTCTCCCAGCTCACCTTGTATTGTAACCTTTTTCTAGTAATCTAATGAAGTCTTGCACCATGCACAATCGCATTCTATGAGGAGGATGACATTTTCTTTATGGAGTTCTCCCTAAGAGCATTTCAAATTATCATTTAGACCCTATTCCATCTATATAAAAAGTCTATGGTCATGGTTATCAAGCCATAATGAAAATTTTGTCTTTTCCTTAACTTTCTCGTCCACCGTATCTCCTATATCTAGCTCAAAACTTTTGTTATCTATATCTTTGATTGTGCTTGCTTAATCACCACAAAATTTTGAGGATCTCTAATTCATGTTAGGGAAAAGATAATTTGAAAATCTTGTCCCATTCCATTAATGAAAATAAAAGTTATGGGAAGCCCTAGTTCAAGCCCGAGAACTAATAAATTTCTATAAAAACCAAATTACACATTTTCAAGACTTATAACAATTATGATGGAATTCCTCATCATCTGTAGAAGCTTCCTATACTAACAATCAAGATATTTTCTATTCTTAGATGGTACTGAGGGTTTCATACCCATTGTTTTATCAAGCCATCTTCACACAGCTTCACTAAAAACATGCAAAATTCACTGAAACAGAGGTATATTCTTTATTTCAATCATCATACCTTCTTCATTCACCATTAAATGTCCTGTTACAATATTTTTCCTTCAAATTCTTCTTCCATTCCTTTAATTTTTTATCTATTCTATCCCCTTAAGAGGCTCAACTATCTCCTAGATTGACTGAGTCTACCCTAGGAAAGCTTAACCATACTCTAAACATAGGAAATTTGGATGATCTTCATCCTAGACACCTCACACTTCATTTACAAACCTTATTTTATGGTATACATGACCTTATCAAGCTTATGAAAACTCACTTCCACCTATTCAACCTCTCTTACTTAGTCAAACTTGCAAATTACCACTCATTACAATGTTTTTCACTTTCACTATTATAATGCACATTAAAATTTGAATTTGACCAATGAGATAATGGAGGGAAAACAATTCTCCATCACCCACATGACCACCTAATAGACTCTTTCTTTCTTGCAAAGGATGCTCTTGCATCAGATTACCCAACTTGAAGTTTTTCATGAGCTCCTACTCATGAGTCTTCATCACTTCTTGTTCCTTGATTTGTACTTGGGTCCCATGTTTTCCTTGGCCATGTTAGTTTTTGTGTCTTCCTTTGTATTATCTATATCTCATCTTCTTTCTCCTCTGTCTCTTCTTGTACTTGTTCCTTCTTATCTCCTTCTCATCTATAAAGCTCCATATTATTGCTTCATCTCCATTCATGTCTTCAAGATCTTCTTGTTCCCTTTGTTCCAAGAACTCTCTCATGGAATGGTTGACTTGGTACACCTCCTCATCTACTTGACCTGCATGCAAAGCACTAAAAGTAACTTTAGATACAAAATTTTGAAGCCATGAAGCTTCTTGCTTGACTTCATGTTGTTGCTCTTCTTTTTCTTTTTTTGTTTTTTCATTGACCAAGTTAAATTTGATCTTTTTATATCTGTTTTTTTTTGGCTTGTTTCATTCCCAAGCTTGCAATGAACTTTTCACTCCAATATGTCACTATGACTACTCATTTACTTCTCCTTCCATAATTCCCACTTCTTGAGGCTCACTTGTCTTATTCCATTCATTAAATTCCTCCATCTTTGTTTTAGGATAGTTATTATCTTCCTCTTTATGGATTGCATGTTCTAATCCATTTATTTCAGCTTGCAATTGTTCCATACTCTCATAAAAAAAAAAATTAATTTCCTTCTTGTCCAAAATGCAGCATTTATTGAATGAGGCTTATACCATCAATTTTTACATCAAAATCAACAAAACTCATAGAACCTGATTTCAAACTTTCAAGATTCATGTCATCATCTTGAGGCTTTCCTTCATTATTCTTCCATGCCTCCATCAATTCTTTACCTTTGAGATGACTTGTACCTATACACAATGCTTCCACCATCTTCAACTCTTCCTGCAACAAGAAATCATCAATATCTTCTTGACATTCATCAAACTTTGGTCCTGTATTTAGACATTGTTGTACTTCCAAGAAGTCTAATTTTGATTTTTCCTCCATCATTTCACCTTGACCTCCATGAGAAGGTTCTCTTGTTTCCATATTAGCCTAGACTATCCTTTCTCTATAAGATTCATTCATGCATTCATCACTATCACTAATCATGCTTAAAATATCATCAGTTGATGTATCAAATTCAATATTTTTACCTTTGTTTCTTATTTCATTTACCTCACTTGAAATGGCATCAACCTTCTTCCAGCAGCTCCTTGGAACAATGAATGATTCTTTAGTGTCTTCACTTCCATATGCATATCCTTGGAATGTTCTTACACCTCCTTGGTCTTCACATGTTTGCTTAGATGTTGTCTTCTTGAGCCACTTGGGCACTATGTATCCATGTCTTCTTGCAAGATCCTCTATGCTCATCCTTTTCTCTTCCTTCCCATTTACTTGTTGCATGTCTTCATTTTGAATTGAAGACTCCTCACTTGAATAATTTGAAAAATATGATTCACTTTCTTCCTGTGAGCACATATCTCTGTCATCTTCATATCTGAATGCTTTCAAATGCATTCTTTGTTGTCCTTCCATCATGGATTCTTTTCTTGATCTATCATCCATAGGTGTCATAACCTTTTCCTTGGCAAGGTTGCCCTTTATACCTGCAAAATCAGACTGTAACATAGCATTAGCATCCAGAAATGTCCTTTGAATGGACTTCACATCATTCTTCTTCCTTGGAATTTTCTTTCTCTTGTTCTCTTCAATAAGAACCTTCTTCTCTTCTCTCTCGTGGGTTATTTTTCATTCCTGAAGTCTTCATTTCCATCAAACCACTCATCATCACCTTCCATGAAGAAATCACACTCATACTATGTTTCTTCTTTGTAAGAGTCTTCACATGCTTCACTCATGAATCTTAACTCCTCATGTGCATCATTCATGTCAACCTGTTTGTAGTCATCTCCCTCATATCCATAAGCTAGCACTTCATCTTTTTCTATATCCCTATACTCAATTCTTGTTGCTAATAATTTATCCTTCAGGAGTTCAATCTGTCTCCTTATATCAGCAATCTCTCTTGCTCTCTTCATTTTTTTTTCCTCCTTTCTTCTCGCCACTCTTATTTCTTTCACTTCGTGTAATAAAACAATTACCTATGTCCATGGTATAGTTTACATGGTCTCTCTCTTATCCAGTTTTCTTTTACCTTGGAATGTAGTGAAATATCCCCAATTGGATATTTCTTAAAAATGCACAAAATATTTGAAAACTTAACCAAGTAGAATACTTGATTAATGCAGATTTTTATAGAAAATGTCCAGCTAGGACAACGAATGGTATTAAATGATATCACACAAGCTATTTTCCCACAAAGTGCATGAAAACTTGATGGACGCTTACTACAGTAATAATAAACACTATGGAAACATTTTTGGAATATTATATTGCTGCCTGAAAAGTAGAGAAATCCCTAAGCGGTTGGAATACTTCAGAGGTTCATGACCCTCTCAATATAAGAGCAAAATAAGGGTCTTTGGAAATACAATGGCAAAGTTAGGAAATAGTACCGCGCCTTTATAGATCTACAACGACCGACTGGAAAAACCCCCAAAAGAGGTTGCAAGTCGCCTCGCTAGGAATGGAGTCGGGAAATGAGGGAGGCACCTTCCACATGCTACCACGCCCAGCCTAGATGGCCACCGTGAGTCTGATCTAGAGCCCCTCTGACTGTCTTTCCCCAAAGCCCCAAAAATCCTCAAAGCCCTTCCTCTAAACCCTCCGGAAATATCATTGTGGCATGGCCCAGAAAGCGGCTCCAAGATGACAGACTAGGGTAGATATCTCACTATCGAAGAATGCCTTGTTATCTAGGGATGGGTCTCTCACCACCAAAGCTAGGTTCCCTGTGGGATTTGACTCCACAAAGTCAGAAAGCATTGCAAATGTGAGGCTGCGTGAGAAGAGGCTAAGAGTGTGCGACAAAAAGTGCCTTTTTCTTCCTTCCCTGTCTCCATATATATCTTTCATTGGCAAACAAGCCCCGATAACCATAGGCACATTTTTCCACGGAGGGGCCATTAACATAAAGTAACTATAGCTACGTTTTCCTCTTTGAGTCACCACGTCCAAAAGTGACCCCCAAATGCCAAACTTAGATATTAAAACCATGGGGGCCCCTTCCCAAAAGTTTCCAAAGTCCACACACCCACGGATCCGACAACGTTTTGGACCTGATTTGGCCCTTGGGCCATTTGGCATAGAAGAAAAAGGGGTCATTACAAAAGGGGACATTACATGCGCCTCACTCTTTCTTCTTATTCAAGCTTCTTCTTGGATATCGCATACTACCTCTTCTTTCTTTCTCAAAACTTCCTCGCTTGTGGCAAGCTTGGTGGCCTTGATACCAATCTCCTTGGCTCAATATTCTCTTTCTCTACTAGTTGTGTTTCTTTCTTGGGATTTTCTTAGCCACACTTTTTTTTCTTGGACTACTTATAATCTCTCTTCCTTCACCTGAATCTGAAATCACACTTCATTCAACCATTAGTACAATCAAACAAATTTGAAATTTATACAAGCATCTATATTCTCATTAGCAAATTCTCACAAGTTTAGGTATCACTTCTTTGATACCAAAAATGATGCCCTACTTAGCTCAAAGATACTCTTTCTCGACTTGTTCATATTGTTCTTGGATCTAAGAACATTCAAACTTATAAACTACAATACTATTTAATGCATGGTCTATCACTCATTACAATATGACCTTTACCTGTATAAGAAAAAGTTAGATCACTTATATCAACATGATCCACTATAGTGAGGAACCATCATCTAAACCTTACATGTTCTTACTTGTTCCTCTCTTTGAATATCATATGTATCCATTCAATTTATATTTATCATACTTCATGCTCAAGTAGCCTCATCTTTATGGTCTACTTTGTATAACTTAACTTGAGTGACATAGATCTCAAGAGAATCCTCTTACCTTGGATCATGCATCCTTAATTATAAGCCTCATATGAATTATCTCATCCTTGCAAGTTAGCTTTCCATACACATTCTTGTAATACTAAGAACTTGGCTACACTTTCATGACTGGTATCTTGTAGGAAACAAGAGGGAGTTTACTGATAACAACCAATCAGATGTAAAATGAATTTGAATACATTTTATACTCTTATTCCACGTGCATGAAATACAAAATCATCATAAACAACATATCAATACTTTGCCTTGTTTGTGTTAGGTCCAGATTTGCCTCCATAAGCTCATAGCATGGAAGTAATTAGGTATAGAGGTTACTAGTTACCATCTTAAGCGAGTTGGGATCACTCGAATCAAGATCATATAAATGTTCAAGCCTTCTATCTTCTCTTACAAAGATTGTCTCCTACTCCAAGATCCATTCTTGAGGTTACTAGCACATATTCCATGTTAATCCTCTTAGCCATGCTTTACTCTCCAATGGAGTCATATGACAAATAGAGTCATAGGATCATTTCACATGTTCGGACATGTTGAATGAATCATATCAAATACCTAAGATTCCCCATGAATTCTCTAGCATTGTTCTTCATTTAGAGTTATTAGTACTCTACCCCAAGATTCTCATAGTTCTTGTATGCCCAATTAAAGACCTCCGAAATGCAAGTAAGAGGCTCCCATGCCCTATATCCATGTTCTATAGACTTCCTTTATCATGCTTAAAGTGTTCCCAACTTCCATGCACTAGCTCTTAATACATTTCTCCCAACTCACCTTGGATTATAACCTTTTTCTAGTAATCTAATAGTCTTGCATCATGCACATTCGGTCTTCTATGAGGAGGATGAAATTTTCTTTGTGGATTTCTCCCCGAGAGCATTTCAAATCATCATTTAGACCCTATTCCATCTATATACCAAGTCTAGGGTCATGGTTATCAAGCCATAATGAAAATTCTATCTTTTTCCTTAGCTTTCTTATACATTGTATCTCCTTTATCTAGCTCGAAAATTCATTATCTAGATCTTCGATTGTGTGCTTGCTTAATCACCATAAAATTTTGAGGATCTCTAATTCATGTTAGGGCAGAGATAATTTGAAAATCTTGGCCCATTCCATCGGTGCAAATAAAAGTTATGGGAGGCCCTAGTTCAAGCCCAAGAGCCAATAAATTGCTATAAAAACTAAATTACACATTTTCAAGACTTATAAAAATTATGATGGCATTCATCATCACCTGTAGAAGCTTCCTATACTAACATTCAAGATATTTTATATGCTTAGATGGTACCGAGGGTTTCATACCCGTTGTTATATCAAGCCATCTTCACACAATTCACTAAAAACATGCAAAATTCACTGAAACAAAGGTATATTCTATATTTCAATCATCATACCTCCTTCATTCACCATTAAATATCATGTTACAATATTTTTCCTTAGAATTCTTCTTCCATTTCTTGAATTATTTACCTATTCTATCCCCTTAAGAGGCCCAACTATCTCCTAGATTGACTGAGTCTACCCTAAGAAAGCTTAACCATACTCTAAACATAGGAAGTTTGGATGGTCTACATCCTAGACATCTCACACTTCGTTTACAAACCTTATTTTATGGTATATATGACCTTATCAAGCTTATGCCAACTCACTTCCACCTATTAAACCTCTCTTACTTAGTCAAACTTACAAATTACCACTCCTTATAATGTTTTTCACTTTCATTATTATAATGCACATTAAAATTTGAATTCGACCCATGAGATAATGGAGGAAAAATCTACATCACCTACATGACCACCTAATAGACTCTTTCTTGCTTACAAAGGATGCTCCTACATCAATGAAGGTGACATTTTAACTTTTAACTTAACAACCATTATTTCCCAATAGATAATCTTATCTTTACCCTTTATGTATCTCTCAAGTTCTACCACATTATACCATAGGGCTACGTGCCCCTTGAGCTTAGTTTGCACCACATTCACATTCCTCAAATTAGAAACTTTTTTCAAATTCAAGATACTCCTCCATTTTAGTGATCCAATCAATCAAATTCTTTAGGTTCAAGGTTCACGAGAAACTTGGAACTCCATCTTGTCCCTATTCTAATCTTTGAGATACAATGAATGAGGTTATCCTCTCCTTCATTTATCTTAACAGGTGGTTGGGATAGATATCCTACTCCCAACTCTTCATCCTCAACATCACACAAATCATCCTTTGGGTCAAATATTAATCTTTCTTGTTCTTCAAGAAGATTCAATCTTGTTTTCATGACCCCCAACGTCTCTCGTAATATCAATCTCATATTATTACCATATTAGCAGCCATTACTCCAACTCTACCCACTATTGTGTTTGGAGACATCTCAACATAAACCTACCACTTTGTAATCTTCCATTTAAAATCCAACATAGGTGTTATCCTATTCGACCTCTCAACATGACTCTTCCTTTCAACAAAGCCTCACATACTCGATTATAATACCTTCTACCCAATACTCTCTTAGTTGATATGCACACTTACATCTATAATAGAGTTGTTTCCCATTATGATACCATATGATGTACATTCACAATTATGGGGTCCAATGAAGGATTACCTTTTAATGTGAAATCTAAGACTCTGACACTTATGCAACAAAAATATTATACACAAAGTCCATGCATAACATACAGCAATATGCTTGAATTTTATTTCCTTCAACAAATAATTTGTAGTATGTGAACACATTACACTTCTACAATCTGCTCAGACTTCCAACTACTTACAGATCACCAAGGCCCCATCATTGATGAGATTCATCGCCTATACCTCTACCCTAATTTGTAGATGCATAACAACTTTTCGTTTGAATCTAACACATTACTTAGGTGGGATTCATTCACATGTTCCCCCGCCTTAGCCAACTCATAATATTTGCTAACTTCTCATCCTTATGAACAATAACACCCGATCAATATATTGGCACAAGTGAAATTAGTACACAAATTCAACTCTACCAAAATGTGTGATGTTTCACCTTTCGTGGCGACTCTACAACTTCCATTTGTGATTTAGTTTCTTTAAGAGGTGTATGAAACTCTACGAAGTGTGTTGATATAATGTGAGCTGGCTAAGAATGATACAAACACATCCAATATGGAATGAAGTGTTGACATGGCTACTTGTGAGTGTTCAAAGCTTTACATGGAAGTGTTGATGTGCCACAGCTTTGGTGCTATGTCATTTTTAGAATACTTCTTAGAGGGTATAAACTTGATGTGAGATGACATGATGCTCATGGATGTGTTTTACATTCTATTGATGCACATCGTGTTTTCAATAATTTCTTTATTGGTTGGTGTTGTCTAAACATCGTACACATGATATGGGGTGACAAGATGCACTATTGTGTGTTTCATAATCTCGCGAGACATTCAACTACTCATCAAGTTTTTGGCATTATGTCACTAAAGAAGAGTGTGTGGAAAGTTCTAGCAATTGATTTGATGATTTAGAAGATACCACAAGCCTCAAGAAGTGGTTCTAGAGGACCAGAATTGACTCAATTGTGAAAGGTCACAACCCTACTTAATCCTACTCTAAATATATTTAGTTTATTTAAGATTGTTTGTGTATTTCGATGCTCTTGTATCACTTCTTTTCATATGTACTTCAATTAAGAAAAATGCAAATATTAAAAAGGTTGGTGTCAACAAATACAATTACAAAACATATTTTAGAGAGATGATTCAAGAGAAATAAGACAATAAAAGTCATTATCATTATAAAGATAAGATAAATGTTAATTTTTTTATCACTCGAGGGTTGGAGGGTCCTTCACCCATTTTATTAAAATTTAAAAAAAAAAGTTTGCATTAAAATAGTCATCGAGATTCATTAAAAATATTTATAAAGGAGTCTAGGCACTCAAATTCATTGAAAACAAAGTTAACTACGGAGTATGTTGTAGGAGATAAATTTTTGCCACTTCACCCCCGAAAATGAATTTTAACGAATCTTGGAAGGTAAATATACTTATATCTCTTCATATAACCTCCCACTAATCGTCCTTTGTGAACACCACTTCTTCTATAGCTATAGGCAATAGAAAAGTTCTTGTTCAATTTTAGAATCTATAAAAAAATGATAATACACGTTGTAAAAGTCCCCTCTCTAAACTTGTTGGACAACAAATAACATAGTTGGAAGCCATAGCCAAGAACATCCACAACTAACAAATTCTTCAAAGTTAATAGAGCATAATCGACAAAGCACAATCCTCTCAACAAACCCAAATTTATAGCAAACTATAATGAACAATGTATAAAAAGGTCAAATTTTCACATTCGTTCCTAGAATCTGCTACCACTTTTAACCCAAAATGTTTTGCACCCATAACCAAGAACTTTTACATCCACTTAATTTAGATAGATATTCAAATCTTAATTTTGATAATATATTTATAATAGAATTTTATTTTCTTTTAAATATTTTCATCCTATTAAAATATTTAAAATATATTATTTATGTATGTAATTTTAAATTGGTATAAATGGAAAGGTAGTATTATTGTGGATACCCCAAAATTTTAATCATTTGTGAAAGCAACACATTCTCAACAATGTTAAGAAGTTCATCTAATATTAATTAGTTTAGGTGGATAATAAAACAAATTACTTGTATAGAATAGTCTATCTTAAGAGACATTAAAAGAAATGATATAAATCTTTCTAATAATATGATATTGTTGGTTTCAAATTATTTTCTAAGAATTAACCAATATGAATAAGTGGTTTTAGATAATGAGTTAGAGAAGAGTCCACTCGGTTTAGTTATATGAAAGTTAAATGAAAGAGAACTTATTCAAAATTTTAAATTAGATGACATAATTTTATTAATTGATTTGATTTAAAGTTTTTTTACACACACGTAACTTTGAATAAGCTACATGACTAAATCTTACTATGTGGCATATCTAAATGTTGTCGATTTTATTAAATATTTCAAAATCATGTCAAAAAAATTAGTAGTGCAATACTCTCAACAATTAAAAGACTTGCTTGATGAGTGCGTACATAAAACTTAGGGATACAACAATGTTAAAAATATACACAATTTTTATTTGTATGTATAAGCCGTTGATATCATCAAACTTTACGAATATAAAAAACACTTAATACACTTTGCCCTCTATATCCACCCCAATATTTATCACTCTTGATTATAGAATGATTTTTAATTTTTTTAAAACATATACTAGGTACCTAGGTAAGGATTTTATTCATTACTCTTGTATGGAAAGAAATAACTTATCCTACATAAAGTGAAGATTTCAGTCTAAAAATTGAACCCAACATCAGTATTTTGACCACCTAGAGCCGTTCAAAGTTGAAACCCTAATTATAATGAATAGTGAAGACCATCCCATCAAGACACATCTTTTAATGACATGAGCCCCATTTTCCTCGTTACAAGTTATTGTCATTGACTAGGAAGCGTGCTCACCATTATATGTGGATGTGGAGTCACTATGCCTATTTGTCCCCTTCTTAACGTCCTTTCCTGCAGGGGCGTATAAACTATATTTTAATTTCATTATGATGTTTGACTGAACAAACTCAAAGGGCATGCGGATTCCAGTATTCCGCCAACAGAGAAGTGTACCAACTACCTAGGTATTTTATTAAATCAAATTCTTACTCGAACTCCCCATCTCAACTAACTCGAAATAAGTTGAAGCGACTTCTATAAAATATTATGGATTCGATCACAAGAGGGAAGTAGGTTAACAAAATGAAATGCAACATTAGCTACCCATTACGTTTCATGGACCAACACTAACGACTTCATGTTCCCATATGAACTATGGATGGTGTGGTAACTTAATTTTGGTATGTTTTTATCATACGTGTGTGATATTTATTTTTGGTTTAGATTAGAATATAATTGGTACATTATTTATTTTGTATTATCATTTTACTTATTATCACTCGTCTTTTTGTAGACACTTAAATTTGGTAATTGGGTAATAATATTGATTTGGCTTATATCTTTTAATTATGACTTGTGCATACAAACAAAGCTCAAATATACTATCCTACTCTAAGACTTGCAAATACTTCCTCTTGTTTCACTATGTTGCTAAACCACTTATAGGACTAATATCATTACATATAAACATCATACATGTCATGTGAGACTTCTCTAGATCTCTTGTCAAACGGCTATGCTATGTACGTAGTGGTCTAATGGTCATGTTTTCTTATGTTTATCTTATTTCCACTTCCTAGTCGGCCTTAGTGCGAAATCACATTCTGTGAAACGACATAAAAGAAAGTAAGACACGCTCATTTACTCACCTAACATTCTTAAGAGCTCCTCTAGCAAATATTTATCCATAAGTCAAAGTTGCATTAAGTCTTATTCAAAGTTGCACTAATCGTCCATAAATCAAGTGCAAATATTAAGAGTAGCATTTATACAAATTTGAAGCACTCTAAACCAGATTAAGAGCAAACCATGCTAAGTCAAAAGTACTCAAAGTCAATTCAAGTGCATTCAAGTACCTACACTCCAAACGACACTTAAAGGGGGTTTTACACTAGCGAATATCAATCTACAAGCATTATATTCTAGAGCACTCTTTTGACGCTCTATTCAACACTCGAATGGGTACATTTGAGCTATACCTAGTTAGCCCACTATTGTTGTCAAGGCATAAGGGAAAACAAATGGGAAGGACGTTCAACACTTGCGTTATTGCATTAGCACTAGGAAAACTACATGGAGTTTGAGCACTTTTGGGCAATGTACTTTGCAACACTCGGTCAAAATCAACAAGGTAGTTGCCCACCAAGGGCAATCCAACTCAAACATATACTACTTTTTGTTATCTAATGGCCATTTGAGTCTTAGTAGGGAAAATTAGGGTTTTGATCTTTGTAGGTGCATGTGCAATCATTTTGGAGTGAGCAAAAGTACACTGCAATTAGAGATGAAGAATAAATGCTCAATTGAAAAAGAAGTGCATAATGGTGTTGTACACTTGCGTGAACACAACTACTATACACTAGTGTCTAAATGCAACACTAGTGTTTAGGAGGGTTTAGAGCTCAATTTCAAAGAAGCATATTCATCCATGTCACAACCTATTTGACCCAGTTTTAGACCCCAAATCTCTTTGTGAAGCACAAGGAAAGCTAAGTGCACTTATCTGGTTGTGTTTTACAATTTTTAGCATGTGCTTTAATTGAATGCAAATTCTCAATAATATTTTACATGCGTTGTTAGATCTAAATGTTTGAGCATTTATTTGTTAGTTTAATTGCACATTAGTTTCTAAGATTTCAATCCTAATTAAAGTAAAAATATGCATATATTTAATTTGGATGTAATCATTTGGTGAACCCACATATTGATCATACACAACCTTCCCTAGCCTCTGTGGTTTCAAATTTCTTTCCTCTAGGGTTTTGTCTTCATATTTAAATTCTAATTTAAATTTTATACTAAAACCTTAACTCATATTTTCCCACCTTCTACACCTTGGGTTTGGTTCTACATGTTTTCCATCCTTGGTTTTCTCTTAGCTATTACAATCTTTGTTATTAATGGGATTAGTATGAACTCAAACTCCCAAATATCTAATATTATTGCTTCCATAGACATTTCCACCTTTGCAGATCCAATTGACTTCCTTCTTACCCTCATGTGCGGCTCCATATTCCAAATCATCCCGTGCAACTCATGTTATCCCTTTCTCATATGAGTATGATAACACTAATGAGCAAGCATGCGCACTTAATTATAATTATATATGTATATATGCACCAATCTAATGGTAATGATTATAATTATGATTATTACAATGAAATTTATAGTAAGACATAAGTAATCAAACCTCACCCTACTTGTGCCCTACCTTATAATTATGGCTACCAAGTAATTAAGGACTAACCATGCTCACCTAATAGCGATATATCTCTTTTATCTATTGAAATGGAAAATACAACAATTTCTTGTGATGTTCCATCTTCTTCTATCAGAATAGCAAATGACACCAATGATTGTGATATTCATCTATCTCCTCTTGAAGTAGAAAATAATGACAATTGTTATGATACTTCTCTTGATTCTATTGAAATGGGATATAACATAATTTTTTCTCTTGATGTGGTTATAATTTCAATGATTATGTATGATACTTGCGACGGTGTTTCCTTAGATTCTCGTGCGAGATTAAACCTTTATGTTATGCCTATAATGTTATACTTGTTACAAAGTGCACCACCTTCTAATGCTATTAGTGACAATATCCTTACATCATTCTCTTATATAGGATAGTACTCTAATGAAAACCATCAATGATCAAGGTTATCCCTCTTATTCAATCCATGTTAGCACTCAACAACAAGTAGTGATCCTCTCGATGATCCATGTTTGCATATTCAATCTCCAAACTATATACGAAATGTCATCCATTATAAGGATATCCTAGAATCTATTCAAGTGTTATGACATGGTTTTCAAAATAAAATTTAAGCTACAAGTCTAGCGACCAAATCAATAAAGGATGATATTTTGCATCTAAGGAATATAGAACATGTGTATGACTATCATATCTCTATTCATGGTCTTTGGCCTAAAAATAAATCATCTCCAACATGGGTTAATAAGAAAGATCACTATGCCTAATGATAAAGGTAAGGAATGTGATATAAGTAGTACAAGAGATACATCTCACAATTCAAGTTAAAGTCATAAATGGAGGTGACACTATTCATCATACAAGCAATTGATCTCAAGTATTCACATAACCACTTAAAAAGTAACTATTTCAATTTGATAAGTTTAAAGATCACCCAATGACAAACGCACATACTATTGGAAAAATGCTT
This sequence comes from Taxus wallichiana var. yunnanensis, assembly GCA_018340775.1. Classification (NCBI taxonomy): domain Eukaryota; kingdom Viridiplantae; phylum Streptophyta; class Pinopsida; order Cupressales; family Taxaceae; genus Taxus; species Taxus wallichiana. The sequence continues at coordinate 626,755,114 of CM031234.1, forward strand.
AATCAACTTACTCTATAATTACTATCATCCTCCTCTTAGTATTCAAAATTTCAAAGGAGAATCTTTTTATAAATATAATGGCATCAATGTACATTGAGAGAATGATTGTTATGCTTTGCAACAAAGGATAAAAGAACTTGAGAAGAAGGGATCTATTTCATTCGATATGGTCACGACTACATCTTCTTGATCGCATTCCTCTTCTTTAGAGAGATTCTCTAAAGAGGCTAAGACATCCAATGATGTCCCTTCATGGTAACCATTGATCCATCAACCTTCTATGAGTGATGCATCCTAAAAAGATCTTATTCTAGTATAAACCCCATGAGGCTTATTGTAACTTACGATTAGAGTGTTAAATCCAAAAAGTGTATATGGATACAAAAATAAAAGTAATAAAACTTTGAATCAAGTACGAGCATAGTAAATCACATAACATCTATATCAATATAAGAGCCATGCCATGTCATGGTGCAAGAGTAAAAATTACAAAGGGGAAGATCAAAACACGAAAGGTTACACAAATGGTTACTAGAAGGAAAGAAACAAGTTAAACATTTACAAAAATAAAAGTCTCGTGTACAAGAGAAGCAAAACAATATTTTTAAGAAAGGTTTTATCAACAAAGAAGTGTAAAATTTGGATATATTTATAGAGGATTCCAATTCAATCAAGGAAACACTCATTTCCAATAATCAAAATGATGTATATTGAGCTTCACAAATGGATAAAGAGAAATTGAAACAAACAGCCCAAACAACTACATTAATATTTTATTTCCTAACGAGACAATTCGTTAATTATCATAATAGTACAACTTGATCTATTAATATAATGATACATGTGTGACTAAAAATCCATTTCAAGAAACATCAATCATTCTCATCTACACAGAAGAAAAATTCTTGAATCAAAGTTCTTATTATAACATACAAAGAATTATGCGAAAATGTCAATGAAAAATAAAAGAAGTGAAATATTATATTACCCCTTTCAAGTTGCGGAAGATATCCTATCTACTTATTTCTTGGTTCTTCAATGCATTAGGAAATGTGTGATTAACTAAAATTATGAATTTTAGAATTAATCTAAACAAGTACAACAATGAAATAACTGAAGTATAAATGCTAGCTAATTTTATTTGATATTTTGAATAAAATAGAATAATTGAAATAGGAGGGAAAAGGTACTAACCTAAAAATGACTTACCTCGCAGTGATCTGAAATTGGACTAGTTGATGAACATGCGGAACAAAGTATGACAACACGCCTCAAGAGCTTGCACTGACAGATGAAGATTTGGATGAATTGGGGCACTTGTGGGAGGATTAGGGCACCTATGGGTGCCCTAGTCAACGAATAGCTTGGAACTGAATTTGAGTTGGTCGCTAGGTCTTCACAATAACTCGGTCTTTGTCGTGTGTATGTCACACTAGCTTCATTGATGTCATTGTAAGTCTTTAATGAATAATCTCCTACAAAACCCCACACAAAAACATCAAACCCTAAAAATAAAGATGTAAATGAATGGGTCGGATTGTCCTCAACTTCCAAATGGATGGACTTACGATTGAGTGTTGCACTACATCTCAGACCCGATGTAGTTCTATGTGCTTGTGTGTGCAATCATGTGCCTAGGGTGCCCTAGCGCCAATGACGCCAAAGTAATGCAAGCAATAGCTAGATGTAAGATGCAAATGGTGGATGGAATAAAATGAATACAACCCTTCCTATGCAGTGTGTGATGCAAAATAGTGCCCAAATGCAGTCCCTTGCCTTATGTAGATAGCTAGCCCTTAGTAGAAATAGTCTGCCCTTAAGATAGTGTGTATGTTGTGTTTATATAGGGATCTCTTGCTTAAATTTTGACACTAATGACCCGACATGCCGACTAGTACCTAGGGGAATGAGAGGGAAATCTACAAAGACCGACCTTGAAATTCTAAATGAGAACCAAGTGCAACCAGGGACTAGGGCACCTAAAATTGAGGATCGGGGTGTCGACAGTGCCCTAATCCCTTCCTAGGCACCCTATTTGATGACTAGAGATGATGAATGAGTAAATAACAACAGCTAAGACTCCGTGAGAGATGACCAGAATTGTGCGAGTAATTGACAACTGTGCAAGACACTTAATGACAATGACTAAATAAACTGACGATAGGACTAGGGGATGAGCCATTAGTGAATACTTTTCTTATGTAAGATCCATACATAAAACAACATACTTGGCGATATAATATTAGTAGTAAGTGTGTGATTTTGTGACTACAATGTGACATGTTACTTGACGCCCTTGTAATCATAATGTCCATGTTATTGTTGCTTACAATGTATAATTATGTAAAATACATATATCATGCAGCAAAGTTGTCGAAATTCAAGGCATTCCTTATGATTCTCATTTTCTCATACAATTTTTATTCCTAGTCCTAATCCTTGTGTGGAAAAGGCCACATGATCTATGCTCACCCTAACTACTCAAACACTTCCCAATCAAATGATGTGCACTCTTATAATATCACATCGTTAACATAAGCCACAATCAAAATCACGTAAATCTAAGTCAATGGCTTCCCGTAGCATAACATTTGAATAAAGAGGTTCTAAATCCTTAACTTAAGGTGCGCATAACCTCCTATATAATACAAAATCCATTGAGGCACACACTTCCTCCTATTGTCCATTCTACATGTCCACATATACTAGGACGTTTAAATTACAAAACATGATGTCATGTCATAATATCAACGCATTTAAAAAAATCTTGATTCACCTCCTTCAAATGAAAAACAACAAAATACTTCAAAAATTCAAAAACATTCGATATTTCTAAAAATATATAATTGAGATCTAAACGCAACTTGAGATACTAGTTTATATTTTACATATGTTGTTTGTCACATAATTTGATAGATGACATATTCTATTTTCTTTACACACATGAATTTCACAAGGTACATGAATGTGATGCACAATACACATGATGCAACATGATTTTACATGTTGTACTCTCCCTTTATTCAAAGACCTTATTAATCTAGGTGCATCTTCTACACTATCTTGTGTTATTGTTTCATTTATTACACAAATTATCTCTATTTATACTTCACATATCCCGATTGTGTTCATATTATACATTGAGATTTATGTCATTGTCGAGAAATTTTTGGGACTAGTGCATGTGGACTCTACAAGACTAGTATATCTTGTTTTATGCACCTATTAGCTACAATCTATTTTCTCTTTGCACATTGGATTTATTATTGTTTGTCTTGTATAAGCAACACTTTTGTGTACCTTGTTTACAACATCAATAGCCTTTGTTTGTGTGGACCTTGGCCCATTGTGAGTGTGTGACACTTGTGTGTCCCTTGTATGCTGCCATTTGGCTTTTCTATGTGATTTTATGTGTGACATCTTACATGAATTTGTGTGTGAGTTTATGTGCTTGTATGCTTGTTGTTTTTACTATTTTTATGCGCCATGATATATATCTCACACTCTCTATATGTCCGGTTCTACAAATTTGGCCATCTGCAACCACCTCCTACATCTATTCCAACAACATACTATCATTTGTATCCAACTTGACACACTATAATTATTTTTAAATGAACGATCAATCATCTATCTATGTCACCTTAAAAGAGGGGTCATTTAGTGGTGTTCTCACACAAATATCAATGTAAAAGAAAGCATTACTTGATACGAAAAAAATTAAACAAGTTACATGAGTAGGTTATAGGGTTACAAATAGGAACATGTACAATTTTATATATAAGGACAATATCATACACTTGGATGTAAACATGGCATGATAATGTCCAAATCTTGATGGTTATGTCCATCTCAATTTCAAATATAAAAAATATAGCTTCTAAAAATAGTTTAGATTTTATATTGGTTCGGACAAAAAATTAGTTACTGAAAACACAATTTACATTACAAATTCATTACATTTCATTAGAACGTAGGGGACATGGTTATTTCTATTTAAAATTTCACAACATTGTATTATAAAATGAAAGGGGTATGGCTACTATGGAAATTAAAAGTTACATATATATCAATTTACATGTTGTTTTTTCTTTTTTAAAAATTTAAATTTCAAGAAGTTCAAGACGTTCGAGAGCTACAAACTTAGATTTGTGTGCGGTAGTGTGGTTTATTAAGGGTATGCTAGGGTTTAGTGACACTTGATGTCTTATGAAATTATAATTTATGGGATTATTTAGTTCCAAATTTCTTTGAGTGTTGGAATTATTGTTCCCCAAGTCTCCTTGATTACTTTTATTATTACTCTTCTATATGTATGTGTTGGGGTTATTGTATAATTTGGTTGGGAAAACTATGCCCCAACTTCATTCTAATTGGGAATTTGATCACCCCCAATTCTCCATGGTTGTTACTACAATATCTATCTCCATGTGCCTTGACAAGAGAGCATTGTATTCTAAATTTACAGGGGTAGAGTTGTTTTTGTAGACACCCTAAAAATACATACATATTCCTAATCATCCCTATTACTTGCATAATGCACCAAATCAGTTCTAGAACGCATTCTTGGCCATTCTCTTCACACATTCCACTAGAAATCACTCACATCCCATTAGAATTAATTTAATTAATTCTATCATGCATTAACCATACACTTTCACACCTTGGCTAATTTAATTAACTATTTAAATTAAATAAAATCTATTTATCCACTCACCTCCCACTCAACTCTACTTCTCTAGCTCACTCCACTGAAATTCTACAATCCTACAAAGGTGGAAGCAAAATTGCACATACACTTGAAGAATTCAAGATCCAACCACTCAAATGCATTCCCCCTTTAATTCTTATTCAAAATACTAAACTAAATAGACCAAATCAACTTGTTAAATTAAGAAAATGTATTCGTTCACCTACAACTGATTCAAAGTTTGATCCACAATCCATGACCTCTCCTTCAACTATATTTGAGAGGCTATTTCCTTCAAAATCATCTCTTGGAAGCTTTAGGCATTTGCGAAACACTCTGTCAATTTTCCATTAGAACTTTCACATCGTGTGGCTTCCCATTTGATTATCCATTACCTGTAGCACATCCTTCTTCCATTTGGAACCAAGTTTGGAACATCCACAACCAAATCATTCAAAGATATCCAACAAGTGTGGTACTCCATTCCACACTTTAGCTATCTCATCCGAGGTTGCAAGAGAATTTGAAAAAAGAGTTTGCATTGCAATGTTATTGTTGGTTTCTTTCATTTGTTTCATTTTCCCTTATATACAACTTTACACACATACATGTACATTTTCCTTACTCTTCTCTATTTTAACAAATTTCAAATATTATTTAGAGATAAAGTTTATATGGACATTGGATACACTCTTTGGCTGTAGGTTTCACTCTTATAGGCATATTGCAGCCATTCAAATAATCCAACAATAAAAAATTGCTCTAAGACAAAGTGTGTTTGCACATTCTAGTGTGTTTTCAATGAAGGCTAGAATTTTTCACTTACTAGATTAAAGGAGGGGGAAAATGTAGACACCTAAATTTGATAACTATGTACTTTAAAGTATTCATTTGGATTATATACCTTAATCATGGCTTGCACAACAAAAAAAGATTAAACACACTATCCTACTTTCTCCTAAGGATTATAAATACTTCATATTATTTCAATTTGTTGTTCAAACACCTACATGACTAACATCATTGCACATAACATTATACATATGTAGTCAAGATTCTACAAATCTCCCTTGTTACATTCTACACCCCCGGACACTATCGAGTGGTTATGGATAGAACCTTCATAAAATATTGTCCATATTCAATGATTTTTCCATCATGGTCTAATGGTTAGATTTTCTTATGTTTATCTTTTTCCCACTTCCTAGTCACCGTAGTGTGAAATCACGTCTTCAAAAATGGTATGCAATCAAGCTATACTAGCTCATTTACTCGCCTAACATTCTCAAGAGCTCTTCTAACAAATATCTATCAAGTCTTAAGCAAAGTTTTCCTAATCTTCCCTAAATTAAAAAAACATTAGGAGTAATCTATATACAATTCTAAAGCACTCTAAACCAAGTTACTAAACCAAGTTAATAGTAAACCTAGTCAATTTAAAAGCATTTAAAATTCAAATCAAGCACATTCAAGTACTTATGCTCCAAAGGGAACGTTAAGGGGTTTAAGTCTAGTGAACATCAATATACAAGCACTCTATTCTAGCACTTTATTTTGGCACGTTGTTTAACACTCATGAAGGGTACATTTAAAGTATATCAAGTTATCCCACTATTATTGTTGAGGTACAATGGAAAACATAGAGGAAGGGCACTCTATAATTCCATTCACTATTGCACAAGCACTAGGAGAACTACATGAAGTTTGAGCCCCTTGTTTGAGAAATGTAGTGGAACATTTGGTTAGAATCAACAAGGTAGTTGGCCACCAAGGGTAGTCCAACTCAACCACACAACATTCTTTATTATCTAATGGGCAATTGAGTATTAGGGGTTTTATTTCTATAGTTACATATGAGAACATGTTAGAGTGAGTGAAAGTACATGAGGTAGTTAAAGATGAAGATACTATGGCCAAGATTAAAAAAAAAAAGTGCATAACAATGCCATAAAGTAGCATGAAAATGGATATAACTATTATACGCTAGTGTCCAAATACAAGACAAGTGTTGAGTAGGGGTTTAGAAATTAGTTTCGTAGACAAAGAATACTCAACCCCGTCATAGCATATTTGACCAAGTTTTAGACCCAAATCTAACTATACAACATTAGGAAAGCTAGGTGCACTTTTTTTTCCAATCTAAACAATCATTATATTTATTTCTTTCAACTAGTTTGGCTTCAACCTTTTCACAAAATCAATACTAGACTAGTTTCCTCTTAATCATTTATGTGATAACAAGAAGGGTTCAAATTTTCGGTTTCAAAGCAGTTTAATTCTTAATCTCATGGATAATCATAATACTAGCCAAGATCACTTAAATACATCATGTTTTAACTTATGGCCTTTCTAGTTCATGATAAATTCAAATGGCTTTGTAAATAAGAGTTTTTAATACTCCATCAATCCAAGAAGAGTTTTTCAACTAAATAGCTTTTAGCTCACACAATTAGAACATCGACAACGGGGGTGATCACAACTCACACCATGTTTGTATACACTCATAAATGCTTCAAATATACATAATCCCCTCAAGAACAACTAGTTATAGTGATATAATAAGAACTTATTTATTTTGTCTCGGTCGAGAGAGAGATAGAGAGTCGATGGTATTCTTTCATACATTAATAAACTTCCATAGGTCGAGTAAACTATTTTGGGCAAGAATCTCGTTTTGGGATAACAAATATATTTATTAAGCAACCTCAATGCCCTGAATTTTTGTAGGGTTTTATCATGCTTATACAACAAGAAATAACAAACACCATAGATAATAAACCCCTGAACACCCTTAACAAGTTTAGTCACAACTTACCACATGAGTCTATTATCATTCTAAAAATCCACAATATACGTAAAACAATAATGTATTTCATGCAATGTGTAGAAAATACTCGAACAAACCAAACTCATTTTTCATATTTTTTTTTGCAAATAAGATTTTTAGAAAGATCACATAGTCATATTAGCCGAACAATAAGGACCCATATTCAAATAAGTTGTCACAACTTGCAACAATTTGCAACAAAAATATAATATGAAATAATGAAAATAACACACACTATTCAGCCCATATTTGTTTTTGAATGCCAATATTTCCCATATTTGAAAAATACCCAGTTTAAGGAGAAACCATTTATATTCCCCATTCAACAAATACCCAAATAAGAAAACTGCTTTACAAGAGTAGCTATTATGCGTTTTTCCATCGATTTGCAAATGAAAAGATCACACAGATCAAGAAATAAGCTAACTCCATACCATTCTTCATATTCGAAATACAATAAAAAGAAAGAGAGTCGATATCCATGTCTCGTAACTTGAAAATCTTTGCAAATTTTACCACTAATCTTTCTTGCACAAATCACCACGAAGTTCGACCCAAAAACTCCAGATAACCAAACAATAAACCCTCAAAACTTCCACATCTCTATATAACCCCGACATCATTAATCCCATAATAGACAATATTTATTTTTAGCAAGAAAAACCACAAAAATAGCTCAAATAATAGCCCCTTTACACTCGCCATGCATAGCTTGCCAAAGGGAGAGCTCAAGAAAACAATAAACCAAAAAAAGAAACTTTTGTTGCATGCGGTGGCTTCTCCCGGAAGCTTCACATTTTTCCAAAACTAAGTAATCTTGAAATAAATGTCATTAAATTCCTTACAGATGCCACGTAGTGGCTTAGAAAATATCAACACCACATTTTCCTTGTTTCCCTCAATTCCAAGTGAAGTTACGAGTGGTCAAACACCGCTTAATAAGACTCAAATATTAACCAAGTTGCATGGTATGGACTATGTCCAAAAATTAATTCAAAATATCCAAAGCTTATCTATTAACCACTTACATGGTGTATACATCTGGTCAAAGACCATCCAATAAACAAATCAAATGCATTTCCATTCATGGTGTGGTCGATCGACCAATTAAATAAAAAGTATATATGCCATAAGATATGGTCAAGATCTTATCATTTAAAACAATTATAATATGTCATGAGTCTTAGACCTCAAAACTAACCAATACATTTACCTTTTGCCAAATGGTATGGTCAAAGACCATGGTCATTGACTATTAATGTTTTAGTGCCATCATTACATGGTCCATGACCATTTCCAGTCAACAAATGGAATAATAAGTTTGACACAAATTAAAATAAGTATATTAATGCCCTAGGGTATTAGATCCACTAAACAATTCACATTTCCTTAATCATTTATAAAATCGATAATCGATATAGTCTAAGATCAATTGTCAGTATCATCCACACATTAAATGATAAACTGGTTATCAAAGCAAATAACGTTTACCTTGTTGCAAAATAACGTTTACCTTGTTGCAAACCAAAAACATTACCAACACCGTAATGAAGATATTTTAAATGTTATGCGGTCTACGACCGATGTAATAACACAAGAAGGTTAGTCTCATCATACAGTTATAATTATTTATTAATACTGAAATAATACAAATACAACCATGTAACAAATTTACCAACATTAGCAAATCATTACCTACAACAAGCAAGATAAAGTAGAATCATTCAAACAAGTGCAGTAATGAAATAGCTTACAAATGTTATGAAATCATCACACATAGTTGGGTAAGATAAATTCATACAACCAAATACAAAAATAAGTTATAAATATCAAGTATTCCACAAATGCACGACGACGAACATTGTTACAAGGTTGGACATGCAACTACGCATAAGTATATATATCCTTTTTAGGATACATGCACGTACGTATAGTTACTATGCAACAATGCCAATCCTCTTGTATGTGTAAATCACTTTATATATTACAACTTATTCTTGCGACAAAACAATAGGAAAATGAGGGATGTAACATTTGGATTGACTCTGTGACAAGATTTGGTTGGTCCCAGCCAACGTAATAAGATTAACCACCCATGATCTCAATGTGACAGTATAACAAGTCTCTCAAACTGGAAAAGGTATGTGGTCTTGATCAACAAACCATTCTTATCAAAAAATACAAAGAGTATGTTGCCATCTTTACATGGAGATATGATGACCTCAAGTGTCATGATCAAAATGTCATCCAACATACCATAGAGTTAGCCCCTGATACCAAAACAATAAGGTAGAAGCAGAGGCCTATTAATCTTAAAGTTGAGCCTTTGATGAGGAAGGAGTTGACAAATGAAGCCACCATGCCATCAAGCATCTCGACTTGGGTGGCCAACTTGGCCTTGGTAAGGATAAAAATAGGAAATACACCTTTGTGTCAAATTCACAAATATGAACATGGCCTCTCTCAAGGATCACTATCATTTTCCCTCCATGGACTGCATTTTGTAGAAAGTAGTCGAAGCATAGAGGTTTTCTCTTCTTAATGGTTTCTCTAGTTACAACCAAGTCATGGTCAATAAGGAAGGCCTATTTAAGACAACCTTCACCACCAAGTGGGAGACATGCTTACAAAAAGGATGCCCTTCGAATTATCCAATGTGGTAGCAATATTTCATAGGCAAAGGACAAGACCTTCAAGGGCCTTGTCAATGGCATAATCTTGATTTACCTAGATGATATCACATTTTTCTCCACAAAGTAGGATGATCATATGGATCATCTGGAGCACAACTTCCGAAGGTGCAGAGAGTTTGGGATTTCTCTTAATCCTAGGAAATCAATTTTTACAACACCTAAAGGAAAGCTCATGGGTCATGTTGTATCAAAATAAGGTCTTGCCATCAACCCTAACATAGTGTCTAATATCATTCCCCTGTCACTTCCACCTCATAGGAAAGCACTGCAATCTCTCTTTGGAAAGATCACTTTCGCCGAAAGTTCATCACGTACTTTGTGGGCATCATCAAGTGTATTAGCGACCCGTTAAAGAAAGATGCGACTTTCAAATGGATGCGGGAAGGAAAAGAGAGCTTCAACCAAATCAAACAAGTTATTTCTCAAGCCCGGTGCTAGCCAACCCGAACTTTGAAAATGACTTCATGTTTTATGCCTTTAGTGACCCGCATGGAATAGCCACGGTTCTCACTCAAAGAAACCAACAAAAACTTGAGCAACCCATCGCCTTTGCAAACCAAATGCTCAAGGATTATGAATCCAAGTACAACTTCAACAAGAAACAAGCCTTTGTGATCCTTAAGGCTTTGAAAACATTCAAGCACCTCCTCTCCAACAACATACTCAATATCTTGTTCATTCATTTGTGTGTCATAGACTATAAAATTGGAGGAGAAATCAGCAACACAAGCGTAGACTAGATCACCAAAATTGTAGACTTTGACATTGAAATAAAAGCCATCAAGCTCATAAGAGGTAGGTCTCTTTGCCAACTTATTTTATGAAGACTTGGATCATTCATGAGAGGTGGTGTGCACCCATGATGACTAGCATTCGAATGAAGAAAATGAGCCTACCTAAACTCAAAAGATGGTGAGGTATCTCATAACTAGAGAATGTCCCTATATCTTGGACAAAACCAAAAGAAGACACTTGCACACCGGGCCATTCAATATGAGATGATCGGTGGGGTACTATTTAGGAAGAATTTGGATGGCATCTTGTTGAGATGCATTGAGTTAAAGAATCAAGTGAATGTCCTCGAGATAGTTTCATCAAGGATACTCCGGTGGTCACTTGACTTTGCGAACAATGGCCACAGATAATGTGGACTCGCTTATTACTAGCTTACCATGTTTACAAACGCCTTCAAGTGGGTGAGGCAATGTTGTGAGTCCATATTCTTCACAAGAAGAAAAGCACAAAGTTGCACTTCTTTTGAAAACATTAGTGGTTGATCAAACTTTCTCTCAATGGGGATTGGACTTCATTAGCATGATGAATCCACCTTGCGAGTGCTAGTTACAAGTGGATTCTTCATGTCGCCGACTACTTCACCAAATGGATTGGGGAAGCTCCACTCAAAGAAGCTACAAAAGAAGTCATCATTAATTATCCGGAAGGAATTATCACCCAATTTGGCATACCTCATAAGGCCATCTTTGATAATGCTAAGGAATTCATGGTAGTCATGAACATTGAGTTCGCCTTAAGGCATGGCATATTCTAGAAGACTTCCTCCAACTACTATATGCAAGGTAATGGACTTGCAATGTCCACCAACAAGAACCTTATCAAAATAATTAACCGCACAATTGAGCAAATTCAAAGGCAATAACATACCAAAGCGAAATTAGCCTTGTGCGCCGATAGAATCCCTCCAAAGTGTTCAATTGGGAATTCTCCCTTCATGTTGGTGTATGGAAGTGAATATGGTTTTCACTCTCATTAGAGCTTCCAACTTTGGAATTAACTCATCAATTAGAGTTAGAACATCATGACACAAGGATAGACAACATAGTAGACTTGTTGCACCTCCACGACATATAAAAGAATTCCAAAGACAAACTCCAAGCACACCACCCAAAGAAAGGTGAAAAGTTATTTGATAAGTGTTTCATCAATCAATTTGAAGTTGGCAACCTAGTGCTTAAGTGGCATGATAATCAAGACAAGCCTTGAAGGCTCTTCAAGTTCAACACCATCTAGAGTGGCGCTTATCAAATTACCTAGTGTAGAGAGAATAATGCCTTCGAGCTCTCAAAGCTTGACAAAGCACTCTTGTAGATCTTAGTGAATGGGATGTTTCTCGAGCAATACCCTTGAGTGCATGTTGCACTTTATACATAGTTGTATAGTTTATTTTCTATCTTGCTTTGTTTTGTATTTACCTTCTATATTGTTTTTCAAGCCTCATGCAATTTTCTTATCATCATTTCAAATTTTTAAGGAGTTTTTAAGTTCTCGAGCCTATCATCAACGATTGTCCTCAATAGATGTTAAAGGCTATTAGTTCTCCACACTTAGAAAGTGTCCTCTTGTGTTGTTAAAAATGTTATCCAAAATCATCCCCTACCATTTTTGTTAACCTTAAGCTCTCAAAGATTCAAGCCCCCAAGCACTTGTTTTTTTTTGTAAAGTTGGCCGCACTTTCTTCACCCATTGGCCGCAAGCCAAAAACTATTACACAACCGCACAAGCCACCAACTTTCGCTTCCGACCATAAAGTGTTAACCCATCAACCCCCTTCATGCTTCTCTTCCCTCATCCATTTTCCCCTTCTCTTCCACTTCATTTCCAACTTTCTTCGCTTATGACTCTTTGTTTCTTCTCGTCGTGCTATGTTGTCAACTTGCAAAATGTTGTGAAGAATTCTCAAATCCACATTGCTCTAACCAAGCCGTAGAACATTATTCCAAGCCACGATACACTATATTTTGACTGAAAGTCTTCTATGGTCACACATCACTTTCCGAGCTACAAACTACTAACAAACTTTTGAGTGGAGCCCATTAAGTCTATCACTATTGTGTGCCACTTCACAAAGTTATGCCCCCTTGTTAACATCCATAATGTGCTTCCCTTGCCGTGCAACACAACATCATGCCAACCTCGATTATTTTGGTTACATTTTAGTGTGACAATGTTTCTTCCACTTTGTAAAACTTGTTCAAAAATTGTTAGAGATTCATCTTCCATTCGCAACATCTCCTTCATATCCCATATACACAAACCCATCTCTTCGTCTTTTCCATGTCTTGGTTCACTTTCGTTGATTAACTCACATTTATGTCCAAAACTACTCCCACATTACAAAAAGCCATGATGATCACAAAGCTCACCATGTTACCAAGATTAGTTGCAAAACATAATGACCAACCAAACACATGAAGCTTTATGGCACAAGACATTCTAGGGCGATAGCTACTTCAAACAATTACTTATCCCTTCAAGCACATTGTGCACACCAAGATCCCAATTACTAAACAATAAAGGATATTCCACCCAACTTCCTTCATGGCATCTTTTCCCTCTATTTATCTTCTATATGTAACAATTTGTTTTGTTCTAAAGGTTGACTTTTTGCCCATTCCATACCTCTCTAAAATTCACCTAAATTCTCACTTGCTCTTTACGATGTTTTACCTTTATGTTGACAAATATAATGTGTTTTACATTGACAAATATAATGCATTCACACCCTCATTTGGGATTTAATATAGTTGCCATGCTCTTTTCTCCTAATCTCCTAATTGTCTTACCTACTATGTAATTATGATAAATGTGTTGATTATACTTGCATTTCTTAGCTATATTGTGTTATTATAACCACACATTGGAAGGAAGATTCATGGCTTGTTTTTCTTCTCACTTTCCCTTGTAGTTAAATTAGGTAGACTAATGTAACATGAAGTAGACAAAAACCAAAACATCAAAGAATAGCGTAGAGCCTCTCCGACACTTCTTATATAGCTAGTATGTGACTTTAATAAGGGGTTCATTTGGTAAGATGTGAGGTTGTAGTTTGCCCATTCCACTCTTCAAAAATACCCTTGGTATAAACCTTTTGCAAATCTTATTTCTTACATTTATTTGACATGTTGCATGCAATGGGCAAGGCCTATTCAATAGTGGACTAATTTGCTTGAATTGGTTAAAGATTTTGTACTTTTATTTTGAGCTAATACATTAAGTTCACCCTTTGAGTTCGACCCTTGATCCAACAAGGTTTACACCTTATTTACTAACCAAAACTTGAGGAATCAAAATTAACCAAAACTTGAAAAACCAAAAAAACAAGTACTGGACTTAATTTTAAAGTTCCGGCATAATCACATTCATAAATATTGCATGGATAATAAATTTCTTTCAATATAAATAATTTTAAACTTGTTCGTTTAGAAAAAAACTAATAAAAACATATACTCTGAACTAACAAAAACATACTATAATTTAAACCTCTTGCCCTCTGGTTTCCAGAATCTCCACAGTACCATTTACAAATTAGCTGTGAAGTTAACAAAAATTGCCTAAAATTAAAATAGTTAAAATTCCAATAGTGAAAATTCCATTTTCGTTTTGGAATTAAAATCCCATTAATATAGAATTTAAGTTAGCGGACAGATGTTTTAGAGAACCTAGGCCAAGCACTCATAACCCACATCTTGGTCATAAAGATTACAGTGCCCAACAGCACTCCATTTATGAACCCAAATTGTGGTGATAAGGATTATAGTACCCAATATACTGATTGATTTTGTGCTTCTATTTTGAACATCTTTTTTTCATTTTTTGAGAAAAATGGTTTGTCAATGGTTGGGAAGTAAAAATACCTGGGTCATTCCTGTTACTAAATTGGATCTCAAGCCATTCCTGTTACTAAATTGGATCCATTCTTCAAACTCGTTTGATTTAGTAATATAGACAAAATTGGAAGAAGCATCCATTAAATGAACGCAATAATATCAATCTAATAATTGTGACTGCTTAAATTTCAATCAAATGCAATCTGTGATCTTTATCTTCACTGTAAAAGTTTAGAAAACCTTGCATTATCAGATTCTTCTATTTGTTGCAGTGTCACTCAATATTTACCATTAATATTAAATTCGGAATAATAAACAGCTTAAACATGTATACGAGGATGCCAGTTTTGGAAAACGCAGGGAAAAAAACCTCATAAAAACAAGCAAGCTCCATAGATGAGATAACATGATTAGCGCAATCTCCTTGCTTCTCTCTCGGACTCCAGCAGAGTAAGGATGTCGCCTTCTCTAACAGGCCCTTTCACATTTCTCATAATGAGACGATTCTGGTCATCTAAAAACTTCACACGAACCTGTGTGACTTGACCTCGCGATCCAGTACGGCCAATAACTTTCACCACAACCGCCAACTTCACCCCTGCATCCATGTTTTCCTGCCAAGCGAGTCTATTTCAGTAAATGGGCACCGGCAAAGTCGAATAACCGGTTCTGCCAAAATTTAAAAATAAAAAACGAAGATTTTACATTGGAAGATAGCAAGCCCAGATCATTTATAAATTCATATTATAGAAAATTGTCTTCTCTGTCCTGTTCATCCAAAGTGCCCTACAACAAAATTTTCTTCTCGGTCCTGAATAAGTGTTTGTAGGCACACAACTAGGTTTTCTCTTCCGCCCAACAATTAAAACCTTCAAATTCCAGATCAGGTAATTCAAACAAATTCCAAAGAGGCGGCCAAATAATTTGCATCGGATTTGAGGGAAAGGAGAGCAAGGGGTTCACGATACAATTAAAACGAAAACAATACAGATAGCAACAGAGAAAACAATACTTTCGAAAGAAACCAGAGAGAAGAACCTGAAAACGAACCTGGAAGTGCTACCTGGGAGGAGCGGAGAAAGACCTAAGTATATATCTGATCAACAACTGAGAGAAACCACTTCACCGGAGGATTTACAGGTTTCTTGAAGCTTGTCGATCCCAAAATCTTCCCCGGTTTGAACCACAGGACACAAATGAAGCTGGTCTTGTAGGGATGATTAGGGTTTTTGACGGAAACCCTAATTTTATTATCTACAATCTAGACCGTCCCTTCGATCAAACCTTCGTTGGGGAACCCCAATCTCGTTCACTATGTGCTTTCAAGTTCCAAACAACGAAGTTTCCAAAAAAATTAAGTGGAGGTAAAGGAGAGGAACCAATAATTGTGATACTTAATTCACACCTACCTAGTAATTCACTAGAAATTGCTCATGAGTTTCAAGGTGGTCTTGATTGGATGCATTCCGTGCAAGTATTATTGTTGTCTAAATATCTCCTTGGGGCTATTCTAACAACTTGCACCAAGAAATTTGGATTTAGACGTTTTTTTTTAGTCTTAACGAGATGTTTCTATTAATTTGTAATTTTACAGGTGTAAATTGTAAGACAGACCCCAAGAACCGATAATAGTCTTATCGGAATTGGGAAGTTATCTAACACTGGTCATTTTTCGTAGAGTTTGTAAAAGTGTAAATCAAGGTCCGAAATTATGTCACTCGATGCCACATGTTGTCTCCACAGGATCTGAAGGCGACATGCGGGGTTGTAATTGCAATTTCGCAAAGATAATTGCAAAATGCATTCGAAGGTTTGAGGCTCGATTGCATATTGGACGGGTGGAGGTCATTTAGATGCTCAAGTATAAAATATACGGAGCGGTTCACATTTGCGCAATCCTACAAAGATGCGAGGTGCAATCGAAGCTCGACACCCGCCTTAGAACATGTGTCACCACGTCGGAGGTTAATAGTCAAAATACATAAATTACAGTCCTACATATTGTAAATATATCCTTGACTCCCATGTCCAAATCCTTTAATAACATGTGGTGCTTCAGTAGGGGTCCAAACCTAAATTGTAGCTCGCGGTGCTCAGTAGCAAATTTTGCGTTGGGGTCCAAGTCAGTGTTTGCATTTCTAGCCATATATTTCGCTCTAGAGCTCTGAATCTTACAAAATTAGTCTTGTTGGAAAGGTCTCGTCGAGGACTTCACATTGGTGTTAAGAAATCCGTAAGTTTGTGGAGTTAGGTGGGAGAAATAGATAGAAATTAGTCCAAAGATTGAAAACACAATTACAAATGGCTCAACCACCAAAATTGATGAAGTATGGCGCCCATTCCTTCTCCTACAAGAAAAAGGACATGGGAAATGGTCTTGCAAAGGCGCTCATGCTTATTTTTAGGGATTCAATGCATCTTGTTGGTGGTTGCGGCTAGGAATTTGGGTCTCTCTCTCTCTCTCTCTCTCTCTCTCTCTCTCTCTCTCTCTCTCTCTCTCTCTCTCTCTCTCTCCATTTTTCTATATATTGTAAAATGGTGCCCATTTGTAAAGGTTAGACCCTCTCGAATACAAGGGCATCATTCAAAGTGTCACACCGAGTATTTTTGAGTTGCGCAGCCTCAAATTTGGACCTTTCGCAACGTGTTCATGCCTTCTTCCTTCAATGTAATGGATTGTGCATCTCTTCTTAAGCAATAAGATTCATGATTTTTGGTTATTCTCTACCCTAGCTTGTGTTCTATTGCAATTTTTTGCCTCTTCATTTATCATGGTGTGATGTGTATATGTCTCCACTTTACAAGGTTTATTATGTTGTGTTATGTACAAAAATGGAAGTTTAAATGTTGTTTTGATATGTGACACTCAAGTTTGCTCTTTTAATCATCATTTCCTCCCATCTTTCCCTCATTCAGATTGTCTTTCCCCCTTTTTTTGGTGCTATCACCTCTCTGTTAGCTTAGGATTTCCCTTTCATGCATCTATTTTTAACCATAGTCCTTTTGATCATTATATAGTTGTATTTGCAATTATAGGTGTAGTTTATCCTTAGGATTTGGTAGAGGAAGTTGACCTTCTCTGGATGTTTGTCTCAAGCAAAGAAGTTCCACAACTTGGAGACAATCCCATGTTGCTTCAAAATATTAGGTTTTCCTCAACTTGGAGAAGGGTACAATTTTGAGCTCCAATAGTTTTGGCACACCCAAAGTGGGACCAAATTGAAGAAGAGCTTTACAAATTTTACCAAAGCAATATTGATGTGTTCTTGATGGTACTCAACCTTAAGAGGCAATTCTCAACACATCTCACAACTCTATTGTCCAAAGAAACCCATTCTCTCGAGTCTTTAGGTCGCCCCCTTCATCTTTCCACTCATTTTCATGTTTCCATTTCTCTCATGGCTCTTGACAGCTCTTCCATTCTCTCATTTCCATTATAGCCCATCCTTTTGCAGCGTTAGTGGGATGATATCCCCAAAATAGGCCCGAAAAGCTCCCTCTTTTCTATGGAAATGGAGATCAATCTCTTATTGATCACATTCAAGATATAGCTAACAATTGTGCCATTCACAATATTATAGAAGAGAACATTTGCCTCAAACTTCTTATTTCATCATTTAGAGGTAAAGCAAAATATTGGTACAACAGTTTGGCTCCACAATCCATTTATTCATGGGATCAACTAGGAGAACAACTACATAGCCGGTTCAAGGAGAATACAGATGTCATTTATCTCATAGAACACATCAGCAAAATACAACGGGCTTCAATGGAGTTTATCTCTAATTTCAACATCAGATTCACAAGAACTTGACATAGAATTCCTCAAGAATTCAAACCCTCACAAGGTATGGTATTCTTGTATTATTTGAGGGCTTTTGATTTTGATTGGGCTGTATTAATTCACCCTAGGAGGTAGTAGTCTTCCTCAGGATTTTTCCATTGCATTACAAGTTGAGAAGATGTTCATTCAGGTTGGTAAAAGGACACCCATCCACATTGCTTCCATTATTTCATCACCATCTCTAATTCTTCCTTCTCCCTATGTAAAAAATGAAATGTCCATTGTCCCATTTCAAAAGTCGAAAACTCCTTTGATTCCTAGCCCTTCATTTGGTGCTCTACAAGCTTGCAATGCCCAAAATATTCCTTGTGTTTTGCAAAATTACCTCCCATCTCCACCCAAGGCATTACCCAACTCTCCAAAGTTTTATTCATAGAGCTTTGAGGAACTGTGGTATTTCACATGTTGTCCTAACCTCTACCTAACACTCACTAAACCAAGTTATCCTATAATGTTGGTAGAACATGATGTTTGCTTTCTTCATGGAGAGGAGGAACTGCAGAGATTGGGTTATGTTTTGGAGGATCATCTGGCTTCTACAAATGATCAAATCAGAACTCTTGAGCCCAAATCATATATGTCTGAGAATGTAGCTAATCAACAACCCTTGTTAATATCTCATCTCTAATCAGTTTCACTAAGGAAGACAATTGTATCACAATTGAAGATCTCGTCTGATTCGATTAGGAGTGTGAAAACGTGCAAATTGTGCAAAAGGAGGAGTTGATGCAAATAAAAATAAAGCGAGATGTGAAAGACATTCAAACTAGACATGGGAAGGAGGAGAAGTGTTTTTCAAAACTTGTGACATTTGTGATATGGGGAAGAGAAAAAATCAAATTCAAATGCCTTGGATGCAGAGGAGATTATAGAGAGTTTCTTGCTCTCTCTTGGTGGCTAAATTGTAGACATTTCCTTGCCTTTTTCCTTGACAGACTATGATGTATTTAATCATACAAACGAGGAAATCATATTTTTGTCCAAATCAGTTTGCGAGGAAGTTTAAGGTGAATTTGACATGTCAAACTTTGTATTTTAAGAAAATAATGTAGAAGATGGAAACCCCCACACCAAAGAGGAAACATAGTCATTTGCAGAGCAAGAAAATTATTTTTCAAATCCGCTTGTGAGCATCTCCCATAAAGAGGAATGTGTCTCAACTAGCTCCATCCTTGGAGTTAAATGCAAAGAAGATGGGAAAATCATAAGGATTAGTCCATTGGTTCGCAAGGTCATTTGCCTAATCAAATAATTTTCTAGTTTGGAGAAAAAAATATAGTTTCCACCAGTCATGCTCACTTTAAAACATGAGGATGAGCTACAATGTGCCAAAGGTCAGCTCCAATACCACCAACTAAATGTAGATCCATCAGAGGAGGTATTCATTCTTTTCTTAGCTGATACTTTGAAGAACAAGGGAGTGTGGATCATGTTTGCATTCCCATTATGTGATCTTGTTACAAAACAAACACATGGCCACATTTTATAAGAAAGGGAAGCTACTTTTCCCATCTTTTATTATGATTTATTTAGCTTTCTATCCTTTTAGTTAGAGTAGGAGTAGTTTATATTTGCTTATTGCAAAACAAGTGTGTGTGCACAATTTGCATGTCTCCATTTGGAACATGTATGATTTTCCTTTTTGTACATTGTTTTATGGGCCTTTGTGGTTGTTGCACATAGTGGTTCACAGAGGAATCGAGAAGGATATGATCTAGACAAATTTTGAATTGACATGTTGAGTTGTTAAAGCTACATAACATTGTTCAACCCAACTAGCAAAAATTTAAGGTGTTAAGAGGCATTGTTATCTACTTCATTCATGGTTTTCTAAAGAATGTGGTGGAAAATCAGTTGTGAGACAATTTTCCACTCTTATTAAATTTCAAATCGAATAATTTTCATAATGGAACGATTAACTCAAGCGAACAAGCCATGCCAAGTCCAAGCAGAAATTATGATGATGTAGGGGCAAGAAAATTCAAATTTTAGGTTCTTCGAGATCGACTCCATCCCAATGGATGTTTCTAGGCCATTGAACTTCAATCTAATAGGCGAGACGACCCTAAAAGTCATCAAAATGTTGGCTAAATACCCCGAGGCTATTATAACAATTTGCACAAAGAAATTTGGACTTAGACGTTTTTAATAGTCACGACAGAACTTTCTGTTAATTTGCGGTTTGCAGTGCAAATTTCAAGCCATACTCGAGCTCTAAGAATAGTCTTTATTGGACTCAAGGAAATATCTAACACTTGGCCATTTCATAGAGTTTACGAAACTACAAATTACCTTTGAAATTCCTCCGCTTGACACCACTTGGTGTCTCCACGAAATTCATAGGCTGGCATGTAGGGTTGCAATTCATAGCTTCATAACAAAACTAAAAATGCATACAAAGGTCCCGAGGCTCGATTTCATATGGACACGTGGAAGTCATTCGGATGCTCGGTATAAAATATAGGGAGGTAATTTGCATTTATGCGGTCTTGCAAAGATGCAAGGTGTAATTAAAGCTTTGATGTTGGAAGCACAATTGAATGAGGGGGTGAATCAATCCTTACAAACTTTAATCAATTTCAGATTTTCTTACTTAAACCATAAACCAATCAACCATTCATTAATGTGTGCACATCATCATACAACATACATTCAAATAACCATGAACAAGAGAGAGAACACCATAACACAATATATAAGTGGGAAACCCTCAAGGGGAAGAAAACTCACATAAATTTATAATTATATTACTCAAATCAAAAGTATTTAGTGAAGCACCAACTTCACAAGGAGCACCAACCCCTAGTTTAGTGAAGCACCAACTCCACAAGGAGGCTAAAAACCCCTAAGATGATCAAGAACCCACTCAAGCACCTTTGAATAAAGATATCTTATGTCATGTTACTTTAAAAACTTATTTAGATCACAAGTCCAACTCACACTTCTTCAAACCCTTTCTCAAACCCTCATTCACCTAGCTCGATCTTTCTCTTTCCTTCTTCACTTGTCTTGGCATAAAAACTTGCACACACACTCCAAAAATTCTTCAACTTGTAAAACACTTCCTCAAATCTAAAACACATCCTTCATACCTATTACACACACTTACATAGGTCACACTTTTTCCCTCTCAAGCAACTAGTTCAAATTTGAACTCAAACTTCACTTTTATACCCTTATCTTCATTCAAACACACTTTGGGTCAGTTTCCCTCATTTTTTTAGACCAATGCAACTTAAAAAAATCCCAATACAATAATTAAAACATTCACATTGGGGCCATGTAGGTCAGCCATGCCAAAAACCATCAATTGATAATTGGTTATTTGAATAGTTTTTACCCCATACCGAGAGCAACTAGCTCAAAATAAGCTTAAAACCCCATCACCTAGATGAGATAAAACCACAAACCTCATAACCATGATTTTTAAAGCTTAAAATTCCTCATACATATGTAATATAACATTTAAACATCATCCATGGTTGTACATAATCTTTAACCAATCAAATTATTCATAACAAACTCAATAAGGCTCATATCCTTCTCAAAACAACAGTTTCCAAGACCTTGTCTTCACCTTTGGGCATCAATACCGCCCAAGAACAACTAAAATATGACATGTAACCACTCTATGGAATTAACAGAATATTATATCACATCCATGCATGTTAGAACTCATGAAACATCCATATGTGTAAACCACACCTACATTCCTCTTCACCAAATCAAGCTTCCCGAAAAGAAGTTTTACAAAGTCAATCGTTGCACCATTTTTATCACTTACAAAACCTAAAAATACCTTAAATACGAACAAAATTCATCCTGATTCACTCTCCAAATAATATAAATCTTCATCCAATCCATCGCATGCCTCATTCACCTCATTCTTTCAACATGAGAAAACATGTCCTGAAAACCAAACAAATTTCTTGCTCACAAATTGACCTGAAAGACCCATTAAATATCATCACCATGACATAATACATATACTAATGGAAATACCTTTGAATCCTCTTTCCGAACATATTGGATTTCCTTCAAACTCCAACTGAAAGCCTTCACCAAGATCATCTCTCAAAACTCACTGAAACTACCCCAAAACTACCTTATGAGTAGTCATCATAAATTGGGCACACTTTGTCATTTAGAAGAATCACCATGATCTAAAACCATTATTTACACAAGTACAAATCCCATGCTAAAAATAATGTCAATTTATTTTGCAAATCCTTTGGAAAACCTTGTCCCAAACAGAACTTCTTTATAAACTTTCCTATTTGAGTGGGGTCCACTCATCACCACATACTCTACTATATCTTTCTGGAAACTTGGAGGAGTCCTCTACATCATCAAATCATCATAGTAGAACAACCAATCAATTCTAAACATTTATGGAGCAAATATCTCCTACCACTTTCAAGCTAGGGTTTCAAGCACAAAAAAGTTGTTTACCTTCTTAACATTCGTTCATAAAAATGTGACGATGAAATGACCTCATTATTTTTGTGAAACCTTCTTAGTTCAATGTAGAAACATACCTGAAAGCCACAAGGTCCCATGTAAAGCACACAATTCAAGGTGAGCATTAGAATGTGTAATTCAAGCTAGAAAACACTTTCTTCTTGACCTTGTTTTATCAAAAACAACTTATTTTATAAAATATTCTTCAGAATGACTCCAAATTTTTCTAAAACCTCTTTGAATTATCTCCAATCATCATCATATCTCAAATAAGTCTCCATATTCTCAAACCATCTCATTTACATGACTAGCCCTTGGGGTTTTACATGGTTTAGGCTAGGGTCAATTGAACCAACATTATAACTCATCATGAAACCTATCCAAAAGGTCATAACATCCTTAATACATCATGAATAACTCACCTACATACATCCATGAGCTCACATGGCTCTATAAATCATCATCATGCCTCCAAGCACCTAGATCGGGTCTATATGATCACATGTAACTGGGTCTTCAACTTGTACCTACATCCTAAAACTCATGTGAGTGCCAAAACACTCCCTAACCATGATCTCCATGCTTCTATCAAGATCCTCAAGTCACCAATAAACTCAAACCAACATGTACCATCACTTAGGCTAGCTAGGTCACCTGACAAGACTTTCCAAACTAAGCCAATCTCACTTGATCACCTCATGCCATCATGTCAACACCTAAAACTCCATGTCACCATCCTACAAATCATGTTTTGATTCTACTCCATCATCCTATTTTTCATCAATGGGTTGTTATATCAATGAAAACACCTAGAACACCACATGTCAATAATCTCCCCTTTTTCATTTATGGAAAACCTCTTAAATTTCTCCCCTTCTTACATTAATGAAAAAATATACCTCTACTTGCATGATATTTATCCTTTGAGCCTCATAGGATCATCACTTGGCTAGAAACATCAACCAAAATCATCAAATTAAGCATACAAACTTGATTTTCTCTTTCTTGACTTGATTTGACCACTTTCAAGGCATTTAAGACTCAGTACTCCCCACAGGCAAGAGCATACACACCACCTATTCATGCCAAAAATGATGCTATACATATAGAAATATATTTCTTACCTTCTTCTTGAGTGAAGATCATCACACACATTCACCATTTAGGCTCGCAAACTTGTTTTCTACACCTTATACCTTGTTTTTAACCTTTTCATGGCTTGAAAACATTGTAGTAGTTCTTGAAAAAATGTACACAACTCATAAATATACCCAAAATAATGAATTCAAGATTAAGAAATTAAAAATTACCTCTTATTTTTCCTATATCAACTTTTCAAGGCTCAATCTTGATATGTCTCTACAAAATTTTGACCTCATACCTTCTCATGAACTGAGATCCCTATTTTGACTCTCCAAGCTTCAAGGATCTCTTTTCAAGTGATCAAACTTCTCCAAAAGGACCTGATCTAATACCAATTTTTGGAAACATAATGTACTAAAATGGAGGGTGAATTATTCCTTACAAACTTTAATCAATTTCAGATTTTTTTACTCAAAATCATTAACCAATCAACCATTCATTAATGCGTGCACACCATTATACAACATAGATTCAAATGACCATGAACAAGATAGAGAACATCATAACACAAGATATAAGTGGGAAAACCTTAAGGGGAATAAACCCCACTAAAACTTCAGATTATATTACTCAAGTAAAAATTATTTAGTGAAGCACCAGCCTTCACAAGGAGCACCACTCCCTAGTTTAGTAGAGCACCAACACTACAAGGAGCACCAACCCCAAGTTTAGTGAAACACCAAATCCACAATGAGGATACAACCTCCTAAGATGATCAATCACCCACTCAAACACATTTTAATGAAGTTTTCTGATGTCTTGTTAATGCAACAACCGATTGAGATCATAAGTTCAACTCACACTTCTTTAAATCCTTGTTCAAACCCTCATTCACCTAGCTCGCTCTTTCTCTTTCCTTCTTCACTTGTCTTGGCCTCAAACACTTGCACACACACTCCTAAAAATTATTCAACCCAAAACAAACTTCCTCATATTTGAACCACAACTTTCATACATGTTACACACACTTACATAGGTCACACTTTTTCCCTCTTAAGCAACTAGTTCAAATTTGAACTCAAACTTTACTTTTATACCCTTATCTTAATTCAAATACACTCTAGGTTGGTTTATCTCCTTTGTTTTGAACAATAGAACTTAAAAAATAAAAATAAAATCATTAAAACATTCACATTGGGCCCATGTAGGTTGGCCATGCCCAAAACTACAAAACTAGCTCAAAACAAGCTCAAAACCCCATCACCTGGATGAGATAAAACCACAAACCTCATAACCATGATTTTTAAAGCTTCCAAATTCCTCATACATGTGTGATATAACATTTAAACATAATCCATGGTTGTACATAATCTTTAACCAATAAAATTATTCATAACAAACTCAAGAAGGCTCATATCCTTCTCAAAACAACTATTTTCAACACCTTGTCTTCACCTTTGGGCATCAAGACCACCCAAGAACAACTAAAATATGGCATGTAACCAATCTATGGAATTCAAATGACATGTAGATAACATCCATGCATGTTATAGCTCATGAAACATCCATATGTGCAAACCACACCTACTTTCCTCTTCACCAAATCAAGCTTCCCATAAAGTAATTTTACAAACTCAACTAGTTTGTACCATTTTTATCACTTAAAAGACCTCAAAAGGCCTTAAATAGGAATAAAATTAATCCTTATTCACTCTCCAACTGATATAAATCTTAATATAATCCATCTCTTACCTCATTCATCTTATTCTTTCAAATCAACAAACCTCTCTGAAAAACACAACCTTCTTCCTTACAAACTGACTTGAAATACCCATCAAATCTCATCACCAAGACACAAGACATATACCAATTGACATAAATTTTAACCCTCTTTCCATAAAATATTGGATTTCTTCCAATTATAAATGAAATGCCTTCAACCAAGAATATATCTGAAAACTACCTGAAACTACCCCAAAACTACCTTATGACTAGTCATCATAAATAGGCACACTTTTCCATTTATAAGCATCACCATGATATGAAACCATCATGGAAATCAATTACAACTCCCATGCTAAAAACAATGTCAATTTATTTTGCAACTCCTTTGGACAACCTTGTCCCAAACTGAACTTCTTCATAAACTTTCTTGTTTGAGTGGGGTCCACTCATCACCACATACTATACCATACCTTTATGGAAACATGGAGGATTCCTCTACATCATAAAATAATCATACTAGAAAAATAAATAAATTATGGGAACTTATGGATCAAATACCTCCTACCACTTTCAAGCTAGGGTTTTAAGCACACAAAAAGTTGTTTACCTTCTTAACATTCATTCATAAAAATGTGACGATGAAATGACCTCATTATTTTTTTGAAAGCTTCTTAGTTATATGTGGAAACACCCTTTAAATCCAAAAGGTACCATGTAAATCACACAATTTAGGGTGAGCATCAGAGGGTGGAATTTGAGCTAGAAAACACTTTCTTATTGACCCTATTTCACCAAAAACATCTTATTTTGTAAAATATCCTTCAGAATGACTCCAAATTTTTATCACATCTCTAATACACCTATGTGAATCATATCAAATCATCATAATAGCTTAAATAGGTCTCCATATTCTCAACCCATCTCATTTGCATGACTAGCCCTTGGGGTTTTGCATGGTTTAGGCTAAGGTCAACTGAACCAACATTGTAACTCATCATGAAACCTATCAAAAAGGTCATAACATCCTTAATACATCATGAATCACTCACATACATGCATCCATGAGATCACATGGCTCTAAAACTCATCCTCATGCCTCCAAGCACCTAGAATAGGTCTGGATGAACACCTTAATTATGTCTTCAACCTATACCTACACCCTGAAACTCATGTGAGTGCTAAAACACTCCCCAAAAAGTATCTCCATGTTAATATCATGCTCCTCAAGTCACCAAACAACTCAAACCAACATGCACCATCACCTAGGCTAGTTAGGTCACCTAACAAGACTTGCTAGACCAAGTCAATCTCATTGAATCACCTCATGCCATCATGTCAACACCTGAAAATCCATTTCACCATCCTACAAAGCATGTTATAACTCTACTCCATAATTATATTTTTCATTAATGGAATTTTACATAAATGACAACACCTCAACGACACTCACCTTAGTACACATGTCGCCTCGTCAGAGGTCAATGGTAAAAATGCATAAATTATAGTCCCGTGGATTGTAAATATATATCCTCGAATCCCTTGTCTAATCATTTAATGACACATGGTGCCTCTCGCAGGGGTCCAAACCTCAATTGTATCTTGCAAAGACTATAACAAATCCTACATCAGGGCCCGAGAGTTGTGTTTTGTATTTATGGCCATATCTTTCACTCCAAAGCTGCAAATCTTACAAAATTTGTCTTATTGGAAAGGTCTCATTGAGTACTTCACATTGACATTGAGAAATATATAAGTTAGTGGAGTTATGTGGGAGAAATAGGTAGAAAACAATCCAATATTGAAAACACTATTACAGTATGGCTCAACCACCATAATTGATGAAGTATGGTGCCCATTTCTTCTCCTACAAGAAAAAGGACATGGGAAATAGGTCTTGTAGAGGCGCCCATGCTTTTTTAAAGGATTCAATACATTTGGTTGGTGGTTGCAACTAAGAATTCAGGTTTCCATCTCTTTTTCCTTCTCTCTCTCTTTCTCTCTCCCATTTTTCTATATATTGTAAAATGGTTCCCATTTGTAAAGCTTGGACCCTATTGAATGCAAGGGCATTATTCAAAGTGTTGTGTCGAGTTTTTGAGTTGCAAGCCTCAAATTTGGACCTTTGTAATGTTTTTATGACTTCTTCCTTCACTGTAATGGACTGTGCATCTCTTCCTAAGTAATGTGATTTGTGTTTTGTGGCTATTCTCTGCCTTAAATTGTGTTCTATTTCATTTTCTCGCCTCTTCATTCATTGCAGGTTTGTTGTGTATATTTCTCCACTTTGTAGGGTTTATTTTTGTTGTGTTATATGCGAAAATGGAAGTCTAAATTTTGATTTGATCTATGGAACTTAATTTTTCCTTCTTCATCATCATTTCATCCCATATTACCCTCATTCAGAGTGTCTTTCCCCCCCTTTTTGGTGTTATCTCCTCTTTGTTAGCTTAGGATTTGTCTTTCATACATCTCTTTCTAACCCCGATCCTTGATGATTGAATTAGGATTAGAAAGTTATATTTGTAGTTGTTGGATTAATTTAGCATTAGGATTTGGTAGAGGAAGCCAATTTTTTCCAGAGGTCTATCTCAAATAGCAAGTCCCACAACTTAGAGACAATCCCATGTTGCCACAAAATCCTCGGGTTTCCTCAACTCATGGCAAGGTGCAATTTTGAGCTCAAAAATTATGTTGGGGATTCTTGCTCCCATGTAGTCTAACCAAGCTTCACATTACCGCTTTTGAAAACTACATGGCATCTCTACGCTTACACTTTATATATATTACAAACATTATCTTAGTATGCAGGGAAAAATGTATATAGATTTACTTTCTTCATTTGAGAAATGTTCTAAATTTAGAGGGTAAAAAAATTGAAAGATGTTTTTATCGAACCCAAATATTAGAGTGCTAAAAACTATTATTCTATTGTCCTTCACAAAAATATGATTGTATTTGGGATTGTATTTTTCCTCTTTTTTATTTTAACGAGTCAAATTTTCATCATTTATGTTGCATACTACTCTAAAATTTGGCCACATTTCAAGTTGTCTTATGAAATATTATGTGCTTTCACATAGGGAAGAGTTATGTTTGGGGGTGCAATTAAATTTTTGGCATACTATTATGGGAAAATGTATTACTTAGTGCATAGTCTTATTTGAAATTTTCTTATTGATCAGCTGACAATTTTATCTCTACAAATAATATGGAACCTATTAATGGAAACCCCTCCTTCATTACTATATTTGACATAATTGACATAACTTCCAATGACAATGTTGTTGGCCTTCATAGAGAGCCAATTGCTTTGAACGAGTTCCCACATTTGTTCTCGCCCCAAGGTGCTACGAAGGAGGGTTTTGCCTATGGTGCTCAATGCAAATTTGTAATTATAGTAGAATATCTATCTACTACTATTATGGATGCATGTTTTGACATTTTTGGTAGGACATCGAAAACTCTATTTCCTTCCCATGTGATTGTCAATAGTGATTTCCACGTTGTGTTGGCCTTAGTGAAAGGTTGAATAAACATACCTCCAACTTGATGCATTATACAAATTCCTCGATGAATTGGTATATGAACAATACTATGTTGATGGCAATGAGAACTTTATTAGATATGCATTTAGCACTTACCTTGTTGGCCTGTAATGTTATGCCACCGCTTATCCCTACTAAATATGCCCCATGTTTATACTAACACTAAACTTTTTGTGCCCAAACACAAATATCAGGCCATACTTATACTATCGATGCACACATAATTTACTTTCAGTTGCTCTATCCTTGGATAAATATGTTGTAACATTTTCTCCTATGTATAAGCAAAGTACAATATCTTACAAACTTTTTCCTCCTTGTCTACATTATAGTCTCCCCACATAGTGTTTCTCTCTACATTTTCTCCTATTTGTACTATTTAAGTAATAATTACTATTAATAATATTGGAAATGTTAAACACCTCTTTTACATTCACAAATATGTACATATATTCTTTGCTTTCATGTATTTGTTATACATCACAGAAGTTGTGCACACCTTCATTACGTTTCACACCATGTATTGTGTAAAATACAATAGAGAAGATGGGATGAAATGTATACTATCTTAAATTGTTTTAATTTTTTGTGAAGTACACTACGACATCTAATAAAAAAACTTCCTATTGTCTTGTTGGATGTTCATGCCTTGCTATAAAGCTCTTATTTTTCCATGCCTTATAAGTATCTTTGATAAAGTGACTTTGGGTTGAGTATTTGTGTGTTTCATTTGGTGAAATAACCGCAATGGCTCTTGATGATGACCATGTCTACATCTTCCTAACATCATTTTCACTGATTCATAAGAAACTTACAATGAAATATTTGAAATTATTAATTATTTAACCTTTAAGAAACAATACAAATACATCTTATTAGGATTGACTAATTAAAAATAAAAAACACAAAACATTGGAAAAGAAAAACATTAACATTAATGGGATTAATTTCCCTTGTGAATGCAATGTTCCATAACACTCCATTGACATGTGTAATGTGGTTAAGATAGAGAGGAGAACATGCAAGAGGAAGTGTGGAGCTACTACTCTCGAAAAACTATTAGGGTCATTAATAATTATTAATGATTTTAAGCCTTCACTTTTATTTGCATTTATATTTGATTAAAAATCCTTTGGACATATCCATAAATTAGTTTCCTATGGATTTTTAATTTTCCATTTTTTCCTTGGTTTTCAAAACACAATTTGGGATGCCACTAAAACTTGAAGAAGTGGTATAAAATAACCCACTTCCAAAATAGTTAGATGTTAGATCTCTTGTAACTCAATTTTAAATAAATTTCCAATAAGGGTTTTATGAAAATATGTAAATATAATAAAATAAGTTGTTGTCCAATGATGCAAATGATAGTATAAAGGGTGTTCCCTAACTATCCATCCAAAATATAAATCCAACATCTGCAATCGAAAGAAAAAATCCTTAAAATAACTATTCTATATTTAATACTTACAAAAAGTAACCTACTAAAACAATATCATTATGTACACTATACAATTTTGACTCATTAACTATAGCATATACTCTCTGGATTCTCCAAATGCATCGATAACATGCTAATGATAATTTCTAATTTTTGTTTTGGAAAACACATTTGAATATTCCTTAACTTTGATATGACATATGTGTGTGTGGCCCTCAACACAATCACCAAGTGTCTTAATATAACACAATTATGAAATTGAAATTAGTTAGGGATTAAATTCCAAAACTATCTCATTGACAACAAACACTAAATTCAAACATCTTTTATATTTTTCTGAATCCTCAAATAAATAAATGAATAAAGGATTTTTTCCTAAGTCAAAACTTTGTTTATAATTCAATCTACTCCATCAAAAATAATATATCGAGGCACGCAAAATTCAAAAAAATTCCCAGTGCACACCGCGATAGAGATAATCCATATCTAGGTGTAAGGAACATTTTAAGGAACCCGTTAGAAAAGAAACTTATAGAAATCATGGCGAATATGGTTGAAACTAGAATCATAGGGTGAGTGAATTATCCAAAATCAATGGCCATGACATTGGAAAAACAAAATATTAGTTTTGAAGTAATTTGTGGATGGAATGACGAATGTAGGATAATTTTTACTAAATGTAGATTTTTTTAGGTGAATGTAAAATCTTATGTGAATTTTTAAAACATCCAATGATGACATTTAATTTTCCCCTTAAATTTGGATGTTTGAGTCGTTGGCCGTACACGTGGAAAAATCACATTCCTTTGCATTCCCGTGCTTTATATCCTTTGGAAAAAGTGATGTACTGGCAACTTAGTGATCAGGATGCTACCACGTGTTGAAATCTTGATTCCCCACACTACACACCTTCGTGCATTAAACTTGAATGATGAGGTGGAAGTTTTAGTAACATGATCCCGCCACATGTCCTCATATTACCCGCTCATGTATCGTGGGTCCATACATTGATGTCCATCAATGCATTGGTATTTAGAAAAATTTCATGAAGTCAGGTAGGCTACATGTCTTAATATTGTTTACCCATGTTTGGGATACTCAAATATTCGATTAAAATTTATAACTATGAGGTGTCCTTTACTGATGTCAGGATGCTTCCACATATAGATATGTATGGACACGTGATGTAAAGAATCTTTAATTAAATTATTTATAAATATTCTACATCATTCGATATATGAGGATCAATGATGTAGAATTTATTCTAGGAAGAAGGTTTGACGCACCCACATTTTGAATAGAAGTTTGTGGAATAGGCCTAGTGAGGTGAAAACTATCATCCACTCGAATAAAATTTAAAAAGTGACTAAATTTGATGTTTACACTGAAAGACGTGATCATGATGTGCTACCGCTACGAGGTGATGTTTAACATCCATTGCATTCTAGAAGGCATACTAGACACCGAAGGTTAGATAGATTCATAGAAGTTGTGGGCGCGAATATTAGTGTAGGTTATTATTTATCATTTTATTTGTTTATTAGGATAATTATTGCACTTGGGTTATCCCTACACTTGTTGGGTTAGCTTGCTTAGGTATACTAGTTGTGTGGAGTTAGCTTACTAGTTGTGTTGAGTTAGCTTACCAGTTATGTGGAGTTAACTTACTAGTCTTGTGGAGTTAACTACCAATATTAGTTAGTGGGAGTTATTCACCACTAATCTAGGTAGTAGTTGCACTTCCCTCCTCCTATATGTACATCCTGATTATTGAGATAATTCATGTATTGAGATTAATGGATTATGATGGATTTCCATATATGATATTTTAACTCTTTATTTGCAAATATTTTTGTAAGGTTATTTTGGTGAATTCCTTTCAGCTTATTAAATGTGGTGTGCTATTATCATATGATATCTTCATGGCTTGGAAAAATATTCTTATCGTTCCTTTCATGGTATTAGAGCGGTAGATGATGTAGACATCCATCTGTAAGTTTTTTTACAAGCAAGGGTTTACTTGTTTTCATATATTTTGGAATTTATTAGCACTTTGTTGTAGCATCCATTTTTAACGCAAAACAAAGGGCTCTGTTGGATTCAGAAGGTGGTAAAACCATATAAATGACTGTAAACTTGGCCATTGAAGGAGACAATTTGTTTTGGTTTTGCAGAGGCAAACATAGATACGTAGAAATCTACTTAGAAATCCGTGCAAGGGAAGAAATATGTGTCGAGGAAGCGAAAGTCCGTAAAATGGTTTCTAGGTGGTTCTTGTTTAAGATTGGGTTTTTTCTTCTGCTTTGTAAAATTCTTGTTTGGCGAGGATTTGGAAATCTTATAAATCCATGTTGGGAAGCAAAAAGTCTAGAAAAATGATTTGAGGATTTTTCATGTTCGGTATTGGTTTTTCTCTTCCGCTTTGCATTTCTGTTTGGCAAGGATATGAAAATATTGAAAATCCATGTCGGAAGGAAGAAAGTCCAGATCAATGATTTTTGGGTATTTGCATTCGGTAATGGGTTTTTCTTTTATTTTTAGAGTTTCTACTTAGCGAGGATCGAAGATTTGGGGATCTGTTAGAAATCCGTGTCGGGAGGGAAAATGTCCCAAAAAATGCTCTGTAGGTTTTTATGAGTTTTGGCATTCGGTATTGGGATTTTTTCTTCCACTTTGAAGAGTTCCTATGTGTAAATAATCTGGGTATCTTGTAGATCCATGCTACCTTTGAATATCTTATAAATACATTAGGAAAGGCAAAAATCTAGAAAAATAGTTTATGGGTTTTTGATGTTTAATCTTGGTTTCTTTTTTCTTCCGAATTGGCAAGTTTTTCTAGAAAAAATCAATCGAGGATTAGTGAAGGTAAAAGACATTTTATGTTTTTTTAGATAAATATTAAAACACAAAGTAAAAAAAGCTTATAACTTTTGATAAGAAACTTGAAATTGAGTGCCATTTTTTTAAATTGCTTATTTTTTCATGTTTGTTCCATTGGAACTATTTATTTTGAGAAATACACTAAAATTATAAAATGTCATTATTGTAACACACACTCAATTATAAAGTTCCAACATTTATATCTCTCTTGTTTGTTGAGAGATTTTAGATTTGTATTTTTGACACTTTTAGGCATGTTGACAGTCTCTCTTGTGGGGGAGATATTATGGTGAATCCCAATGTTAGTTTGTTAATGTTTGAGTAGTTGTTTTGATAACTCATACAAATTTGTAGTGTCACTCTACCCATTCAACAGTATGAGAGGGTGTGGTGTTGATCCTGATTCTTTAGGTCTTGTGTCCTTTCCTTATTACCTTGGTTTTTCTTGGATCGTGACACTCCTATTTCTTTGGATTTTGTGTCCTTGCCTTGTTGCCTTGGTTATTATTCTTAGATCGTGACACACCTATTTGTAGCAATTGATCATGCTTCTTTAGGTCTTATGTCCTTGTCTTATTACCTTGGCTTTTCTTGGATCATGGCACTCCTATTTCTTTGGATCTTGTGTCCTTTCCTTGTTGCCTTGGTTATTTTTCTTGAATCGTGGCACACCTATTTATGGCAATTGATCGAATTATGTTTGGTATTTTTTGCACTTTCGACATCACTGAATTGACGGTCTCTTTATATGGAGCTATTTTGGTGAAGCCCAGTTTCGGTTGTTTTTGAGTTTTGTGATCGAGAAGTGGATTCAGACCACAGTGCACACAAAAATTCTTCAACATTGTACATTTTTTTAAAGTTGAGTTTCTTGGGATGCCTTGCAACGGGCTTTTTCTCTCTACTTTTTATTACTAAATTTGGGTAACTTGTTGTGTCCCTTTTTTCCAATTATTGTATGTGGGTACCTCATCGAGTCTTGTTGTTGGGACCCACCTAAGCTATGCTTATGGGGGTGTTAGTGTAGGCTATTTTAATCCTTTTATTTTTTTATTAGGATAATTCTAGCACTTGGGTTACCCCTACACTTGTTGGGTTAGCTTGCTTAGGTGTACTAGTTGTGTGGAGTTGAAATAGCCCTAATGGGATACCACTTAAAAATGCACAAAATATATGAAAAATGTAGCAAAGTAAAATACTGATTTATGCAGATTTTTACAAAGTAAGGGCATCAAACTAAATAAAATCTATATCTCCCTAAATATTCATTCGAATTACTTGAAAAACTTGAAGAGGGCTTGATATTATTATAAGGGATATAATAACAGTATTTTTGGAGCTTTACATAAATTAAAATGCTGCCAGAAAAAGCACAGTGTGCCCTAGACAGTTGGAAACTTCAGAGGTATGTGACCCTCTAAATAGAAGAGAAAAATAAGGGTCTTTGGAAATAACAATGGCAGATATAGGAAATAGTACTACCACCTGCAGATCTGAAACGACCGACTAGAAAAACCCCCAAATCGAGGCTGCAAGTCGCCTCACTAGTAATGGAGTCGGGAAATGAGGGAGGCACCTTCCATGTGCTACCACTCCCAACCTAGATGGCTGCCATGAGTATGATCTAAAGCCCCTCTGATTGTCTTCCCCAAAAGCCCCCAAAAATCCTCCTTTGAACCCTCTAGAAATATCTCTGTAGCACGGCCCAGAAACCGGATCCAAAACAATAGACTAGGGTAGATCTCTCATTACCAAAGAATGCCCTGCTAGCTAGGGACGGGTCTCTCACCACAAAAGCTAGGGTCCCTGTGGGATTTGACTCCACAAGCTGTAGAAATGCAACAGCAGTAGTTGCGAGAAGAGGCTAAGAGTATGCGACAAAAAGTGCCTTTTCTTCCTTCCTCATCTCCTTATATACTCTAAATGGGAAAAAAGCCCCCACAACCCTAGTGCATTTCATTCCATGGAGGGGCCACTAACATAAAAGTAACTATAGTTACTTTTTCCCTTTTTGAGTCATCGTGTCCAAAAGTGACCCCCAAATGCCAAACTAGGATATTAAAACTATGGGGCCCCTTCCCACAAGCTTCCAATGTCCACCCCCTGGGTCTAACCACATTTTGGACTTGACTTGGCCCTTGGGCCATTTGGCGTAGGAAAAAGGGGACATTACAAAAGGGGACATTATAGGAGTTACCTTACTAGTTGTGTGGAGTTACCTTACTAGTTGTGTTGAGTTAGCTTACCAATTATGTGGAGTTAGCTTGTTAGTCTTGTGGAGTTAACTTAACTACCAGTATTAGTTAGTGGGATTTCTTCACCACTAATCTAGGTAGTAGTTTCACTTCCCTCCTCCTATATGTACATCTTGCTTATTGAGCTAATTCATGTATTGAGATAATGGATTATGATGGATTTCCATATATGATATTTTAGCTCTTTGTTTGTAAATATTTTTGTAAGGTTATTTTGATAAATTCCTTCCATATTATTAAATGTGGTGTCTATTATCATCTAACATTTTCATGGCATAGAACAATCTTCTTATCGTTCCTTTCAGGTGAAAGACTCAAAATATTCCTTTTTCTAAGTGTCATCCTACATCTTGATTATTTTTATAAGTAGCATTGTATAAGCCTCCACTTTAAAAAATCAATATTAGGGTTTAGGGTTGAGGTTTTCCAGAATCCAAAATTCTAAGCATGTCTAACTCTACTTCCACACAAGCCAAAAATACAACCCCAATGCCATACACCAAACTACTTAAAACCCATGGTTTTACTTGATGAGTATCATGATATTTATGATCTTGTAATTTTTAGAAGAACCTCACAAATTAGATACACGTACGAGAATAAGGAAAATAATCCTATGAATCCATTAGGTTGGAAAACATGGGGGGTTGGATTGGGATGCATGATGCTTCATGATCTTTTCCCTACCCTGAATTTATCATGCTTTGTGCCCAAAATTAAGATGGAAAAAAGTAATTATTACAAATGGCATCGTATAATAAATGTTTTCCATTACGGAAGAAAATATTGGTTGTGCATTGGGGTTTGAAAGTAAAGAATTAGGAACCATCTGCATAAACCTAAAAATAATTGCTAACAATTATCATGCCACCAATCAAGATGTCACAATTTTATTTTTATGAAAAATAACACATGATGGAATAATACCAAAAGGGAGGCCTCCTTATCCAAGTGTGATCTTTAAACTGTGAGTTAGGGATACCATTTATATGCTAGCATTTTGCCTTGGATTTGATAGCAATGAGCAAGTAGATGTAACCCTCCTTGAAATGGTATATAATATCTATTTCGATATCCCAACTTATGCATACAATTTTTTTGAGCACATGACATAATCTATGTATAAAAAATTCTTAATAATCAAAGAAGTTTCTAGCACTAATACCTTTAGGTTCATAACCTACATGTGCTATTTATTTATATCACAATTTATTGAATGGTTTGCGATAAAACAAGCTTGTAATTCAAGCCTATAATGATGTTGAGGGCCAACCAAATGTGTTTCTTCCATTAACTGAGTGGACCCCAAGATAAGGATGTTTGATGATGGAATGGACTACAATCAATTTGTGGACTACTTTTAGGCTTCACTTGATCAAGAAATTAGAAAAACTACAATGCATAGATTGCATATGACATGTAGAGATTGCATTCCACTAGGATCAGAAGTAAAGTTGGATGACTGGTACATCATTGGAGGAATATGTCCAAAGTGATTAGGTTTTGTGGATCACGAGTAAAACCTTACAAATTACCAATACATTTGAAAAAGAGGGGTTTTCCTTGGAATATATATGACATATGGAAAACACAGATAAATTGTATTTTATTACTCAAAAAAGAGGAACATATTTCCTTTATTACCATTTTCATGCGGAGGGTTCACATTTGAGAGAGAAATATTCAATGTGGCACATGAAATTTTACGCTTTTTAAGTTTGATGTTGACTCTCATTGGTTGTATGATGTGGTGAACAATAACTCGCCACTAAAAATCAATATGAAATAAACCCATACTAGAAAAATTGAAAAACAAGAACTCTTAGGATGAGGTAAATAAAGTAATTGATGAAATTTCTATTGAGAAAGGAATTAACTTTCAATAATTTTCAACAGAAATTTTGGGATTGCATCCACATAAAGGCATAGAGATGATATTCGAGACATATGAATATCACAATTTTTTATGGAAAATATGCTAAAAAGTCTTCTTCTAAAAAAATTCTAACACACATATATGTTGTTTTACAAGATAAAAATAGGAAATGGTTAAAAATAACTACATTTTGGTCTATGAGGTGAGACGTAAACGATCCAAAATTTGTTTCATAATATGATTCTATTCTAGAAGATGTAGTATTTAGGAGATTCTGAATGAAGCACATCCCACATAAGCAAGTAGCGATGATCATTTTGACTCGAGGAGGAAGTGGAACTACACACTCCTTGCGGGGAAGATACTTCATATTAACCAAGTATGAATGAAAGCACAAAACAAACATATGATATAGGGGTAGTTATAGGCTGAAAAGATGGGATTTACTAGTGGAGGTTTTAGTTCAATAGGTCAAGGCATTTGGATACCACCGAGGTACATCGTAAATGAGGTTCCAATATGTTAGGAATTGGAGTTTGGGAGAAAGGACCATTGTATACAAGAAGTGGTAGTCCAATGCATTTTTCTTCAGTGTCAAATCCTTAGTATAAGTTGCTGCCATAGGTTGAAAATTCAAGAGGAGTTGGCAATAAATCTATTGCTACTAATAGCGGTGGTAGTGATGGTAGTAGTGGTCGAGATACCACAACAAAAAAATATTCAAAAGATGCCAATATAAACAATTCCTATTTCGCAACAAGGGTCTAAGAAGAGGCAAAATATAGGGACATATACAATTACTCTTGCACAGGGTATCATTGCCTCAAGGAAATTAATTACAGAAGGTAGTGCCACCCCTCAACAAATTGATAATCCACAGGGAAAGTCCCCCAAAACTTCAATTAATCCTTCATTCAAGTAGTGGATTCCTCCACAAGCCTCAGGTTTTGATTACCAAACTAAGTTTTCCCACAAATCAGAAAGAGATAAAAGAAACAAGAAGAAAATGCTACAGGATACTATAACTTTAGATCCTACCACAATTAGGGTATTGCCTACATATAACCTAGACACATATACCATAGAGTACATTATTTTATGCTCAAAGTTGAAAAATTAGAGGATTAAATGGTTTGCAGTGACTACGAAGTAACCACCCTTCAAATGGATTTTACCGAATGAAACCTTGTGACAAAATAAATGTATCAAAAAGGAACAATGATGTGGTATACACAACATTTCTAAATATAATTAGAGAGAAAATAAGTTGAATAATAAAATTCAAAAGTTAGAGGCAGACTTGGAAAATGAGAAAGAAAATAGAAAAATGAAAGTTAATAAGACCGACAAGCTAGAGAAGAGGATAAATCATCTGCCTCTATGACTACAGTTGTTGCAAATGAATAGGCACAAGTGGAACTAGAAGAAGTGAAGAAAAATTTATAGGAAACAAAAGTAAGTATAATAGTTTAGAATATAGGCAAGATGAATTGAAAGAGGTTTTGAAGGTAGAGAAAGAAAAATCTAAAAAATGGGAGCATAGCCTAGAGGAAGAGAGAAAACTCAAGGAAAAGTTGTAAAAGAAAGATACAAAGTAAAATGAAATATTGCAAAAGGAGATGGTGAAAGCACAAAAGGAAATGCAGTATTCTAACACCAAACTATTTGAATTTTATAAAAGACAATGATTAATATGAGGGATAATGTTTGGTGGGAAATAAACCAAAAATTTGATGATTTTATTAGATTGTTTGAATTCATGGATGATTTACAGGAATCTCTGAAAAGCTCCACAAATACGTAACTGATAACATAAAAGTGATGGCTTCAAGAGAGGATACAACAAGGAAAATTTTGGAAGCTATCTACAAATTTAGTGACATGGAACTAACATCTAGAGGAATTCAAAACTAGATTGATTCCTCAATAAAGGTATCATCTATCATTCAAAAGTGTGTGATGCTAGGTGAAACACAAGAATTCTGAAGAAGTGTCAAACAATGTTACAAGACCTACATGATTTCACAAAGCTTGGTTTTCCAATGCCTTTTGAAAAAACACACCAATTCATTAAGAAGGATGCATTCTAGAAGAACATGAAGGAAAAAATGATGCAAGAGAAGAATCAAATTCCTAAGAAGGTAGATGAGACAAGTTTTTGAATTTGTTAAACTACTGGTAACCTTGTTTCACCCATCCTAGAACATAAGGATCAGGATGATCATACATTTCCAACCCAATAATTTCCACCAGCTCTTTACTAATCAAATTCACTTGAGAGCAAGAATAAAAATAGCATAAACTTTTATCATCTTAATTTGCACTTTGATATGAAAAAAATTAGAAGGTTCTCATTTGTCTTGAACATCATTTTACCTAAACATACCTTTTTCTAAAGGTTGATAAAACACTTCTCACCGACATTTGAGTTACACTTAATCAATTCTCCTTGAAGTGATATAATGGTCTTTTTTTTTTTCTTGTTCTTAAATGGATGAAAATCTAGATGCACTTCCAACAAATCTCATCAAGTACGATCACCAACATCACAGGTTCCCATAATGCTTGTTTGAATCTTTCTTGTCAATAGTAGAAGTGGCATCAACCCCACCTTTCTTCTTTATAATATTAGAAGAATTTGAAGAGGGAGAAAACCCTTTTTATCATCCATATCAAGATAATGGGCTTGATAACAAGCCTCGTTTATGTCCTTTGGCTTAACAAGTAGAACGAGCCTCCTTAAGTGACTATGAATCCTGTGGAATCCTTTCAACATAATTCATGAGGATATCACAATCAAATGTATCTTTTCCCATTTGAATCACCTTCTTTCAAAACTCACTTGTATAGACTTGCACACTTTGACCTTCTTTTTGCCTCAAAAATTGCCAATCAATAGACCTTTTCTCTTCATAACAAACAGATAATTTTTTCTCTTAATTAAAGTTTTAAATTCATCCCATTTAGTAATTGGGGGTAACCTTTTAACAACCAAGTAATTAAGATAACTCTCAAACCAAGTTAGAGCATGACTTGCTAGCTTCAACCTTGCAAAAGAAATTTGTTTCTCTTCACTAATTTTATGCAAATGAAAGTATACCTCTGATTGAGTTGATAAATGATCAACATTATCTGCATGCACCTCACCTTCATGTGTCCGAATATCAATTTTCCCCTCTACTTTGAATGGAGGTTGATATTGGTTGGAATGGGTTGTTCTATCTCATGGTGGAAAGACTCGAGCTCCTCACTTGTTTCAAAAATATTCATAGAAACTTCAAGCTTTTCCATGACAACCTTCATAAGCTTGTCAAGATCCTCCATAGAGAGAGATATGTAGGAAACATACTCCTCTAATATGTGTAATATTTATTCACCATCTTCATATCTCCTCTCATCTTCGTGGGCCATATTTCTCACTTCTCTCTTCCACTTACTTATGGACATGTCTTATTGCGAAAGAGACCAAATCACCTTTTCCACTAGTACTTGTTTCTCTTGTAATAAACATATATATGTACAATGACCATGAAATAATCCAAACACTATGGAACACTAACCTTATATGATGCCAATCTGATCTATAAACTAGGTGTATATTCCACACTAAGTTTTACCAACACAAATCCTATACATTCCTACTAATTCCATTCATAGATTAACTTGTTGTTTGCTTTTAATTTACATAAATATTCATAAAATGTGATTTGGAATGAACTACAAGTGTTGCATGATCAAATAAATATTGAGAAATAAAATAAATCCAAATATAATTAAAGAGACATGAGATTACCCTAGAGAAACTCAAGTTGAGAAAATTGTAGCGAGAGTGAAGCAATGCTTCCTCATCTCACTATCACATTCTTCAAGTAAAAACTTACTTCCTTCTCAAGTCCTCCATGAACACTATTGATGTTCAATAACTCATACATATTTGCAATTCACTCATACATTATTTCCTTTCACATTCTAATTTAGAAAACCACATATAATCAAGAATAAATTCTCCTTGGAATATCTACAACTCACTCACACATTATTTCCTTTCAATTCTAATTTAGAAAACCACTTATAATCAAGAATAATTTTTCCTTGGAATCTCTCCCATGATTTTAAAGACCTTCCTCATACACATATATACAAGTTTTACACTAAAGAGATATCAAAGTAGAAGCACAAAATACTTAGAAGTCAAAGAGACACCGTCTGTAGTTATTACTTATTCCTAAAATATTCCCTCATGAAAAAGCTG
This sequence comes from Taxus wallichiana var. yunnanensis, assembly GCA_018340775.1. Classification (NCBI taxonomy): domain Eukaryota; kingdom Viridiplantae; phylum Streptophyta; class Pinopsida; order Cupressales; family Taxaceae; genus Taxus; species Taxus wallichiana. The sequence goes on from CM031234.1 coordinate 626,797,311, forward strand.
TCGCCTTATGTAGGAGGTAGTTGCGTAACCACCACTATTACAAAATCATCGGGAGGTTACGAAACTACCACTTACAGCTTTAAAAATCTTGGGTTGGTTACGAATCCATCGCTGAAAATTAAAAAACCACTAGGAAGTTATGTAACCATCACTCTCGATTCATCGGTGGTTTTTACCATAGAAATTCCTCTACCTTCTAGAGGCCATAACTTTTGCATACAAACTCGAAATTGGGTCTTGTTTTTTTAACTTGTATATATTTTCAAGAGGAGCAAAAATATGCAATCAAATTTTAATTTTGATGATATATTAATAGTGTTTAATATTTTTCACTAAAACTTATCTTGTTTGAGGTCTCATTATGTTACAACTTCTCCTTCAACCCTATTCAATGGTTACATCCAACATAGATCCATAGATAGCGTGAACTAGTGATTAAAAGTTACATAATCACAATAGTGAATTTTCTATCTCATGTGGATAACATTACCTATCCAAATTTTGTATCATTGGAGATGAGAGGTAACATGCATCCCTTAGTTTCGAAAGGTAAGTATGAATTAGGTTATTCCATTTGGGTTGAATTCATATTATTATCACTTATATATTGTTATATTTCACTTTGAATATTTTTATTTTTATGTTGCATTTTATTTTTCTAAAGATCATCTCATTTTATATTTTTGTGGCACATTATGATATTCAGGTTGGGGCATATGTATACATCATTTTTTCACTCTTACTTGACTTTTTCTCTTTGTAAGTACTATTGGTGCATTGGATTCCATAGAGAGATGTTTGCAACGATAATTTTGGGGAGAGATGATAACCAAAAATGGTTACATCGGGTTAGTTTTTAGTGGTACTTATGAGAGGGACTTGATGTTTAGTCCATGTTATGACACCTTGGATACCTTTTACACCATCAAAATCATCCTTTTACTATCTCCCAATGATATTTCCTTGTTATCATATTATAATCACTTCCATATATACATACATCACACTTATACCTCCATCATAAGTCACATTTGAGTAGCTTAAAATTCTTCCTCCATCGTCGATACTTCTTTATAGGAACCCGCGATGGCACATTATATAAAATCAAAGACATGAACCATGGTCAATGACATTTGAATTTTATTTTTGACAACCGAGTGCATCAACCATGGCCAATAATATTCAATCACAATCCTTATATATACACAACATTTGAATACTTATACCTTTACATCATCATCATTCATTTGTTCTAATTATGCTTGCAAATATTCTCTTAATGTCTTAAAGGTATTTAGTTAGTCTTGCTTATATTTTGAATTATACAATTAGAGCATTGAGTACCTAAACATACCAATCATAGGAGATGAACTTTTCACTATCTTCCCATCCTTTGGTGTCTTCAAAAATATATTTTATAGGTTTTTTTTTTTCATCCACCACATAGAATATGTCGTAAGGTGATGTTAAACATAGGGGAAGTTAATAAACCAATGGTGTTTGCCTGTACAAAGGTGAGTATCTCTAACCTCTCATTTCCTTTATGTTATTTCATTTATTGGTCATGCAAAGGTTAAAATATAATCTATTGCATTATTATCTATCGGTCCTTACCTTATAATATTCCTTTTGGGATTTACAACCTATAAATCATTACAATCCATATTTACAATCCTAGTGTCAATATATATCTTTTTACAACCTTGCACAAACTATATAATTAGGACCTAGTTAAACTCCACCCCCGATCTTAGATCTAGTTCTCGGAACCCTATATCTTTATGAAGACACCTAATTTTTTAATTTATAAATTGACAACAAAAAAATTATATTTATCCCTAAATCACGAATTATGCACACATTCGAGTCTAGGTGACCTATCCTTATCCCTCTTACATGAATTTATTCTTTATACACACTTCTTAATAGTTCACGTAACTAAGTGTATCACCACATTAGTATATTTCTCTCGAATAATTCCTAGAATTTTGAAAAATCCAATCTAATACCTATAATAGATAGTCCATCTATGATTGAAACATCAAATGGTTCATTCCAAAGCCAATAGTTTTTCTCCAAAGGTCACCCAACGATAAATTTTCAATTTGATATATTTTATGGGTTGGATCATATCTTATAGGTTGTACTTAATGCAAACATTTACCTATGAACGCCTATTTAAGAAATTATAATTCACCCATTTACCTAATAATTACCTACAAATTTCAAGACTAATCATTGTAAATATAATTCCAAAACCACTTCAATATATCCTAAATCCTTTCAAAGTAAAAATATATTCTAGGAGAAACTCTTACACATGTCTAAAGCACACTCAAACAAGTTATAGAGTCAAACTTCCCAAGCTAGATACATCACAAGATAATTCTATATAAACAAACCAAACCACTGTTTATAATTTTCAAGTGATCAAGTTTCCAAAATAGTTGCATCTACATAGATATCATATGTTAGGTGTAGAACTACTTTTGGTTTGAGTCATCATAAAATTCTTTCTAACATATGAGATGTGCAGGTTACACTTCAACCCAACCATGGATTGTTTTACTATGTCTCTTACCCAAGGTTGGGGTTTGAATCCATTTCATGTCATACAAAAGGTTTCAAAAATATGTAACACCTAGACTTTCAAAATTTAAGTAAACACAATGTGTCATAGATCATATAAATCTACAAATCATCAAAGACATAATCATCGAAAACTTTCTAAAAGGGACAAAATCTATATGAAACTTCCATACATATTGTTTTTACACTCAAGTTCTAGAAATGAAGCAATATTAGATCATTTCCAACCTACACATTTACTCCACACTACTAATTCAACTTCCTAAGTTTGCAATCATATAAGTGCATCCACTTCCTTATGTTTTAACAATAATGTCCATATTTTATATTGATAATTGATAATAAGAATATATTATGATTCATGCATTAATGTTAATTATTTAATATGAATGTACCACATGTTTTTATTAATTTATTCCATGGATAAATAGGAAGAAATAATCCTACCCTTCTTATCTATTCAAATTAGGGTTAAATCATTTGGTGAACTTGATCCTCATTTGAATCCATATGCTCTTAGGTCTAACTCACTTTATTTTATATAAGGCCTCTTTTTATATATCCCTCGGGTTTCATATTATCCTTTTGAATGTTTTCTTCTTTTCCTTTTTGGCATAATAATACACTTAATCATACACCCATTGAGCATATCCTACTTTCACCCACTACTCAAAAACATTGGCTTCCTATGGATTATTCCCTTTTTCACATACAAGGTGTCTATACTATTTATAAAAATGATGAATATGATGTTCTTTTGGATCCCATTGACATGAAAGATGAGACCAATAAAAATATTTATGTTTTTAAATTTCATGAAGTTTATCATGACCAAGTTAAGATTTTATCTCACTTTCGCTAAAAGCTTCATAATTATCCCCATGATATTGATCATATCATCAAGATAATTTTTCCTCAAAGGTTTCTCATGATCATAAATCTAATGAGGAGTCTCTTTTTTTGGTGCTTCACCATACATCTTCCACCATGGTTACATCTATTATTGCCACATCTAATGTGCCTATACTTGTAGGTTCATCCCAAATTCCCATTCAAAATGTCACAATGTCTATACCTAAGTATACTACTATTTTTACATCTAATATGTATACCCATGAGACTTATCATTCTTCTTGTAATGAAAATTAACTTGATCATATTGCTCATATTTTTCAATCCCAAGTGTTACAATTGTAGAAGTGGTGCGAGTTACCTCTTCTAATTCTATGTACTTTAATCAATTATTTAATAAACCACTTGCCCTTGAAGTGGCATCCTATCCTTTTCCTATTATTTTTCATCTCCCAAGTTTCCTACTTATGATGGAAAAATTCATATTGAATAACAACTTCATGATTTTTATGGCAATTTCTTAGCCCATGTTTATAATTATTGATACTTACTAAGCTCTTTCCTAGAAGCCACAAGGATTACACATTGTAATTTTTATATGACCTTCCTATTTATTCTATGTAGGCCTTTACCCCCTCGACTAATCAATTCCTTGCACAATTTTCAATCAATATTGGGAACAAAATATCATATGCCCGAATGTCTAATATGTAACAAGGATCCAATGAATCGATTGGTGACTATGTTCTATGTTAGAAGAATATGATTACTAAAATGAACAATATTCTAGCTAACAATGAGCTCTAAGATGTATTCACTATTATTATCATCATTCTCTCTATAAAAATTAGTTATTTTTGATAATTTTTGGTCATTTTATCAAGTATGCCACACATTAAAGGAATAATAAGATAATTTATTACAACGAACAATATTAAGTTTATTTCTAATATTAAGTTTATTGTTCCTTTTATGGTATCATGGAAGGAGATTATTGTTGACATCCATCTGTAAGTTTCGTTTTACAAACATTTTTTTGTATATTCATATATTCGGGATTTGTCTGTATTTTGTTGCTGTAGGGGGTTTTATGCAAAACAAATCCTTCCATTGGATACAGAAGGTGGAAAAACCCTAAGATTGACTATAAACTCAACCATTTATGGAGGCGAGTAATTTTTTTGGTTTTTTTTGTTGTAGTAGAGGCACGTGATGGTTTGTCTCGGAATCAACATTAGCGAGAGTAAAACCTAGAAAATCAATTTCTGGGTTTTTCGATATCTATACTACCCATTAAAATCCTTAGCCCTTGGTCATATGGTATGGTAATATGAGAGCTTAAAGCTTGTGATTTAGTGCTGAAATCCAGCCCCCTTTCATTTTATTTTTGTGGTGAAGACAAGAGCATTTTATCTTTTTAGTGGCAAATAAAATAAATAACACAACATAAACTTGTAAAGCTTGTATCTTTTGATCGGCAACTCGGATTTGAGTGTCATTTTTGCAAAAGTGCTTATTTTTTCATGCTCTTTCCATTGGAAATATTTATTTTGAGAATCAAACTATAATTATAAAGTTTCATATTGTAACACACACTCATTATAAAGTGCCAAAATTTGGGGGCTCTTGTTGCATTGCTTGGGGGTCTTGTTACATTGCTTGGTTCTTGCATTTCTTTTGGTGATTTTTTAGAATGGTGTTTACTTCTACATTTGATCATGTTGAGACATTAACAACACATAATTACCACACATGGAAACTAAGAATGGAAACAATAATTAAGCGGAAAGGATTATGGCTTTAACTTCTTTAGAACAACCAATGTTCACTAGAGAATATGAGAAATTTCAGTACCAGTGTAAATTTGATGAGTGTATGGGTTTGATAGGAACTTATGTAAGTGATAGTATTTTGTTTCATTTGGAAAAATGTGACTCTCCTTTCAAAATATGGGAGAAACTAGAAGATTTATTTAGTAAGGTGGATCATATGAGATCCATGCAACTTGAAATTGAGATCACCTCTCTTAATCCTGAAGATTTTCAACAATTATAGAATATCTTACCAAGTTCAAGAATTTTTGACACAATTGAAGGGGAGTGGAAGAGATAAGAAAGATGAAGAGTGTGTTTACTTGATTCTATCTAAGTTGAGAGGACCATTCCAAATTTATGCTTCTACCTTTTTCTCTAGCATGGATGCCTTAGGTGACACATTCAAAATGCCTGACTTAGAAAATTTTTGTGAAAGACTTACTAGGGAAGAATCCAAATTGTCTCACCTTGAGTCTTCCACCTCTCAAAAGGCATTAGTTGCATCTAATCCTAAGGGCAAGGGAAAACCAAAAAGTAAAACCAAAATGTAAAACCAAATCCACCCCTTATCCATCTCAAAATTCTCCTAAACCCAAAGAAAACAACTCTAAACCCAAGGAGTCTTCTAAATCCAAGAATAATTCTAGCCTTTCATGCTCTTTTTGTGGGGGTAGTGGTCATGAAGAACATAGGTGTTATAAGCGAATGTAAGCCTTAGAGGATGCAGTCAAGAAACAAAAAATTTATATCTCCACTCCACCTCCTTCTAATCAGCATGGAAAAGCACTTAATGTTGTTGGCAGATCTCAGTGACCACTTACATGTAGTTGGGTTATAGATTCTGGTGCTTCTCATCACATGACTTCTTCCAAGGAGTCTTTTGTTTCTCTAGGTTTGAGTTCTACTTCCAAAATTTGAGGTTGGAGATTCTTCCTTTCTTTCGTTAAAGGAAAAGGTGATATACAACTTGATGGTGGCAGTATCTAATATGCATTATATGTTCCTAACATCACTACAAATTTACTTTATGTATATCAAATTTGTCATTCTAGTCAAGGGAAAACAATGACTTTTACACCACATGGGGTAGGAGTCTCGAACTTTGTTGGAGCCTTATTCACTTGTTGCTCAGGTGTATTGTTGATCAAAGTTCTAGACTATATCACTTTGAGGGTTTTGATAAAAATTTCTCTATAGGAAAAGGATTGGTTTCTCATGCAGATTCAGAGAGTAAGCTTTGACATGAAAATTTTGGACATCTCAATTACAAATATTTGAAGGAGTTGAGCACTCATGGTATGGTTGATGGTCTTCCTATAGTTTCTTGTCTTGAGGGAGTTTGTCATGGTTGTGCATTAGGGAAACAATACCAAGATCCATTTCTTAAGAATTTTTCAAAGAGAGCTTCTTCACCACTTGAGCTTGTGCATAGTGACTTGATGGTTTTTCCTACCCCCTCTTTCAATGGAGCTAAGTATGCACTTACCTTTATTGATAATTTCTCGAGGTGTACTTGGGTTTATTTTATCAAGTAAAAAAGTGATGTTTTTTCACACTTCAAAGTCTTTAAGGCTTTGGTTGAGAAAAAATCTTCTAGTTGCATAAAGAACCTTCACACTGATAATGGGGGAGTACTTCAATGCAATGACTTTTCTAAATTTTTGAAAACTCAAGGCATTATTCACCAACATTCTGTTCCTTATACTCCATAATGGAATGGCTTAGCGAGAATGAAAGAATAGAAATTTGAATGAAATGGCTAACCATGTGATGCATTCTAGAGATTTACCTCCTATATACTAGGAAACAACATTCTTGTGCTAACTACATTCGAATCGACACACCACACATAATACTTGAGAATTTAACTCTAGAGGAAGATTAGTCCAACACTAAGCCAAATATCTCATTTTTTCAAGTCTTTGGGAGCCATGCTTGGGCTTTGTGCTAAAGAAGAAAAGGAAATCCTTGGATAAGAAGAACAAACCCTTAATATTGGTAGGGTATTGTGAGGACATGAGAGCTTATCAACTTTTAGATCTTGATACTCATGAGGTTATTTTTTGAACACATGTTCAATTTTATGAGTGCTTCACACCTCATGATTCTTCATATTCTTCCATGCCTACTTTTTCTTATTTATCTCATCTTGAGGATCCTTTTTTGAGTAGGGTGATGAGAAGGTTATAGATGCCATTGAGAATCCTATTCCCATAGGATTCTTTGACTAGTAGTTTGTGTGACAACCAGTGTAATTCACATTTCTCGTAACCCTATTGAGCACTAGTGGACCAAGCATATTGAGATACACATACACTTTATTCTTCACACATTCGGATAGAGTTCTTTGCTCTCCGAGTACATTCTGACTTAGCAACAGGTTACAAACATCTTTACCAAGAATTTTGCACCTTGTTACCTTGAGTTGCATGGAATGCTTGGGGTTTCAAAATTTGTTACTGGGGGGTGTTCATGAGAACATATTCCTTCTTATTCTTCTTTCTCTTTCCTTCTAGTAGAATTCTTTCCTTCTTTTGGTTCGAGATTTATTCATGGATATATTGTACATCAGTACCTCATGAGGCCTAGTTGTCGGGACTCATACTATGGACATACCACTTCTATTTTGGCCCCTAGCTTCACTTGAGGGGGGGTGTTAGAGTAGGTATTTACCTTAGATCATGTTCACCTAGGTACTTTATTTACCTTTATTGTATTTATCCTCACCCACTTATGTGTGTGGATATTTCTTTTATCTTATTTAGATATTAGGAGATATTATCTAGTTGTTAGGTATAGTTCTTTCCTTAATCTATGGTATTGACTAGATCCTTGATGACTAGTTTTTCCTAAATCTATTGACTTGACTCGTTCTTTGATGACTAGTTCTTTCCTTGATTTATGGCTTGATTTACGACCTTGACTAGTTCTTAGATTGTTATTCCTACATATATAAGCAATGTCCATTCTCATTGTATTTCATTGAATTCCATAATAATATATGATATTACTTTGCTCATTTATTTGCAAAGGTTTATGTAAAATAATTTTGGTAAATTGATTTCATCTTATTGATCGTGGTGTTTGATTAACATCTGTGTTCTTAGCTTGGTACGATCTGGTTATCGTTCCTTTTAGATCCTAATACATATAATTCTAAATTTCAAAGAAAATTTAATTAAAAATGATAACCTAATGATAACAATACTAATGATAAAGTTATTGTAAATTATTTATCTCGACCTCCCAAGTTTAAGTTACAATATTCTCCTCATAGGAAATTCACATGATTGCCTTCCTCACCACAAGCGTTCCTTGAAAAGTTGCTAGAGTGAAACCTTCTATCTTTCCCTCCACCTCTAAAGGTTGATAAAAACAAGCCTCGTGGTAAATATTTTTATTCTAATGCATATTATGACTTTCATAGATGTATTTTTCATTCTATTAATCAATTCTACAAGATTTTTCATGTCGTCCGTAGATCTTATTGATGCAAATTCTATTGAATTTGACTCACCTCTAGAGAAATCTAAACATACTAATGATAATTCTAAGATTAATATTTTGAATGAAGTTCTTCCTAATCACAATATTATTGAATATAATTGTAATTGTATCAAAAATCAATCTTAACCTCATCCTACTTCATATGATCATACACTAGATTCTCTTATTGTTATTATCATTGGACTACTCTGCATCTTAGGCATGTTATTATATTTGATGATTCTAATATACTCATGATCTTGTTTTGAATACACTTTAAAGTTTATATTTGAGCCTTTTTATTCTAATCCCTATTCATATCATCTTGATTGATATTGATTCTAATCACAACATGCACACCTTTAAAGTTCTTGGCTATATGGGTTTTAGAAAGCAACAAATGAATTTTCATACTTAGAACTCTCTTGGCATATTGTTTCACCTCTTACTATGGGATGCCTTACTATTAGTATACATTTTTCGGTTATTTCTTCCCTTGGTTCATGCGATATGTTTCTAGGTTTTCCTTGGATTTATACTCTTAAGGAAATCCCTTGTAATGAAATTACTTAGATCTAATTATCAATATAAATAGAACACCAACTAACACAAAAATATAGATAATGATCACAATATGTAAGAAGAACGTCTTATCCACTTAAAAATTGAAAACATATTGTTGGTGAAATAATTTTTCATGTTACAAATTATGTGTTTCCACCAATGCTCATGGGGCTATGCCCTCCTTCTTGTGTATGGGGAGGCTCCCATTATTGAATGTAACTATCATAATCCTATCTAAATGTTGTGGGTGGCCAAATAGGTTGGGGATCACACATGAACACTTCACCAAACCTATGGGAAAGTTCTTGTATGTGGTACAAGGGAGGAATTAACAACGATGAGGGATAGATAGAAAAAATTAGTAAAAGGAAATCTATTATTGTGAGTAGGCAATAAAAAAGTTCACACTCAATACCTAGAGTAGTTTATCATTCAATTAGAAGAAGAAAAAAATGCAATTATCGAGGACCGATGAACTAGAGACACACATTTCTGTAGGTTCATTTATCAAGGACACCAAGTTCCTTCTTGATCACCATACTTACAAAGTTTCGAGTATGGAGAAGATAGAGCAACACATAAGAAAAAGGAAATGGAAGAAATGCATCTTTAATTTCTTGTGTAGTGATGAATACAAAGCTCAATCAATCTAAAACAATCCGCAATTGTTACCAAGAACTAAAATTTCAAGATCTTTTGGAATGGAGAAGCCATCCCAATTTATAGCCTTTGTGAATTGTCTTCTCATCTACCCCCACATGACTCTTCATGTTCCTATCCTACTTATGACCTTTCAATTGTGCCTAGAAGAGACAAATTAAGTACCTCTCTTATAATTTGAGAGAATACTTTTATATTTTACAAATATTGTCACTTAAGTAAATAGGAAAAAAATACCATGATTGTGTACAATGAAGAAGTATAAGAAAGGGAAAGAAGAAGAGGGGGGAAATGGATTGAATGATCTATTGAAGAAGCTCCTTCTGATGTAGAACTTGCTGATCTGAGGTATGGTTATGAGAATCTCCTCCTTATGCCAAATGCAACAACACCTCAGACTATTGAATGATTGTTTATAAATACTATTGCAAGATTGCTCGATGTGAACTTGATACAAACATGGGCATCACTCATGAGGATGCATTATTGATATCACAATGAGAGTGAGGATCAATATCTCACTCCTTATTCTTGAAAATTTTTCATTCATGATGTAAAAACCTCTTTATGTTTGTGTTCTTGTCCCACACATTACATTGTAACATTGCAAACTCTACCTTACTTATCTACGAGATGCGATCTTCTAAAGGAGGAAGAATGAGCAATTTTCTAGCTTACTTGGCTTGGATAGCTCAATTAGCTCACCCGACTCATTTGACTCACTCTCCCATGATGAGATGATGATTGATTCAAGACCAGATGCTGAGAATGATGACATATTATGATTAATTAATGGATTTCTTGACACATTTTGAGCCATTTCTATCTACATAGTGTCTCTAAATTTCCTCTGTTGCGCCTCGTTATGCTCCACTTTGCTCTCGGACACAATTGCGATCAAAATGATGCTTCAAGACCTTTGTGAAGGATGAATTTACTTTTGAGCTATGAAGACACCTTAAAACTCGTGAAGATGTCAAAAAGTAGTGAGATGAGTGAAATCAGATCCAATTGTAACTTTCTACATAAAAAATTGAGATTTTATATTTTTAACGAGTCCTAGTTAAGACTGCTATTTTTGGAAATTTACCTTGTTTACATTCCCTAATGCTTCTTTTCTATCTATAGGACCACGATGTATAAAATTCACATTGTTCAACCACTTACTATTCTTATTCATGCCTTTCCATAAACACATGCTATTTTTAGTAAGTGCACTGTGGGTGTTGGATTGCAATGAAAGAGGTCTTGAAATTCTGGGTTTTATTTCGAGACTCCCCACTCCAAATTTTGGATGATTCCTTCATCTAAGTGAGTGGGAAATAATTTTTTTCATCAGAGGGGGAATAATAGTGACACATTTTTGGTCCTTCATATCTCAAAAAATCAACATCTCCATTATGCAAAAAGTAGTTTACATGAAACTATATTTTTTGAAGACCCCTTGCTCTGAGTTTCAAATGATTTCACTTGTCGGATATTCAAGAAATTGAAAATTTATTCAAGGAGGGTAGAATGTTTATTAAAAATATAGTCCTTAATATCCCTAAAAATTAGGGACTTCACAACTTGAAAACTAGCTTATGTGAAACTATATTTTTCAGGATCATTTCCTCCAGTTTTCAAGTGATTCCGCTTGATGGATCCTCGGAAGTGAAGATGAGCATCATTTTACTTTCACTAGTGTTTCATGGTAGGAATTAATGGAGTATTGAATCTTTGACAATATGAAAAATCATCCAAGTGCAAACAATGAGTTCTAGTTGTGTTCCGCCTCATACATGGATCTCGTGCTTCGATTTCTGGATGAAGAACTATGTGCAACATTCAATATTCGTGGTCATGATCATTATAGAAGGTCTTGGACAACATGGATGTAGTTTTATAAAAAAATTCATGTTTCATGGCCTCTAAAATTTTAGCTGGTTCAAACCAACTGAGTAGAAGGCTTGGTAGTTAGTCATTTTCATGTTTTGACACTCGCCCGATAGTCAAATTTGAACACGGAAGAGTAGAAGTAGTTAGGGAAAAGTTAGGGTTTGAAAATGGCTTGGTAAGAGGTAAATTTTTATATCCCCATTGTTCCCTTGGGGATGGGGATAAGAGGTGTAAAACAATATGCATCATTCGGGCTTGCCACTTGTCACGTTCGATTGTGAGATGGGGAAGTGAGGAAAAACAAGCCATAAACACTATGGGGCTAGAAATAGGTCACATGAGAAACCAAAAAAAGGGATAGAATGGGAAATTTTTTTGTCCCATATATCCACTTGGGATAAGGACAAGAGGGACAATTGTTTTTCTCTCACCTTGTGTTGTGACAAGTGACACACTCGATTGCATGACGGGAGGGGCTAGAGATAGGAAAAGATGCCCTATGGAGTGCTTAACATGGTCATGTGAGGAACCTGGAGGAAAATTTTGGGTGGGATGAATTTTATTGTACCCTATATCCCCTTGGGATATGGATAAGAGGGACACAAAAATGCACCTTAACCGGAGGTGACAAGTTTCCTCTTGCAAATTTTACTAATTGCAGAGAGAAGCTCCAGGAGGTGTTTTTGATGAAGTATTATATGATTTTGACTCCAAAGAGAATTATAAGAACAATGGGATGGGTATAATCCTTCAATTCTTCCTGAAACTCCTTGAAATTTCTCCTTTTTATTTAGGACAACGGGGCATGTCCGCATAATTTGAGCTACATTAAGAGATACTTGAGTCTTGTGAAATATTTGAAACTTACATCATGTAGAGAGATATTAAAAATTTATAATGATTATTTTATTTTATTATAAATCCTTACAGAGCTCCCATAATCATCCTAAGTGAAGTCTAGGTATCTGTTTTGATTGCTTACTACTTACACCTCAAAAACACGATGTTGCACTTTGTTTGTCCCTAAACTTCCAAAATTTCCTAAATTAGTTAAAACATGTTCTTTTATATCAAATAAAACCTTTATATGAGTTTGAGCCTTTCCTTCTGTCCCGTAGGATGCAAACCGGTCTTGGAAAGGTCAAAATTATCCTTTCTAGGCCTATTGAGAAACTAACCGTTGGAAGCATTTCACTGAATGAAATTGTTGACCTTGTCACATCATTCCAAACACATAATTTATTTTTCATCATCTTGGAAGTACCTGAAAGTTCAATATGGACATGACACAACTAAAAAATCTGACTAGGAGAGGGTTTTAGGAAGACTCAAGAGAAAAAAATTCAAATTTGGCTTAGTTGTCATGCTTGAAAGTTTGAAATTTTTATGTAACACATTTTCATGACAACACCTATAAACCAAAAATAATAATTAAATTCTCAATATGATGATCATCTAATTGTTACTAACTCATATATATACCCTACTACATTATACAAAGCACCACGATTGGCCTAATAATCATATGAAAACATAAATAAATGTGATATGAAATGATAAAAGATTATGTTACCCAAAACTTAGCCATAAATATCCCAATATATGACCTAGAAATAAGGGAATAACATGCCTCTCCCCTTTAAAGATTTTTTTTTTTACCAATGTTGAGATGTTATTACAAGAATGCTTCATCTTCCCATGTTGCATATTCAATGTTTAAATTCTTCCACTTGATTAGATACTCGGTAATGACCCTTGTCCTTAAATTTTTAGTATTTTTCTATAGGATATATTTATGATAAAAATGATGCATCCCTCCTCATAAATATTGGATAATCTTGACTAGGAAGAAACCTTGTATCCAATGACCTTCTTCAAAAAAAGAAACATGGAAAATTGGATGTATTTTAGTTGATTGAGGAAGCTCGAATTTAAATTCCACATTACTAAATTTTTACAACACTCGATAGTATTTACCACAATAAATTAATTTTTACCATGAATATTATTTACCACAGTATATTCATTTTTACCGCGATCATTCATTTTTACCATAGTAAATCCAGTTCTTGTGAATAGGTTTTACTATAGTAAAGACAATTTTTACTTGTGGTCATTCCCATTATCACCGTAGTGAGTGTTTTTCATAGTAAATTCACTTTCCATGATATTATTTCCAATTAATTTTATAAATAAGTCACTCTAGGTGTACTTGTGGGGTATTATCTTTGTAGTTACATTTTTCATATAAACAAGAATGAGTAAGATTCCTATTTTCTCATCCCAATCTAATGAGGATGTCTATTTTACTCAAGAGTTTAAAATATCTTACATTTGTAATAGACTAATCAAGAGGAAAAATGGACTGAAATTATTCCTACATTTTTAGATGGCATAACTCTTATGTGGTTTGAAACACTAGGTGATAATATTTAAAAATCATGTAATTTTCTTATTGGGAAAATTTTCTTGAAGAATTTGGTAGCCCAAGGAAAGGAGGAGGAGATTAGAGACTAACATGCATATGTTTTGGAGATAAGGAGGAAGCTTGATGCCAAAATGAGGAAGGAAGGAAGGATTAGCGGATGGGTTAATACATGGTGTGGATAAGTTTATATGAAAAAAGTTATTTCTTGGGATGAAGCTAGAGATCGGATAAGGAGTAAAGTATGCATCCTAGAAACCCTCAAGAAAGAAAAGAATATTGTTGAAAGGCCAAAGGAAAGCATGGAAGAAGATCCCAAAGAACTTGTTGTTAAGGTGGAACTGCACCAATATCTATACTCCAAGAACCACAACCAATCATGGTGAGGTCATATGTTCCCTCTATTACATCTAATGATTACGAGGATATCCTTACAAAAATGGGTTAGTTAATTATTAATATCCTTGAAGGAAAGAAATTTTGTTCCCAAAACTTCTAAGGGGATATAGAGGCCCCAAAATAAATATTTCTAAAGTTGTATACTATGGGTGTCATAAAAAGGGCCATTATAAATATAATTTTCTAGGTGGAGAATCTACATATGGTAAAAAGATAACGAGAAAGGAAAAGCTCTTGTGAATTCATTTGATGTACCAGATAGGAACACAAATAATGAAGTAGATCCTTTTGTTGCCAAAAGAAAGAAGGAGAAAGATAACCAAGATGATAACAATCCTAATAAAATGGAAGGAGAGACTAGTAAGAAGCATATGAGAGTAAAATTTGGTGTGCATGAGTTTATAATTTCATTGGGAAAAATACCATACTTCATATTGGAAGATATCTTGAAGCACCCTGAAAATACTACTTATGGACAACTTCTTGCTATGTCTTCTAAGAAGAGGAATGAAGCGCATAATGAGACTCAATTCTCAATGGAGGAAGGAGGTTGAGGTCACTATTTTAGAAGAAGAGGAAAATCCTTATTCTCTACAAGCCAAGGTATTGTATAATGGAATTTTAATTCATGATGTTTTAGTAGATGGACAATTTGTATTTAAAGTAATGAATAAGTCTATAATGAATATGTTGGGTTTAAATCACCCTTCAATACTTTGAGGCTAAGATAATTGAATAAGGGAATAACTAAACAAGAAGGTGTTGTTTTAGATGTAGAAATATATGTCATGGGTGTTGTATGTGTGGTGGAGTTTTAGCTAGTGAAAAATAGAAATTTTGTGTATCCAGGTGTTGTTGGGAAGGTCATGGATGAGGATATTCCATGTAAGAAGTTATTGGAGCAGAAGGCTTCATGATACTTAGATGTAAAAGAGAGAGGTTGAAGATAAATGTGATCTTTTAAAATTGTATGGTAGGACCTATGGATTTGAGTGATGAAACTGATGATTGGACATTCACTGATTACTCTAATACCAAATAAGTGGAAACCGATGATGAATAAATTGAGGTGGATGTGTTTAAGTCATGGATATCCTTCAGTCACATTGACTGATGAACCCATACAATTCATCGAGAAGGAAATGAAAGAGAGTCTCTAAAAATATAAATTGTTGATGTTGTGATGGAAATAAAGAAGGAATCCTAGATCCAAATATTTTGAAGGTATATGAACCTATTCTCATTTGATTATAAGGAGCTCTGCCAAGTAAGTTGGGAAAAGCATTCTATTGATTCGAGTGGATGGTGTTAAACTAGTAAAGAAAATGCCATATAGAATGAATCCTAATTTTCCCAAGACTGTAAAAGAAGAAATAGATAAATTTATTGATGTAGGATTAATATTTGCTATTGAGAACTTAGAATGGGTTTCTCCCATTTTTATATCAATAAAAAATAATGGGTAGCTACGCATTTGGTTTGATTATAGGAAGCTCAATAAGGAAAAAAAAAAGGATTGTTACCCTCATCCATTCTCAAACCAAATCTTGGATGAAGTATCCAACAAGGAATGTTACAGTTATGCATATGGATATAACGGGTAAAACCAAGTCTATATAGTTGAGAAAATAAGCTCAAGACTACATTCACCACTCCATGGAGAACATTTTCTTATAGGGTCATGTCATTTGTGTTGTGTAATTCTCTAGAAAAATTTCCAAATCCTAATGAATAGGGTGTTTGAAACCTATATTAGATGCTTTATCGAGTATTCATAGGTAATTTTTGCACATGGGAGAAAAGTGGACCACCTGTACTAGATAGAGAAGGAATTTTAGAGGTTGGATGAAGAAAAAGCCTCCCTAAATACTACAAAGTGTGTCTTTGGATGCTCCAAAGGTATTTTATTAGGGAATATTGTATCTAGAGAAGGTCTTGGTATTGATCATTATAATTTTTCTAAAATTAAATAGTTTTCATTCCTACAAATAGAAGTAAGTTGAAGTCATTTTTAGGGTATGTCGGTTCTTATATGAGGTTCATAAATAACTTCTCAAAGATGGCACAATCATTGACCTAATTATTAAAGAAGGATGTTGCTTATGAGAAAGGAAAAAATTGCATGAAGCTTTTAAGCGACTTAAGGAAGCCTTAGCGACTTCACCTATTTTAAGGAATCCATACTAGATAAAACCATTCATTGTATATATTGATGCTTCCGATATAACAATAGGGATCACTTTTAGCTAAAACTATGAGAATGGAAATGATCATCCGATCTACTTTGGGAGTATACAAATGAATAGTGATGTGGTAAATTATGTTAAAACTCAAAAGAATATTTAGCCATCATTTTTCCTATAAACATATTTAGAAATTACTTTCCAGGGAAGAAATTTATGGTTATGACAAATTATTAGGCTCTAAAATACATTGTAAATAAGATTAACCGATTAGGAAGGATAAAAATATGGATAGTTTTTCTATAGGGATTTGAATTTGATATTGTGGATAGGCCAATGAAGAAGCATGTCAATGTAGATGCACTTTCTCAAGCCTACGATGGTTTGGGTTCATCTTGTTATGATGATGAGTTTCCAAATGTAGTGTTGTTATCCATTGACACAACCCCTAGTGAGTAAAAACACATTTGGAATTATCTAAATGTTTTCAAGTTTCCTAATGGTGATAATGCGAGAAATGTTTTTTCCCCAAGTAAGTCATCTATATTCTATTATACATGGAGTCTTGTTTTGGATAGGACCCGATTAGAGACACAAGATGGAAGTGTGACGTGAGAAGGAAAGGATCTAATTGAATAATTCCATGATGGTATGTGTGGAGGAAACTTCTATGGATAACTAACACTAAGGAGAATCTTGGATGTAGATTATCACTAGATGAATTTGTTAAGAGATTGTTATAATTATTGTAAGACGTGATATTTTTCAATTACATAAAAATCATAAAAATTCACTATTTCTATTATGTCCTATTCTTCCACTTGGTCCCTTTGTAATGTGGGGAATAGATATTTTAGGTCCACTTCCACCCACTCTATGAAAAATAAGTATATTATAGTTTCCACGGATTATTTAACCAAGTGGATTGAGGATAGACCCTTGAAAATAGATTCCATGGATGAAGTGTCAAGGTTCATGTATGAATGCATTGTAAATAGATTTGGCTACCCACTTTAGATTGTAACAAATCAAGGAATCCACTTTATTAATGATGTGGTAGAAGCCTTGGTGGATAGGTTTTCCATTAAACATAGGTAGAAAACAACCTATAAGCCAAGTTCAAATGGATAGATGGAGCGAACAAGGAAAATGATGCAAATTTATATATGCATTAGTGGGATATAAAGATTCATGTAGCATTTTAGGCATATAGAGCTACATCAAAGTCAAAAAAAAAGATATTCCACCTTTCAGTTGGTTTATGACATTGATCTAATTCTTATTATTGAATTTAATATTCCTACTTTGAAATATACCCAGTGGGATACCACAAAATGATACACAAAATATAGAAAAAATTGCAGCAAATGAAATATTGGTTTTTGCAGATTTTTAACAGCTAGGGCAATGAATTGAAGAAAATTGATCTCTCAAAATACTCACTCAAATCACTTGAAATTTTTAGAAGAGCTTGCTAATATTATAAAGAACATAAGAAAATTATTTTGGGATTTTTTTGAATAATAAAATGCTGCCGTAAAAATACGAAAAACCCTAAACAAAGGCAAAACTTCAAAAATTCTCAACTTCTCAAATAAGAAAAATAAAATTATGAAATTATGGAAATTACATATACTAATATGGAGAATGAAATCCCAACCTTTAGATCTGAAAATGGCAGCCCATAAACCCTCCAAAAATTTCTGCAAACTTCCAAAGTAAGTCACCCCTTGGAAAATGATCAAAACCCTCTGAAAAATCTCTAGGAATGATGCCAAAACTATTTTTATTGCTGCAATAAATCTGATCTGAAAACCCTTTACTTTTATCCACCAAATATATCCAAAACCCTCAAAACCATTTCTCTGAAAACCTCTCAAAAAAATTCGCAAAACAACCACGAAAACAACTTCAAATGATGAACTAGGATGAATCTTTCACCACCGAAGAATGCCTGCTAGCTAGGGATGAATCTCCCACCACCAAAGCTAGGGTACCTATGGGATCTTACTCCACAAGTTGGAAATTTTCAAAAAAGCAGATTGCACATAGAGAAAATATAAGTGTATGCAAGAATGATCTTCACTTTTTCCTCCCAACTCCTTATATATTTTTCCCCAAGTCAAAATAGCCCAAGTCACATTTTTCCTTAAGAAGGACCAATAAAATAAAAGTAGCTTAAGTTAATTTTCCCTTTTTAAGTCACCATGGCCCATAAGTGAGCCCCAACGCAAATTAAAACATTAAGTGTCATGTGGGCCCTTCCTAATGACAAAACATAATATCTAGTCCCTCTAAAACACTTTACGCTCATGTTAACAAAAAATTATAACAAAATGGACTAGATATTCATACCTAATAGCTCCCAATGTCCATAGCCCCTTGGGTATGACCAAGGCTTGGACTCGGGTGGCCCTTAGGCCTTAGGCATAGGAAAGGGGACCTTACAGTCCTCCCTTCCCAAATTTTGTTCTCAAGAAAATGCAAACTAGGATGCTATAAAATATATTGTCCCTCCCAAGTAGCATCCTTAAGTGGAAATCCCTTCCACTGCACCAAATACTCCATGATCATTCTTCTCCTAATCCTCCTCTGTCTTACCTCACTAATAGATTCTGGTTCTAACACCAGCTTCCCCTCCTCATCTAGTGGCGGTAACTCTGTAGATGGTATAATATGCTGCCCAAGTGCCTTCTTAAGACATGAAACATGGAATAAATTATGTATCTTAATGTGTTCTAGAAGCTCTAGCTCATATGCAACTGCCCCAACTCATCGAACTACCTGTATTGACCATAAAATTGTGGTTTCAATTTCTTTACACCCTTCTGTTTTAGTGAGGATTGCCTATATGGCTGCAAACGTAGGAATACCAGATCCCTAACCTCAAAAGACCTCTTTATCCTGTGCAATATGCATATACCTTATGCTGATTAAGGCCTTACGAAGGTTCTCCCTGAGAGCCTTCAGAATATCCTAGTTTTCATGTAACCAATCTCGAGCTTTGGGAGCTTGGCTATCTGGTAATACCAAATCCACAAATGTCATAGCATCATACCCATACAAGGATCAAAAAGGAGTCATGCCTATGCTCATCTGATAGGTGGTATTGTAGCAATACTCACCCATATGTAACACATAACTCTGCAAGTAGCCCTCTATCCACTTATTAACTATCTCCTTTTGTCCATCTGTCTATGGGTGATAGCTAGTACTATGAGTCAACTATGTACATGCTAGTTTGAAGATCTCCTGCCAAAAGGTCCTGATAAAAATCTTATCCCGGTCACTGACAATATTTTTAGGTAACCCATGTAGCCTAAAAACACCTGTATAGAAAATATGAGCCACATCTGCCACCTCATGACCCTTGGGTAGGGAAAATAAATGAGCATACTTAGTTAACCAATAAACTACAACATAAATGTAGCTATGCCCATGCACCAAGGTAAGCCCTGTGATAAAGTCCATAGATATGCTTTCCCATTTCTGTTCGGGAATGGGAAGAGGCTAAAGTAATCTTGCTAGAAAAGAATGCTCGGATTTGGTTTGCTGAAAACCATACACTCTTTGACATGATTAAGGACATCGTCCTTCATCCCCTTCCATGCAAATATCTCCTTGATAAACCTGTATGTTTTGAAATACCCAAGATGCCCAACTAATGGTGTATCATGTACTGCTTGAAGGATCTTATCCTTCATCTTGGACCCTGGTACAAGGAAAATCCTATCCTTGTAGAAAATGAGATCATTCACCACTCTGTATCGGTCATCCTGTATAATACCATCCATGATCTCACATGCAAACCAATTTTTGGAATAATCAACAAGTATATAAGCAAAAAAAAACCTATCAAGAAAAAAATGTCATGTGATAATGTCCCATCAAAATAACAAAACAAGTAATAATGTCCCTGTCATCACAATAATATAGATACAATGAGTCATACACGAAAAAATGGGAGTAGTGAAAAGAGTGGGCACTACATCCCCTCCCCTAGGAACCGACTTCCTCCAGAAGTCACTAGAAGAGGTAAGGATATTGGGCTCACAATGGTGTTGCATCCTCCCAAGTAGCTACAGTCTCATCATATTTGTCCCACTGAACTCTAACTGGTCCAGTCCCCCTCGAAGGGCCACCTCCTGTGCTACAGAATACACATGGGCTCCAAAGTCCATTGACCTTCGACCTCCACCTGTAAGGCCGACCAATCCAAAACATGAGTTGTATCAGGTACATACTTCTGCAACACTGAGATGTGAAACACGTCGTGTGCACAGGATAGGCATGGTAGCAGCTAAGCAATAGGCAATCGAACCAATAATCTCTAAGATATTGAACGATCCAAAAAATCGAGGGGATAAATTAGATCCCTTCCCATAAAAATAGACTCTTGTACGGATGCACCCCCGAGAAACACCTTGTCACCCACAAGGAAGTGACGCTCTACCCTCTTGTGTCAACATATTCCTTCTGGCGTGCATGAGCCTACTCTAAATGCTACCAAATGAGAACAACCTGTTTTTCCATATCTTGAAGGTATGTTGGACAAAGAACAATCCTATCATCTAACCTGTCCCAACTCAATGGTGTCCTGTAAGGTCTCCCATATAAAGCCTGATAAGACATCATGCCGATGGAGCTATGAAAACTGTTGTTATAAGAAAACTCTACCAAACAAAGGTAATGCTCCCACTTCATCTGCTGATCCATCACATACATCCAAAGCATGTCCTCAAGTACCTGGTTCACCCTCTTTGTCTTCCCATCTGTCTGAGGGTGATATGTTAAACTGAAGTTAATCTGAGTCCCCAAAGATGCCTGAAAAGAGGTCCAAAAATTAGAAGTGTAGATTGATCCATGATCACAAATGATCATCCTAGGTATACCATGCAATCTCACTACGTCATCCATAAATACATGTGCAATGACAACCACATTATATAACTTCATCGGAGAGAAGTGAGAAACCTTGGTCAACTTATCCATCGTCACCATGATGACATCATGATGAAATGATGAAGTGGGAAGACCAATAATAAAGTCCATGGACACCATGTCCCACTTCCACTCCGGAATATCATGAGGGTATAGAAGACTAGTGGGATGAGAATGCTCGGCCTTCACCCTTTGGCACTCAAGAAAATGAGCTACGAAATCTATAATATCACGATGTAACCCTGACCAAAAGTAAAGTTACCTCAAGTTTGCATGCATATTCTTCACCCTAGGATGGGTGGAGTAAGGTTCCCTATGTGCCTCGAAATCATCACTCTCTAGGCACATAGATGTGCCTTTGAAACTGAAGAAGGCCATCAGAATCCAAGGTACACCCTACGTACTTTCCCACTAAGGGCCCCTGAGACTCAACCATCTGCATGGCTCCCTCATAGAATCTATCACCTAGAAGCTGTTGAAGAATCTTGCTCTTGAGATTTAATCATAATGTTAAGGAAAAAATATCATGTCACCACCTACTAAAAGCATCAGCAATGGCATTCTCCTTCCCCTTGATGTACTAGATGTCCATGTCATACTCACAGAGGAACTCCATCCAACGTCATTGTTAGGTGTTGAGGTTGGGCTGTGAAAAGATATGTTGAAGACTCAAATGATTTGTCCTCAATACAAAGGGCATGCCTAGAAGGAAATGCCTCCAGAAACCAACACGTGAACCACTGCTATAAGCTCAAGATCATGGGTGGGGTAATTAAGCTTGTAGTCCTTGAGCTTGTGAGACTCAAAAGTAATAACGCAATGATCCTACATGAGCACCACTCCAAGACCCTCAATAGATGCATCTATGTAAACCATGAAGTTGACCAAAGGATCTGGAACTACAAGGATGGGTGCAGTATTCAAACACTCCTTGAGCAGCTGAAAATCCTACTCGTACTTCTTTGACCAACAAAACTTCTTCCCTTTACGCTGAAGGGAAGTAATAGGATTAACAATCCTAGAAAAGTCTTGAACAAAATGACGGTAGTAACCACCTAACCCCATAACACTCCTGAATTTTATTCTTGTGGTGGGGGCTTACTAGTCAATAATAACATGGATCTTCGATGGATCTACAAAGATACCCTCGCATGTGATAATGTGCACCAAGTACTGAATCTTAAACTAAAAGAAGGAACACTTGTCCAAATTCCCATAAAATCGATGCTCTCTCAAAACTTGTAATACATGTGGAAAATGCTCCTGGTGCTCCTCAATCGAGCGAGAATATATCAAGATTTTGTCTAGAAAAACAATGACAAATCTATCTAAAAAGGTCCTGAAAACCCCGTTCATAAGGTTCATGAAGATTGTAGGTGCATTGGTTAGACCAAAAGGAACTACTGTGAGCTCGTAATGCCCATATCAAGTCCTGAAGGCTGTCTTGTGGATGTTTTCCTCTGCAATACACAAATTGATAGTATCTCGACTATAGATATATCTTGTATAATACTCTAGATCCTCTCAATTGATCAAATAAATCATCTATACAAGGAAAAGGATAACGGTTCTTCACCGTTACCTTGTTCAATTTTCGAAGTCGACACACAAACAAAGGGACCCATCCTTCTTCTTCACAAAAATCACTGGTGTGCCCCAAGGAGACACACTAGGTCAAACAAGACCCTTCTCTAAAAGCTCCTCCAATTAAATCTTGAGCTCATGAAGCTCAAGTGTGGTCATCATGTATGGAGCACGTGATATGTGTGCAGAACCCGGAATAAGATCAATAGAAAAGTCCACCTCTCACCATGGGGGCATACCCAGGAGCTCACTAGGGAAAACATCTGCAAACTCTCTCAAAATAGGGTGCTCATCTAAAGGAGAACTCACTTGGAATCTCCTCTGATCTATCACTGATCGTGATAGCAAACATCGACACCCCTGCACATGGTCCGCTTGAGCTGCATAGCGGAAATCATACGTAGGGAAACATGTCTCTGAACCCCGGATATAACAACAAAACTTCCTATGTCATCCACACACTCAATAAAATTGTGTCTGCAGTCTACTTTTTCTGATGAGCATCAATCCAATCCATGCCAAGAACGACCTCATAAGATCCCAATGGTAAAACTCGGAGGTCTAAAGTAGTGGAGAATACACCTAAGTCCAGAATGCAACTCTCCACATATGAGTCTATGATGAGCTTGGCCCCAGTGGCTAACTCTACTTGCCACCTATCTACCTGCCTAGAACCCACCAATCCACACCTATCCACTAAATAGGGTGATATAAAGGAGTCAAAAGCTCCTAAATCAAATAGTAACGTAACAAGTGTACCCCTAATCATACATGATGTCTTAATTATTGTGGCCTCGATGTTTGTCTTGACAATTATCCATCGCAACATAAATTTAATGAGCGCATCCTGTATCACCAACTGTCTTCTCTGAAGCTGGTGCCTTTTTCCTTTCGGTAAAATCTCATCTCTGAGGATACAATTGAGCATAATGGTCGAAATCCACACAAATGAAACACCCTAGTGCATCCTGTGTGACTGAGACCCTCCTGTTCTCTAATGTACTGACCCTATAGGTCCCACTCTAGCCGAATGCTGTGAATAAGCCTGATTAGGCTGGTGGCTCCTCGCTCTCCTGTCTCTGCCCAAAATGTGGCCATTACGGCCCCTACCTCTCTGACTATCCTATCCTAGTCTAGTCCTTTGTTGTTGAGGATCATGTTGCTTTGAGAGGGACGATGCGAGTGTGGAGGTGGTTGAAACATTGACTGAAATGGTCTAAACCCTCCTCTCGGGGGTGGGGAAGAACCACGTGACCTTTGATCGTGAAATGAGTGAACTCGTTCTCCTGTAACTTGCCCTAGTTCCTATCCCAAGACTCATGTGTCCTGGTCTTGTTCTCCTCTGTGAGATAGGCTTTCTCCACCACCTTCTCCAAGGTTGGGGGAGATAAAATCCTCACTGCTCCTTCCAAGTCCGCATTCATCCCCGATAAATTTGTTCACACGAACTTCTCATCCTAGAGATAGTCGACATCTTTGAAGAAGGTTCAAAAATCACTCATACTTAGCCATTGAGCTAGAACCCTATTAGAGATCATGAAACTCATCAATCCTCTTCTAAATAAAGTGCTCTGACATGTATCAAGCCCTAAAACACTCCTCAAATAGCTCATAAGTGATGGTATCATGAGTCAAATGGAGCTTCCGCTCCTCATTCCTCCACTAGATGCCTGTTGTGTCACGAAGGAGGTGTATGAAAAGGCGAGCTTTGACATTGCTCTCATAAGGATGCAAGCCAAAACAACTGTCTAAGCTTAGGAGCCATGACTTAGCCCCAAATCCATCTATCATGCCTCCATATGTAGGTGGGTGAAGTCGAAGGAGATCACGAATGGCACCGCTTGCTGCTTGCCCATGAGGGCATGTCTCAACCACTCTATGAATATGTACTGAAGGGTTACGAGACCTCTCTAGCCAAATCGTAAGATCAATCAACTCGGCCGCATGAACTATGTCACTGTAAAGAGACTTGTATGTGAGTGGCAGAGTGTGAGTCCTCATCTAAGGGTACCTCCTGTCTAGAGGAATATCCTCTGCTAGTGGTTATGAGCGTGGAGGAAGTCAATCATGAAGGACCCCATCATCTGATACAGTGTGTTTAAGATATGTGGCCCAAAATTAGAACTATTTGCCTCTCGCAGTGGCCTCCCAAGACCCCAAGTCATTGTTGCACCTCATCCAATACCGTGCCTTGTCATCCTACACGGGGCAAAACGGTACATTAGACTTTTACGGAAACGATTAAAACAAAGTGGTTTTATTTAAATTTAATTACCCAAAAGTTAATTAACTAATTCCCGAGTGTCTAGTGTTGAAACCGAGCTCGATACCAAATGTCACACCGCTCGATGCGAGTCCCAAAACATGCTAAAAGACAACCAAATATCCCGATCGAAGATGGTAAAGATAGTATAATGATGTTTTTTTAAAAAATAGTTTTATGGTGGTTAAACAAATAATCATTATGAGGGTAACACAAATAAGTTGCAAATTTTGACGAAGTTGAACCAACCCGTAATCGTGAACAACTTTAGGAGGTTTAACACAATTTATGCATCGTTGTGGCCTAATGTCACTTTCGTTAGTGGCACGGATTACAATTATTTTTAAATGTGTTGATGATTAATATCATAACAATGATACAAAAATAATATATTGGCGATATAACATATCATGCATGATGGTGAGGAGGAGAGATCAAAAGTTTGCATGAAGTCAAATTATCCCTAAGGTGGTCATGGGTCCCATTTTTCCTTCCTCGAGGAAGATGACAATGCGATAAAATAATTTTTAATTAATTTAATTGTCCCGCACATGGGTTAAGGTAACTACATAAATTTAAAACATTTAAATTTAGTCAACCCATTATGCTAACTTACCCAAAAATAACTAAATTTAATTTAATTATTTTAATTATCCCCTAAGGATTTCTCACCACCTAACTAAGTAAGTTAGATAAATAAATTTAACCATTTAAATTTATATTACCCAAAGACTTTAATCTTACCCGACAATATTCTAAGGTCACTTAATTAAAACAACCTTCAAACAAACATCATAATAAAATTAAACACCCACATCCTTGAAGTTATGCACACTAAATCTCAAGTCATTGGATCAATTACATCTCCACCGTAGGATAAAGTTTGTCCTAAAGTCAAAAGTGAGGATATATCTTTCAAAGCCTAAGTATTTTTTTCATTTCTATTTCTCTCCACTCTTCATTCAGTTTCTCGAGTTTTTTTTTTTTTTTTTGATTTGCATGTATGGAGGTTTGTGGAGAGCTCATGGACCAGATTATCAAGGTCGTGCTTCTTCTCATTCCATCAATGGTAGGACACAAGAATTTATTTTTTTAATTTGTAGAGATATGAATATTATCGACTATGCATATATGCAATTTTTTTCGTTTCTTTGGGTGAAAACCCACAACCAAGGACCCAGAAGCTTCTGATTCATTTTAGAGACAAGAATTATGGAGATTAAAATACTCCCTCTCTCTCTTTTTTTTTTCAGATCTTAAAAGAAATATATATTTATCTATTTATTTACCCGAGGCATTGTTAACTCAGCTAGAGTAAAGCTTTATGGCTTGGTATAGGGGAGGGCGACCATTGGCCGTAATGACTTCCATGCAGATTTGTTTAATAAATTAAAAACGAAAAAAAGTAAAACAAAGTTTTCCCCCTCTCTCAAAAACTATGGCTGCCTTAAAATGCTTAAATCATTCCATTTTTTTGTTTTATTTAAATTTTTTTATAAAAATATTAACACAAATCTATTAAATATATATGTATTTATTTATTTATGTTTATATATAAAAATGAAAGAGGGAATCTATTTTGATTCGAATCGAGATAATAATTTTTCTAGTTAATTAATAAGATAAATACATTTTCTGGTTTTCTTTTCTTGGATATATTAATAAGATAATTATATTCTCTGGTTTATATATATATTATTTTTGGGTATACTAATAAGATAAAATATAGACATCTGCATTATATACATGTGAATATGAAAACCAGGTAAAACCAAAACCAAATTTGCACAAGTTCTACGTTTGATTTATTTCAGATTTAAAAGTTCATTACTGGTTTATAAACTCACAAACAACAAGTTTAGAATGAGTAGCAGAAGTCTAACCAAATGATTTTTTAGAGTACAAATCACTACCCCTTATTTATACAAGGAGAGAATTATTTCAAGTTCCTAAGCAAGATTAGCATACTATTTTAAACCAGATTTGTAATAAATTTTCCAGAAATAAACTTCATACAAGAATGGAAATTTCAACATGAATTAACAGTTTGACATACACAACAATCCTTTCATTTCCATTTTCTTTTATAAACATTTCACCATGATAACAATAGTTGAATATTTAACATTTCATTCTTTTTAACTCAAACTTTCATTTCCCAAAAGGACTTTTAGGGACAATGTTACACCCAACCACTTCAACGATAACACATTTTCTATAGTAGTGTTTAGCCCATCTTTTCCAACCATACAAATTACAAAATTTAATTCTCTCTTGACAGCTTGTCACATTCATTACACAAAAGAGAAATAAAGTAAACTACAATTATACAAGCCCTCATCTCAAGAGGAGACATCATTTAAAACTTTTAGCTCAAACATGATACAAAGGCATTTCAAATCTGCAACTCTGTAGCTTCCAAAATAATCTTCATCCAGATCTAACACATCAAAGTAAAGCCTCCAAAAACACAAGAGAATGAGTCTGGTTGACCACCCAACCAATTGACATCATTACATGCCACCAAGAAGATCAAGATGACATGCTAGCCTCCCCCCAAGCCCATGGGAAAGAGACAACACATACATCCAACTAGCACATATGAATAATTCAGGTGCAAAAACCAACATTCAAGTACTTGGTTTAACACATCACACACATACTCACCCAAGAAAAATAGCCAAGAAGCACCATGCTTCAAATACAGGAAGAGGGGGATGAAAATCCATTTTTGTAGTCAAAAGACCTATGTAAACAACAAAATTAATCCACCTTATCTCTCCATAGATTCAACACCCCTTATCACTCCAAAATCACTCCCCTTATCTCTCCATTATCTCCCCCAAGAAGGATTTTCAAACCTATGGTTTCCTTCATTGAGGGTAGGGATGGATTTCCAAACCAAATGGAAATGCATCCCTACCTACAAGCCAAATGTAGGAGTAAAAAAATCAAAAGAATGAAACTCTTTCAAGCTTGTTAAACAAGCATATACAAGTGTAAAGGAGGAAATTCCTCCCTCTTCCCATCCATCCCCAAAACCCACACCCCTCAAGGGTGGGTGGAGAAACAAAAAAATAGAATAAACAAACATCCCTTTCTCATTTATATGCATAATTCATCTTATAACACAAATTCAAAGACAATTTAAAATATGAAACAAAATAGGTGTAAGATCCTACCTTGCACTCAAGCAAAATTCAACCAAGGAGATCACCAAGACATCCAAATGTTTGTTCCAAGCTCCAAGGTATTCCACATCCACATCCAAAAATTCTCCCAAAAAAGAGAACCCATTCACTAAGGACATGAGGGGTTAAGAAGGAAGAAAGCCACATAAGTCAAGTAATGGGAGGGTGACAAATTTCACCCTCCACCAAAACCACATCCAAACAAAATGCAACAAAATTACCCCACAAATTAAAATTGGGAAAACAAATTTGGCTCCAAGTAATTATGAGAAGGTTCAAATTTCAAAAGCATTCCAAAATCAAAGCTCCATAAATTTGGAGTGTGTGGGAGGGGAAAAATGGGCCAATGGGCCTCATTTGCATTGAAAAGAGCCCAACCCCTCATAGGGATGGGGGATAGGTCTTTTCTAATGCAAATAAAGCTCTTTGCTTGTAATTTACCCTTCATAAATGGCACATTTTTCACAAATCTGAGTTTGGGGAAATGTGTCATTGAGGAGGGGACATTGAGCTCACCTAATCCATGATTAGGTGGCCTATCCCCTCCTAACCAAGACACAACATCAAATACCACAAAATATTCCCAAGGGCCACCAAAGATAGCATAAAACACCAAGTTAGCATTAACCAAAGGAGGATAAGGGTATACACTTATAACAATACAACATGAGCCTACATCACAAAGGTAAGAGGTAAGAGGTGAGCCAACCATCACATAATAAACCACATATAATATACAAACAATGCACAACACGAAGAGAAGGTGTCGTAAATCGATAGAGAAGGAATGGTTTGGCCTCATAGGCCTTTTGTGCTAATTGGGATGCATTTCCTGAACCCCATGTTCTCCCATGATTGAATACCTGTCACCTACACACTCAAGGAAAACCTCATATCTTCCCAATATTATAAAAAAATATGATACAATAATATAAATTGAAATCAACATCTATATAAGCCATGCTAAGCTATAATTATATCGAAAAAATGAATCGTCTACCGAATGAAACAATATAATCATCATCATATATCAAATATGGATCAAATATCAATACCAAAACATGTCGATACTAACACATGATATCATCATCACAACATAATATATGTAAATGTGCAGTAGCATCATGTGCCCCATAATAAATTTGTAATCAAGTGTTAGCATCCTAATGCTAGCAATATGATATTTGAATAATGTCATATCATAACAATGTATCAAAATAGTAAACAAAACCTGTCAAGCAACAATGTCATGTGATAATGTCCCATCAAAATAAGAAAACAAGTAATAATGTCCCTGTCATCACAATAATATAGATACAATGAGTTACACGAGACAAAAATGAGAGTAGTGAAAAGAGTGGACACTACACATGATTCATCCCTTGTGATTTGGTTTATGAAAAGAAACCTATATTTCCCATAGAATATGAAATCCAGGACACAAGAACAATTGTTGAAGTGGGAATTGATTTATCAGAAGCACAACAAGCAAGGATTATTTAGTTGAATGAGTTGGATGAGATGAGGTTACAAGCACTACATCAAACAAAAATCATCCAACATCAAAGGAAGGTGTGGCATGATATTCACATCAAGCAAAGGAAGTTTCTAAAAGGAGTCTAGGCTCTTCTATTTGATTCAAAGTACAAAGACTTCAAAGGGAAATTACAAACAAGATGGATGGGTCCATACCAAATTGAGGAAGTCTTCAACAATGGAACTATACAGTTGATTCCTATTGATGGTGAAAGAAAGGTAATGTTAGTTAATGGTCATAGATTGAGGCTATACCAAAATCCAACATCAAAGGAGGAATTCAAAAGATACTACAAGAAAATACAACTCTGAATTGTTTAGACAAAGTTTCTTTGTCCAATTCAATTCATGGCTAAATTAGTTCTCAACAAGAATAAATAGGAGATGGTTGAAAAACAGAGATGGTAGCCATTGTCATATGAAATATTGATTGAAAACTAGAAATGTAGGTCATTACTTATAAAATAATATTTGAAAATAATAATAAATGCAGGTGGCTAAAAACCAAAGCAATGGAAGTCACCCCCTGAATTGTGTAATCAATAAATGTGAGACAACATGTGGAGAGAGAAAAAGGAGAATTAAAGTGTTGCTTACTAGATTTGACAAATGATTAATGACAAGGTATGTGCCATGGCTTCCCTTTTAAATGTTAAAAGTTTAATTATGAGGTGATAATTATTATGCTTATGTGAAATGATGATTCCACCTTTTCTAATATATTCGCACGCACACCATATCTTAGTAAATATGACACTCATTCCCAATTAATCCCTCTCATGTACCAAATTACTCTCCACATTGTTGTTGTCTCATCACAATTGGTTAACCTTTACCCAATTAGTGTTGTTTTCATATAAAACTGGTTTCCCCCTATTTCTCCCCATTTTCCATTTATGTCGCTTCATTCCTATGCTCTAGCTCCTTACATTCCTATGACATTCATGTGCTCTATTTTAAATACCAACCATGGGAATTCGACTCTATCATGAATCGAACAATTTGGTAGAATTTCTCTCTGATAGGAAATCAGTAGAAATCTTTGAGAAAGTAGGGTGGTTATACTTCATGCTTTGGCATATGAGGAATTTAACCAAAGGATGATAGAAGAATTCACACTGAACATGGAGGAGGGACATTCAAAATTAAAAGGTAAGAAAATATTATTCAACCCTTCCATAATTAGTAACATTTCTAGCATTCTAGAGGAATGGCAACTGGTTAATTCAGGACCCCCTACTTTGAAATTATTAAGCATTTTTCTATTAGGAATAAAGAGAAAATATAATTGGTTATTGACAATAAGGAAAATTATAAAGGCATAAAAGGGGTATTTTTCCTAAGCCATGGATGGATGTAGCTAAATGGGTGATTAAATACTTTACATGTGATGGTTAATATGAGATAACCCTATTTTGAGAATCCTTATTCACCTACACCATGGTCAAACCAAAGCCCAAAAAAGGTTAATTGTCTCAGTTTTTATTTGAATCTATCTCCTCTCTCGAGGAGTTTTGATGGGGTTCGTCTCACCTCAAATTCCAAGGCCTCATCCACCTCATATGCAAGCACTGTTTCATTAAAAAGCATCATGGGCTTAAAAAGTGGGTTAAATTTCAAAAGAAGTATGCCCTTAAACCTTCTTTGGTTATTGAAAGAGGGCCCTCTACCTCAGAGAGGCTAAGGAAACACATTAGGTCATCAGGGCCTACCTAAACCCTTAATGAACACCAAATAGAACATATTCCTTCATAAGAGGAAAAAGAAGCAACTACCATCATGCAATCTCTACACTAGACGCCTCTTGCTTCTCCACCCCACTTTAGATATCCTTCGCCATGTTTCGATATGGATATTGATAAAACACCAATCACGGTTGAGGACTCGCCTATTTATGCCAAAGGAAAAGCACTCATACTTGAAGGTGAGCCTCGTTCAAATATTGATTCGACATAATTATTCCCCGATTGTTGCCTCTTTCTAAGGTTCAATATGAGCTCTAACAAACTCAAGAAAGGATTGCTTAGTTACAAATGCTTTTACAAATAAAAGAGGAAAATTTATCTCAGTTGGAGGCAGAGAAGGAAGAGAAAATTAAACACCTCTAACAATCAATAGAACAAAAAGGAGAAGTAATCCAACAACTACAAGATGATGCAAAAGAAAAAGAACAAAGAATTCACTTTCTTTAGTCTAGAATTGAACAATTGACCACAAAACTTGTGCTCTTACAAATAGATAAGAAGGAAACAAAGTCTCATACAAACTCTTTGATCAGATTACTCAAACAAACTTTGTATTTCCTCATATCATTGTGTTGAAGGGTATGGTAAAATGGATGTAGGAATGTTATAATCTCATAGGAGTGGCAGAAGAAAACAAAATGTTAAAAGAAGAAAATAAGATACTTCAAGATAATATGCTTCACATTTGTAGGTTATATGACCAAGCCCTTTCTTGCAGGGCACCTTAAAATTTTTATGCATTATTTCTAAAGGAACAGTTCTACAAGTGGAAAGTTTCAGAGTCTGTTCCATGGAATATATAGAGTTTGATGATGAAAAATAATTTTTTTGGGCATACACAGAGTGATACGGTTTACGAGAATTTATTATGTGAGTTTTATGTACATAAGTTTCTTCTCCTAGAGAAAATATAAATTCCAATTAATTTGTATGTAGGAGAAGTGCAATTGAGGTATTTTATTTCCACCTTAAGACACCAATCTGTATGGAGGAGAAAATAAAGGCATATGTCAGAGAAGAAACTAATGCAAGCCTCTTAATGAGGCATGATCTCCTAGCTACACATAGATTCTTCCGGCGGTTTCACTACCACGTTTATTGTCTATGGCTTGTGGGAAAGTACAAGGAAAATATTGCAGCTTGTATATCAAACTTCTAGGAGTATGTACTCCAAAATTTTAATGTCAATTTTATTGCTTGTCAGCTAAGGTATGGACTGCTTTCAAAGATCTGGAAGAAAAAGGAGGTTATTTCCCCAACCAACCTCCGTTGGTCATTAAAAAGGGCCAAGGACCTCTGTAAAATTATGCTGCAAATGCAAGAGAAGTGGATAGGTATGAGATACAAACCTCCATTAATATTAGCACATGTGCCATGATGGAACACCACCTAAGATCAACCTGAAGCAAGTTACAAAACATGGAGGGATGCAAAGATTAAACTATTTGGGTTTTTACTACGAGAAAAAGGAAACATGGCTTACTTTTACCAATGAGTACAATTGTACATGTATTGTTGAGAACTTGAACAGATAGCAGGAGGACTTGCTAAATCTTAAGTATGGGGGAGTGATGAGCCCTCCTAATTCCTATGTAAACCCCCATTTTGTTATGTCATTATTTGGTACTAAGGTTGATATTATCATTTTGTAAATAATACTCTAGTATGTTTGAAAGGAAGTTTTGTGCATAATATTATTTTTTTGATCTTGTGTTTATTTCTTCAAATGAGTTTAAATGAGTCTTTATGTGCAATAAAAATATGTGTTGAAGAACATATCTTAAGTCATCACATGACTCATCCATGTACCAGTCAAAGGCAAGAATTGCTAGCGAACTAGTGTAGGACTTGCTTTGAAGCATAAGACTCACCCACGCACTAGTGCGGGACTTGCCTTTGCATTAACACAAGACTCGTTGTGGAGTGCAAGAGTCACGTGAGCACTAGCATAAGAGTCTCTTGGAATGTAGGACTCACACAAATAAGGCAAGTGACTCGGATGAAAATATGGTGAGTTGATGTATCCAACACACGAGTTGACATGGTGAGAAGGGAATGAAACATGGGCTACCATCTAATACATCATGTGGTTTATGTGGATCATGCAAGCTCGACTTAACACCTAGTCAATTGAAGACGTGGAGTAGATGAAAAAAACAACTTATAGTCACCATGATTGAAGGAATTCAATGCATGATCTTTGACATCTTCTAAAGACCGATTAATCATCTCAACTGAGAGTTAATTAAGGACTCTATCTATAGTTAACAAGATAAATATGATCTAAGTGTGGCATGCACTTGTCCTTCCATAATTGTAACTCCTCAAACAATCAATTGTTGTCATAGTTATATTTTAGTTAAGTAGTAGTTAATTATTGCAAATAATATGTCCTCTTCTAGAGTGACAAGGATTTCTCTTGATATAAAAGGGCATTTGTAGTAGAATTGTAGAGTTAGTTCATTGATTGCTATAAAATAAATTATTCTATTCAATAAAGTGCATGATTCTAGGATAAATCAACTTGTGTGATTTTCAATTCTAAATTGGATTAGAGGGAAGGAACAAGGGCCACTCCTCCCCAATGTGAAGGGATAATTTCTTATTTATTTCATCTCTGTTATTCAACATTTATTTAAATTACTAGAATTTCATTGCTTTCAGTATTTTCAATTCTGAGTTCAGTAATCCCTTGTTTTATCAATAAAATTTGTTTCTTAATGAAATTTAGCATAGTATTTTATTGAGTTTGTTATTGAATAAGTATGAGCATAGTTTTTCACCATTTCCTTTGTTGCAAATAGTTGTGGACACCACCCTGGACTAAAAATCATGAGATAACTAAAGTGCAAGTACCAACAACACTTGTCATATGTTGTGTATGTAGAATAATGCAACCCTTGTCCCTTGTATGAATGTGCTAGATGTATGCCTTGTAGTTGCAAGCTTAGGTGATGAAAAATAATTTTTATAGTCCTTGGCCCTTGATTTAGAAGAAGTAACTAAGTATATATATGATTCCCTTGTTTGAATTTCATAATTGACAACTGAAAGGTTGAACCAAAGCATAAAAAGGTGGCCAAGAATTGAAAAGGACCAAAAAGAGTAAGAAGAAGATAAAGGACAAGCATGCCCGGAAGGGATAGGAGCGCTGGGTGATTCTTTACTAGCTAGGTGCTAGTGTCTAAGGCCATAAAAGATAAATTATTCAAGTGTTGGCAGAGTTGTAAGATGTGTAAGACTAGTAAAGTGTAAGAGATAAATCCATAAAAACACCAAAGGGAGTTGTTAAATACTAGTTTTATTGCTTAGGAATCATGAATAAATTATTATGCTTTAGGAACTAGAAATATACCCAAGTGCATAGATTTTATGTCTACACATACCAACCATGTTAATAAAATAAAAATCAGCACATACCTCATGTTGTCCCAACGTAACATGCATTTGGGAAAACCTCTTTCTGCATGAACTGGATCCACTATCTTCATCGTGAATCCCTTGAAGTCTTCTACCTTCAAATTCAATTATTCCACCAAGCACTCATCAATGAAATTATGAGTGGCTCCACCATCAATCAAAACTATAACTTTGTGCCCTTGTAGATCACCCTTCATATGGAATAAATGGTAACTAGGTGCTCCCTTCAAGGTATTAAGAGCAATATGATCAACCTTTTTCGAGACTCTCTTCCGACATACTTTCAAGCTTGGATTCATCAACGCCATTCTCATCAACTTCACAATCTAAAAATACTTCAATGTAATGTACTTTACCTTTACCCAAACACCGATGCCTGAGATTCCATGGATCCTTACATGAGAAGCAAAAATCTTCTTTCTAAGATTATTTCTAGATTCTCCTTCCTTGCTGGTTTTGGGAATCTCCTTGTGAGTATTTGGCATATTTTGTGAAGGATTCCTTGGCTGGTCCAAAGGAGGGTTTCTAGGCTATCCCAAGGATCTAGTTGGTTGTCCTCCACTTGAATTTTTCTTGGGATAACCATTGCTTGCTGTTGTTTTTGGGGAATCTCCTTCAAGATCCAAAGCCCTTTTTATTTCCTCTTGAAGAGACAAAGGATCAAAGGATCTAACCAAACCTTTAAGGGGTTGGATCAAACTCTCAATGAAAAGTACCACAAGTATCCTCTCTGAAACATTCATGATCATAATAGAAAGCCTCTGAAATTCAGTCACATACTCATCCACCATGCCTTGTTGTCTCAAGTGTGCAATCTCATGAAAGTGAACTTATGGATTAACTCTATCAAATCAATTAATGAGTCTTTGAAAAAACACATCATAGGAATGGAACCCATTACATCTTTGTGTTATCAAACCATGGAACCACCATTCATAAGAAACCCTTCAAGGTGAAGGGTTGCAAACTTGATATCATTATTCAAGGACAAATATGTATCAAGCTTTTGGATCTAAGCCATAGCTGTCCCTTTGGCTGATCCATCAAAGGTGGAGAAGGTCATCTTCACCAAAACATTTTATACCTCCTTCTCGCGACATATGTTGCTAGGATCAAGCATATACCTTCCTCTATTCACTCTAATGAATTTGGAAAGTGAAATGGCTTCAATAATCTCTCCTAGAAGAGCCATATACTCATCATAAATCATGGAAATATTTTTCCCCGTAGAGGCCCTTGCTCCAACATATGGAATAACTTCTTTCTATAGAAGAAAAATAGGCCTTGCGGCTTATCTCGTGGGATGATCCCATAGGTTGTTGTGTATCATTACCTCCGACCGAGCTACCATCACTGGTATGAACCTTAGGTTCAATTATCATTTAAAGAGATAGGAAAGGAAGTCCATTGTGTTCGTTAATATCTCTTGTCCCGTAATCAACTTATCAAATTTGGCTTCTTGAGGATCTTGATTAGCCATATTATCCTCTTCTCTTGGCTGATCTTCTTCCCTTCTTCTTTGGTAGTATAAATAACCCTTATTGCCCTCTTCCATGAAAACCTAGGCTAGGAAGGTCTAAGCTCACGATACTACTTTGTAGTGTTCCTTTTTGGGAAAAATTGAAGAATAAGGAATTAGCACAAATCCTTATTTTTAGACTAGCAAACTAAAAATAAATCCAGTTTAAATCAACGAGAACAAATCTAAAAATGGATGAAAACACTTGAAAATCCTCAAATAACTTTTCCAACATATAAATAAATATTTTAGGCATCAACCAAACCAAATTTTCAATATGAGAACTGATAGAAAACACTGTTGGAAATTAATTATAATCAACGAATTACAATTCTAATAAAAATTATGAAATGAGGGTTTACAAACCCCAAACTCCATAAAGAATTATTGATTTTATCCTTACAAATAACATTTGAAAAATTTGAATATGAAAGAA
This sequence comes from Taxus wallichiana var. yunnanensis, assembly GCA_018340775.1. NCBI lineage: Eukaryota > Viridiplantae > Streptophyta > Pinopsida > Cupressales > Taxaceae > Taxus > Taxus wallichiana. The sequence continues at coordinate 626,834,796 of CM031234.1, forward strand.
AATATTATATATGTTCCCTATAAGGCACCAAATAACACACTAGTGCAAGTCACTCCACCTAGGAGAGGCTCAACAATGCATGTAAAAATCTGAAAATGACTTCTCTTCTTCCAAATCTACAATATGCCTTCAAACCAATCAAGGATGGAGGGTTTTCGTCCCCCAACCAGCCACAAGAAGGGTTTTCATCCTTGCTGGAAAGAGCCACACACTTGGATTTCCACCGAGAGTGGAGAGAACAATGAGCAACAACCCAAAAGTCCAATTTAGAGAAAATGCGCCAAAAGTAGATGCTCCAAATGAAGTTTTCATCTCCTTTTATATCCCCAACTCTGGTGCCAAGGCCCAAAAGGACAAGGATGGCCCATATAAAGCTTATTTAATCCTGTAATGTTCCATTTAAGTGCATCAAACCCAATAGACCTACTAAAAAGAAGAGCGCACTAAATGGAAACATTAAAATTAAGAAAATAAAAGTGCAATGAGAGTACACTTCCTTTTTCAGCCCATTCCACTTAATTTCCATGGAAAAGGGAATGGAAAGAAGTCCACAATCATTCTCTCAAGTTGGAAAAGGGGACATTACACAACAGAAGAAAAATTCCTTAGTATTACATGATTACACCATTAATAAGGTAAGGAGATACATACTATTGTAAGCCATTGAGGATTTGGAAAAGAGATTAGGGACAAGAGGAAAAAATCAAGTAATGCCTTGCATAGTTGAAGAAACAAGCATTCAAAAAGGAGAGTGCACTTAATAATGATAACACTTGAGGTAAAAAGGTCATACAATCGATGAGGCCAAGGCCCAAGATTCAAAAAATAATGGTAAGGCCTTGAAATAATTGGGCACGTGGCTTGAAAATATAAGCAAACACTTACAATCGATGCTCAAAATTATAAGCGACACGAGGACCAACTACACCAAGAGGTGCCAATGTTTTTGAAGAGATAAAGAAGGGTTACTTGAGGGTGAGAAATCAAGCTAGTGTGGATTAATTTTGAGCCCCAATTTTGTTGAATAAAAATAGGATTTTGGCTAAGCATTCCTTTCCTCACTTCATAAAGATCTTCCTTTTGACACATACCTTTTGTTACTTTCCAAGTTTTGATAAATGTGTGCCTTCACGGTCTCAAAGGAACCCAAATCCACACATAAAAGGTATATATGAAGACTATGGGTTGACATGCAGGGTTTCAATAGGGTCTATAATGCTCATACACATGAAGGAATCGAGGTTATTTCAAAAAGGGTCCTCGTAAAAGAACTGGGTAGAGAACTCTAGTTAAAAGGAAGAACATGGAAATTCAATTGTTTATTTTAGGCATTGTGCATGTTAAGTAAAGATCATTATCACCCTACAACAAGGAAGAGATAGTTCATTAATGGAGCGGAGTCCCCAAAGAGTTAGAACCTTTATGCTAGGCACAAGGACAAGGTGTGGTGTATTTTTCATGTGCGCCACCCTCTTAACTTAGTGTTAAGGTTTTATAAGCATGGCTCATGGGCCAAGATGACTAATTTTAAACTAATGAAGGGAAATCCCATGTCAAGATATATACCCCCTCAAAGGGTTAACTTGTAAGGGGTGGATTAGTTAGTTAGTTTGGTTCCATTGGATACTAAGGTTTCTAAGAGTTTATTAATCCATTGTGGAATTAATAATGTTAAAAATAGTGTTGGCTACCCTTGTTTAATTCTAACAAAGGGCTGAGATATGAATTCTAAGATATTATCTTGGTGATTTTCATTGTAATAGGGAACATTGAGATATTATGGAAATGAAATAAAACGTTTTTATGGTCATCATATTTTTCTTTCATTAATTAAACATATATAATAATGGTATATAATTATATTTCAGCGAGTGTATAATTAGGGATTGTGTGTGATCATTATAAACCTTAGGAAGACAAAGTTATAAGAACTTCATCATTCATGCCAAACCCAATACAGAGACCAGTATTTTCCTTGTTCCTCATGTGAGTGCACCGAGAAGGTGTTTGGCATGATAAGACAAAGTGGGATTTACAAAAAAATGAAGTGTGTAATAGTGGGGAAGACTCATGCATGTGAGACCATTCTTAAGGGGTAAAATTAGGCATGCAATGCATATTTAGAATCACAACAATCCACTTCATGTATCAAATAATATTTCATCCTATTCCTAAATGGGCTCACCATCTAAGGATAAGCTTGACTAATGAATTTCTTTGAGGTGATGAATCTATCTATCGTACTTGCAATGGTCACATTTTCAAATGCACAAGTTACCTTAGTTGGCTTAGGGGACCAATTTATATGGACATTGTTCATACAAGTCACCTTTATAAACAAATGCACCCTTACTCATTAGGGAATTCTAGGGATTCCATATCCAAGAACACTCTAAGAAGAATTTTGAGCTCAATCATTGAAGTGTATCTCACATGTAGCACATTACAATGGGAAATGTTAATTTGAATACATTATCCTTTTCTACCCTAGATAATTATCATGAGCCAAGTTTGAATTCAAGTATCATTTCGAAGTGTTGAATGCCTAATTAGCGCTATATCCTTTTAACATTTTTACATAGTCTCACACACCTATCAAGAGCGAAAACTACATGGGTTTAAGGCCTCTTTGGAGTATTTCTATGTAGGTATTTCTCATTCATCACAAAGGTGTTGAGGAAGTTTGAATCACTTGTGTATTAACCCTTTTTAGGTCACGAGGAGAGTGAGGGTTTCAACATGAGAAGAATATATTTGCAGGTAAAAAAGAATGATAGTAAAAATCCATAAACAAATCTCATATCTAGAGACAATCACAACATGTGCCAAAATTAATTTACAATTCACAATAACAGAGAATAAATTTAGTAGCCTAGGACACATCCATTGGGTGAATCTATCCCAAGCAAGAAAACCCATCCAACACTCAATTCTAGGCTCTCATATTTTATAGACATCTTTACAAAACTTTGCACATAATCCTTGTCTAGTTTTAGATTTAGGCATAAAGATCATCTCTTGCATAATTTTAGGATTGTATTTCTATTTTTATTATTCTAAGTTATATTCACACATATATTGCAATATTCTCATTAGATTAACCCTAGTTTGATATTACAAATTTATGTATCTTATAATTTTCACGCTACTTTGTATTTATTTTTAGTCTAGGTAAATCAGCTAGGTAGCATTCTCAAGAGCTTGTCCTTTTAGCCTTACTATGATAATGTACACCTCTTTATTTATTTCATATTCTCCATTATTGTGGAAGACGGATTTTGTGTAAGTAAGACTTTTGGTACATGATTGTGTGTTTGGTTCATTGCATTAATAACATGTGTGTACTCTTTATAATCCTTGTAGCTATCTCTAGCATAGGATTGTCCCCCACACATAGTCTTAGATTATGTGGAGTAGATCACAATCACCCTAGTTCATTTGGGCATTTATCTACTATCTAGCTAATGAAGCATCGATTATTATTGAGGAATTTTATAAAATTTGCAATTGAAAGTTAGAGAAAGAAGGTATTGAGCATATACAAGCATTAAGAGAATTCAAGCATTCATTAAAGCACTAAAACTCATAGTAGAGACACATTGCATTATAATGGTTTGCATGGCTAAAAAAATATTGCATATAGTGTTTTTTTCCTAGTATTATATCAAACAAAGGGATGTGATAAGAATCAACTAAGTGGAACATAAATGCCCAAACCAGCACCCTTTTCTTTTGTAGGTTTGGAATAGTTGGTATCTCGATTAGGGTTAGAGGAAATAAGATTGATTTCTTGGCAATCGATTGAAGTTTGAGAAAACAAACTAGGGTTTATCAAAGGAAAAAATAGAAGAGTCTAATTGTTAGAGAAAATATGAATATGAGCACTTTTTCGAACATAGCTTTACCGTCCCGTGGATGAATTTTGATGATTTAGACAAATTCATTTATTTGTTTCAAGTTTTCTATTTTCTCTTTATCTACTATATAAACATAGATATGCAATATTGAGATATGTATTGTCAATATATGACAATTATTTCTTAATTATCAAGTAATCCAATTTCTTTCCACCTCTTATTTTCCTCTAATATATTATGAAATAATCATGCCTAATTTATTGATTAATATATGCCTTAGACAATTGATTTATTTATTTACATGTTTAATGTAAAATCTATTTGTGTGTAGCACACCAAATGGCACACATATCCCACTAATTGAGGGTTTCTAGTTGAGCAATATGAAACCATGTGGCACACATATCCCACTAATATGAATTTGGTTTATTTTCTTTTTATCTATTGTATTTGTACTATTATGTATTATTTGTTAACACTATTATGCTTCTATGTATCAAACATGTTAGTATTGTTTTGACCAACCAATGGGCTATTTAACACTCTTGAGTGTTATTTTTTTGTTGGTTGATTAACATTTCAATCCTACAAACATTTATGAAGTTTAAGTAGAATGATATGTAACTTTTGTCTTCAAAGTTACACTATATTCAACACAAATCTTTTTTTTAAGGAGATTTAATTTTTATTATTTTCATCCTTTATATGCACTTTCATGTGGGTAATTTTTTTGAAATAAATTATTTTTGACTAGTACTCACCTTTGCCTCTGCGCTATATTAATGTGTTATTTGAACAAATGTATAAGGATTTGAGTTGTAGAAACGATTCAAAAATCAATTGTTGAGGCATATCAGATTTATTACATAAAATTTATATTTAGAGATAATTGAACAAGAGTTTTTAGGAATTGTGAAGTAAAAGGAGAGGAGACTGAACAAATAAGTTACACGCTTATCCATCAACGGATTAACTCCTATTAATAATAAGAAGCCCACTTATATTGTTCTAATTACTTAAAATATTTAATCAGTACAGAATGTGGAAAGGAAAACTTGTGGTGATCAGAGTTCCATATTATCTCAACCGCTATACAAAAGCAACACAGAGTTCAACGGCAGAAGCATACAACTTAGACAAAGAAACTGATGAAATAAGAAAGATGTAAAATGATTGTCATGGATTTTGCAATTTTATTTTAATGAGATAGTATTATATTTTATTTTAAAAATTAAATATTACAGATAATTGAAAAAAAATCACTCTCTAAAGCTGTCAACTAGGGTATATAGCCTCACATGACCGTCAGCTGAACCAAGTAAACTTGTAATGAACCAATAAACTATGCACTAAGAGCCAAAAACCCAAGATTTGCTAGACCCGGTTAAACACCCTACTAGAAGTGAGATAAGTCATTTTCTTTGGGTATGAAATCCCAATCAATATTTGCATTGTTTTCTAAAACTCAAGAGCTTCAAAGTAATATTGATATAAATTTTATTAAGTATAGAAAACCACAGAAACCTTGAAAGGCAACAAAAGAGACCGCAGCCATGGATATATACAATGAAAGATGTAAGAATTTCATATAAATTATCAATGTCATTTGGGCAAGTGGTGCTTCAGTCCATGGCATTCGGTCATATGCAGCTTCAAGCCATGGAAGGAACCCATGTAATAAGCAACAGCCCTCTGCTTAAGCCTCTTCATTCTCCTCAACAACATCATTGTAAGAGGGTGAAGAAGTGCCTTCATCCTCGCAGGACATTTCTCATCATCACCCCTGCCCTTGTCTTCATGATAATATTTTCCATGATCTTCATCAGCTGTGTTATAATAATTATGGAGGGGATAGCTCTTTAGGAAGGCCCTTCTCTTGCTGTAACTGATCAATCCTCCTCTATCCTTCACATGAACCATGGGAGAATACCACTCTTCAATTTCTTCTTCTTCTTCTTCTACATGCATGCTCTCCATTGTTAATGCTAGCTTATGTTCGAGAGATTGGTAGTCAGTGTAATTCTTGAGTATTTATTGAACCAAGGGAGAGTACGCCTATTTAAAATTTTCCTTTTCTTCTGCATGCACGGCTCCCTTTTTAATATTTTTTAATATTTTCTTCTTCTGCATGCACGGTATCCATTGCTAATATTAGCTTGTGTTGTAGAGATTGATATTCAATGTAATTTTTGGGTATTTATTGTTCATAAGATGGAGTCAGGTATCTGTCAATCGTTGGCCTTTGTCTAAATGTTAACTAGGTTGAATAGTTGACTAGTTAATGTTATTTTTCAGTTATATGATATAATTAATGTAATATAGTAAAATTGGAGTCAATTTTTTTAATTGAGAAGTGTATTTTTATATAAATAATAGATATACAAATACAACCATATAAAAATTATGTGGAGAAAGTCACACTCTAAAATGTCAATCACATTGAGTCATATAGGTCTCAAGAAAGAGCCCAGATTACATCAAAATCACAATTGGGCTGCCGCACCTATGTGGTTAGTCGTGTGCCTCTTGATGCTTCTTTCTGTTGCCGCTTGCCACCTCGTTCACACCGCTCTCTTCCTTCACCCCGGGTTTCATTGACGACACTCACAAAGTCTTTGATCGACTTAATAATTTTAGTAACGTTGGATGAGTGGAGTTAAACATTGAGTTTATAATAGATACAATATTTCATTTTCTAGATTTTAAGGGAACACATTATATCTAATCTGGTATTCTCATTATTATGCTATAAATTTTATGACTATTTTTCTTAATTTTTTAATGTATATTACATTATATAAAAATAAGTTCGATATATTTGTAAGAGCCTTATCAAATACCTTAATATAATATAAAAGGCTACCACTCATGATATAAAATCTACACATGTATGGAAGTCTTCATGTAACATGTTTAGTTCAAATAAAATAGTCAGCAAAACACTACCACTCATGATATGAGATTTGCAAATGTATATGTACAAATTTGTAACAAGTTTGAAATGTAGAGATGGAACCTTTAAATGAAGTGGTTCATCTATATATCTACACTTACAAAATCAATCACACCCATTATCAACATCAACTACAAAAATAATAACTATCCCTCTAAAACAAATAACATATATCATTTGGTGTTCACATTACATTGTACACATGTGATTGCCAGTTATAAGAGCCTTATCAAATACCTTAATTTAATATTTAACGTAGACATACATTTACGAGTTACAAGCTAATTGACCCAAAATTTTACAGTTAAAGCAATTTTAAAAATACCCTAAATTTAATATTAAACAATAAACACACCCACTATTTAAGCTCTAACTACTTATAGGTCTTTAAAAACTAGTGTGCAAACAGCTCCGCCATCTACCACTAAAGAACATATGCTAAACAGCAACGACTATTTAATATCCTTGTTTTTAACCGATAATATTATATTCAATGCCCTTTGTCTTTTTCCAAGGTTTAGTATAATCGTTGTCTTTATCTGTACACAGGGACCTTGAATTCCTTTAATATGTTGTCACCTTTTTTCTGGGTATATAACTACAAAACTGACATCTTTGTCTCCTATTTCTTTTTCCAAGAATTTTTTTCAAAATTTCTAACCGTTGCAACTTCCTTCTCGAAGAATTGTTTTGTAAGTTTTTTTCCATTACCTCTGTCATTGTTATGATATTAGATTTCTTCTTTTTAACTGCATGGAGATTTTTCTCCTCTTATAGATATTACAAACCTTATCTGGCTAAGAATGGTCATAGGAGGACCGAGATTGTTTAATTTTTTAAAATATGAATATAGTTTATATTCAATTTTTTTGGAAACAGTGTTCAAGTTTTGGTTATTTAAAAGAAATTTTATTTAAAAATTAAACAATTTAATTATATTGTTTATGAAAGTTATTAATTGTAACATAAAAATATATAATTGAGTTATATTGGATTAATCTTATATTGTTAATAATAGTAAGATAAGGGTATTTCACAACATTCACTAAAATTTTGTCAATAAAGAAATTAGAGGGTGAGAAGCCTAAATTAATGAGTTATATTCACCATCTTCCCATTTGGTAAATTCTTTCATATTTATTTCTCGTTATCTAATGTTTTAATGAGAAATGAATATGATAACAATGAGGTGTATCTTTTGAATTATCGTTTATTCAACACACAAATACTCTATAGGAATTATTAGTGGTTTGCCCATTTAAATTGTTCTACTCAAATTTGAATATTTTAATGTCATAATGATGCAAGAGTATTTAGGTTCACTTGTAATTTTACATTAATTAAAAATATTTTAGATTAGAAATAAGTGAAGTCTAATTGTGTTCAAATTGTTGAAATTGTGCATAGGTTTTGTTAATAAATTTTGTGCAAGTCCCGTTATGCACCGTAGTCTTTATGTAGTTTTGCACTACCTGTGAGAGCACTTGTTTTTGTGTTGTTCTTTTGTGCCTACTTGGTAGTGAGCTAATGATTATAATGTTTTTTGCAAGTCTTCACATGCACAATTATTTATTTGTTTCATGGTTATTTGTGTTATATAGATATATCCATAAGAGTTCATTGACTTTTTGGTGTCTTGTAGAGTCCATAACATCCTTTAGAAGTTGATACATGCAAGTATTCTAATGTCACAACACAAAAGAGTGTTTGTTAGTAAAAATGGCAATACATGGGGAATGAAGGGCTAAAATGCATTGCGACATCTTCGTGTTACATATATACATCTTCAAATGAATGACACAATACTTTAAATGAATAGCATGAGGTTTGATCACTTAGAACAATATTGGGAGACTTCAAGTTTGTACACAAAGAATAACTTCTTTCGTGTGTTGTATCGTGTAAACCATTTTTAGTGGCATGCATTACCATTAAAGGTTCTTCTTTATGGTGCACACTTTCCATTGAAACCACAAATCCATCTAAGTTCATTTGAGCAAACACATAAAGATTCACTTGAAAATCTTGTGCACAAACTTATATGCAAGGTCATTGTATGTGATATTCGAGAAGCGTACTTGAATACAATTTTTTTGTTGTATAGAAGAAGATAATGATGAAGATTCACCTAATTCGTAACTAAAATTGTTAAACTAGCTCAAATGCATTAAGTTGTGTTGTGATTATAAATGCATTAAGGAACATCTATGTCTTATCTTGCATAGAGGATTGGAACATATTTAACGTTACATAGGTAGCTAGTAGCTTTGTGGAAATATTTTAAGTAGGCGAGTCTTCTGTATATAAACATGCCCCTGCACCATGTAAAAGAGAATTTTGACTAGAGAGGAGAGTGTTAACGAGAAGATAGATCATATAGGTAGCCTAGACTAGTCACTTCTGGGAGTTAGAGTTTTCAGAGAGATATATTTATATAGACCACAAGTTAGCAAGTAAAGATGTATGACCTAATATTAGTGCATATTTGTGAGATTTTTATGTGTGTGCGCATATTGTATGCCTAATATTGAAACAATAAAGATAAAGATTATGTTGAATTTTATTTCATATTCTACTATGTTTAATTATGGCTACATGTTCTAAGACATCGCTTAATTGAGACCCCTAACAATGACGACATAATTCGGTATCAAAGAAAGGTATTAGTCCTTGCATTTTGTTTCTTTCCATATTTGTGAATGTGGGTAGTAATCGTAGAAATATCCAAGAGATGGTTGGGTAGAAGGTGTAGAAGAATTTTGAATCTCTAAAGGAGGTTGATTTTGAAGGAATAGAAAATAAAGGAGGTTTTGACTACAAGAAGTCCTGGAAGAGACCGGGAGTTCCAAACTTGTTGATTTGATAGGATTTATGAGAGAGATATAATCCCATTTAAAGGATATGGAGACAATGCAACATTGACATTTTGTGGTAATGGAAGAAGGGAGCATGATACTAGATCCATAAAACAAGGGTCTAAGAACGAAGATGCAAAAGGTGGAGAAGAAGTTAAAGAGCATGAAGATATATTCTTGCAAGTTATTCCAATAATGAATAGAGTATCAAATTTGGACATAAGTTATTCTATAAATTTTATCCCCAAAGAACTCATTGCTCGTGGATCACTCACTTGAGAAATATTTTGAGTATGAAAACATGGAATAGCCCAAGTGAGTTAAGTTTTTGGCACAAATTTGAAAGGTCACATTTATAATTATGGTGAGAGCATGTGTAAAATGAAATATTATGTAAAGGAAAAGAGAACATTAAAACTTGTCCAATATATTCATCATGAAATTGAAGGATAAGTTCATCCTCGTGGACTATAACATGTGTTTGTTCAAGAAGCTTAAAACTTGAAATAAAGAAACATGAGTGCAAATGATTACATTGAATAGTTCTACATGTTAACCATTAGAGGAGGTCATGTTAAAGATGACACTAATAATATCTCAAGGTATATGAATGGATTGCGCATTACAATATAAGATGAATTTGGTTGATCTAATTATGATTTTTTGAATAATCTTGTCAATGTACATTGAAGGCGAAGGAAAAGCTATCGTAGAAGAAATAAGGAGAAATGTAAGGAAAAGGAAATTTCATGCATGGACATGGATCTGTAGGTGGAATCAATGAAGTATTATGTGTAAAAGTTAATGCCAATACTTTGCATTGAAATGGTACTAGTATGGAAAGAGGTAGACAATCATATGGATGAGGTAGAGGAAGTGAATTCCATGGTACATGTTATATATGTGGCAAAATTGGGCATAAATCATTTAAATGTCCATATGCACATTTAATGAAGTAAGAGGACTTGTGCAATTATGCATATCACACAATCTAAGGAGGGAAGTTTTCATCTATTCATAATATAAATATTTCATGATGAAAAGGTTTTTGTTGAAACGTGTGAAGGAGGAGAATATTCCTAGATAGAGAAAGAATTTGTTTAGGACAAATTCTAATTCAAGAGGAAATTTTTGCAAGGTAATTATGGACAAAGTGGTAGTACATATAATATTGTTTCCCAGAAATTGTAGATAAGATAGGTCTAAAGATAATTACATATCCAAATTTATTGGTTGCGACTTAGGGACATAAGACTCTGTAGAAATGAGAAATATCTAGTAAGTTTTTAATTTATTATTATATAAGGATCAATTAATTTGGGATTCAAGGTCCTACACATGATAAGTAAACAAAAGATGACTTTTCTAACTGTAATCTACATAGTACACGAAATGGAACACAAGATATAGACACGAGATTCACTTGGGAAAACCCTTTCGAGTAAATAAACACAACAAAATAACCTTGTATTATTGATTTAACTTTAATAAAATGTCTTACAAATACAATAGTATGACCTTCAAGGTACTATTATAGAATTAAATAGTCCATACACATAGAGATTACCACTAAAATCTAATATATTCAATATTGTCCATGTACTTCACCGTGCAACAATATCATATAACAAATATGTAGATTGTTACAACCGATTATGTAATTTACTCCTCACAGCTTAATATTATTTAAAGTAGTTACATGTTTTAAAACAACTTATGAATTCACAAAGAAGAGAAACTCGATATTCTCTATAATCGATGACCCAAGTTATCATTCATAATAATCATTCATCAAATATGTTGGTATGTTATCACCATGTTTATCAATACCTCTAGTTGAGAAGCCTACTCATACAAGTATTAAAATGCATCACCCATTAAACTCCAATATTGCACAAAAGCACTATGTACTAGAATACAACTCCCACTATGCATATATTCTTTGGTAGAATCCTACAAGTCAACACAATTTAATGCATAGAGTTTACATCCACATTTTACGAATTGCATATGATTCCCATGTCAATAAGGTATTTTTGGAAACACTTAAAATTGTCGCATGAGTGAGACTTATGAAGGAATCCAAAAATGAAAAGATCCTTCAACCCCACATGAATATTCAAACGTGGTTTTGTGGACATTTGGAAGTATATGAGTTAAATATGGGAGGATGATTAATGATCACAAATGACCAATGGTGAGTTTCTATTAAAAACCACTTGAGGGAAAATATCTCAAAGGAAATTGTAGAAGTACACTTTGGTAATATTCAAGATAATTTGAAATATATATAAAGGAGAGGAATGCCACAATATAAATAACTTTTGGCCGATACAGACATATGAGAGATAGGTTCATAGAGATATTTTAGGAGAGTGGGAGAGTTATTGGTCCGAGGGTCATAATAATGTATAGGAATTGTAGCATGTTATGGTTCCAAGGTCCGAATGTAAGAATGATGTAATATTACTATACTATAAGGATAATTTCATATGAATTATATGTGTCATTATATCATTGTTCATTTCTTGTGAAATATAATGAGGATCAAGGGTTTTGTGTACGTTTTGTTTTGTTTTGTGGATTTTTAATGATAATAATTTGCTAGATGAATGTTATGGTTGGGTGTTGTTTTCCTCATTGCAAGATCATATGCTTGGTTGTTTCTCTCATGTCACTCTACAACATTGTAGTGAATGTTTTCATTTACTATAATTTGGGTGAGACTTTTGGCACAATACAAGAAAGGTTAAGCTCTTTCACAATAAACTCACAGAGTGATGAGAACTAGTCCAACATTTTTCTTTCATTTCTAGAACCTTAATTTATTTTCCACGAGGAAGGATGAAGATCAGCTCTATAGTGCATGGGTTGGATGATAAAATCACACAATAATATATTGAGGCATGGTTTTATAACAAACCCTTAGAATTGGTAGTAAAGTTGAAAGATTTTGATCATTAAAGACCTAAAGTGTGGTTAGAGGAAAATATATAAAATTAATTGTATGAAGTGTTCTTTGTGTATTTTTCCCAACACTTATATGTATGGATTACAACTTTGACCACTAGAAGGAGACAAAATATTACAAATTCAAAGGGTTTGATGGATGTTATGCTTGAAAAATTAAGGGAATCTTATGAAGATGGGCTTGAAGATATGGATGTTTTATGGCATGGAACTTGGTGAAGTTACACATTAGAATTCACACTAACAATGTATTATTGTCCTAAACGGAAGAAATTTTAATGTTTGTAGGAAATGAGAGGGATATTCCATGCATAAATCAATTTATGGATAAAGATGCTCCTTTCTCGACCTCGAATTTGTGTGGGTGAACATGGATGGATGAATTTGTGTTGTGCATGGATAAATTAGTTTTAGGAAAAGTTTAGGATTTGGTGTAAAATTATGAGGAGATCTAATATTTGATCAAAAGATAACTAAGGTTAACATGGTATGCAAAAATCCAACAATAAGAACTAAAGCCGAGGGACTAGGATAGAAGTGTGGGGAAGTTGATCCTATAACATGTTAATAATACCTATGAAGGAAAAGGAGGGATGGGGTTGAATTTCAAGTTTGGGTGATCACCCTAGAGAGAATTAGGTGTTATAACACTGAAATTTATCAAATCAAAACATGGAGTACAAAATGATTGTGAAGAATATGTAGAATCATAAGAAGATCCTGAATGGAACCATTAACCAATTGATGTCAACACACAATATAATGTTTGTAGAAGGACACCATGATAAGATTTAGAAGGTGCTGATGGATTTGGGAGGGCTAAAAGTTTAAATGAAAATGATCCTTTTTCATACAATATTACATAGGAATTAGGGTAAGAAAGAATACTTCTTCACTAGAAAGGAGTAGGGATTTCTATACACTGATTGAAATCTTAAAGTGGAAAAAGAGAGTGTTTTGATGAGTAGTGGAGAACTAGGATTTGGGGTTTCAAGTCTTGCATACATAGTTGGTGAGTTTGTTGTCTCAGTTTCTTTACAAGTGGAATATATTGTGTCGATATCAATGGGATAGAAAACACAACTTATGGGAAGTGTTGTGATTTCTCCATTACATACTAGTGGAACCCACCCCATATTACAAAACCTATCTATGAATGTAAAAAGTCGACATAGCTTCAAGTTTTCTATCATGTAACTTTAAAGTTACCAAAATGCACTGGAGTGGAAGAAGCTACAAAGCACAAGTACCTTTGTCTTCCTAATTCCTTCATCTTATCCTTTCTTCTCTTCCCCCTCTCTCTCTCTCTTTCTCTTTCTTCTTGTTGCATAGTATCTTAACCAATCCCTTCACCATTTATACTCTTTCTTTTTCCATTTCCCTTTCTTTCTAATAAGTCTTTTCCATATTGCTTTTTCCTCATCTATGATCTTTCTCTTTTCTCTCACCTAGCCTCTTGACATTATTTCTCCTTTTATTTCTTCTTCCTTCTTTATAGGGATTCTTTCCACTTTTTTTTACCTTTTCTCTCTTACTCCTTTTTGTCTTCTTTCACTTTTACTGTCCTCTTCCTTAACAAATCGAAGGAGTTAACCTATCAAACTTCACAAAAACTTACAAAATAACAATCTTGTTAGCATAAATAACTTCACTTATAAATATCTTAGTGCTCGATACCGAATGATGTAGCGAAAAGGCACAAAAACTCATTCAAAACACAAGTTAGGTTCTTTTATATCAATCATACAAAATATTGGGAAGCTTCACAATGCAAGTCTTCAAAACAATGACTATAAGGACTGATTTCTTACTCCTTACCCATTTTAGCTCATCATTAAAGATAATATCAATTCAACCATGTACTATATGATCTTGTTTAGCCTCTTACTTGCTCATATGTCCATCAATCATGAAAATATAAGATCCTTTTATACTTTGCCATGTTTGAACTAATGCACAAAGATTGTCATTATGAACCCTTACTTACCATTCCAAGAACCTAGCTTGCTTTTCCAAGGAATCATACCCTCCTTCACTTCTAAAACACTTTATAAAAATTTATACCATCACATGTTAGGATACAAGAGTTAACTTATTTAGTTAGGTCTTCTATACCTCAATAAAAACTACTAGCCTCGAAATCATGTGAACATTATTTTCTTAAACAAGTTCAAAGACTCATGAGATTGTGAGCACATTTTCAACTCTCCTCCAAGTTTTAGACTCCAATTCACAATTTAATTACTTCAAACAAATTGGCACATGTCCGAATTAGGTCAATTAGGTCTTTAAGGGCTGATAACCTCAAATTTGGTCATATCTTTCTCTCACGTGTGAATATCCTGATAAAACTTTCCATACATCTTCTTAGGGGTATAAATACACTACATTGAATTTTTGTAAGAACCTAGTTGAGAAAACATAAACTATGGAGTTTTTAGAAATTTAATCTTAGATAGAGATTATTCATCGGCCGAGATCAAAATAATTTCATAACTTGAGAAAATATAAGTTTTAAGACCTGATTTCACTTGCAAAATTTATATTTTATGAGAATTTTTTTCCACTTTAGAATATAACTCTTGATAATGCATAGATTATTCATGAAAATAAGGTTTGTGTTCAAGACATACCCCAAAACTTTGTTTTCTTGATCGACAAACTTGAATCGTCACTACATGCATCTTCAATGTTTTTAGGATGTAAAATTTTCATTTACAACCCTTTAAAAAATTATATTCATGTTCACAACTCTCTTATATCCTTTGTTTAGTTTCTTAACTCATATTTTCCTTCACCTTGATTGTCGGCCTTCTAGTCCTCCATTTCCTATTTTTTGAGATAAAAATTCAAAACCCGGTTTCCCCATAACTAATACTCTATTTTTAGTACATTTGAAGAACTTAAAAATCCTTACTTTTACTATTTCACTATTTAATTTTGTATTATAGCAAACATATACATAAAATTCCATTAAAATTATTTTAAAATAAATTTTTAATAAAAAATTAAGAAAATTTTAAAATCAATGTTTATTTTCATCCTAATAATAAATTGATTTGAAAATGTTAATCCCGAACATTATAACACAATTTAACTCAAATTCTTTTTCTTTAATCTCATAATTTTGTTATATTACACTCCAATCCCTAATGCGTCCTTTATTCATTTTCAACAAAGTAATCTACCACTACTACTATCAGTGTCATAGCTAATAGTTGATTTTAATTAAAACCAAATTCTATGAGATGCAATTATTGGATCCTTTGAATCCTTTGAATCCTTTGAATTTATAAGGTATATAATAAACTCCCTTTAACTAACCCATAATACCTTTGTTCTATTACTCTAATACACCATAATTGTTTAAGGGGTCTATTTTCGAATTAAATAGAAGTATTAGGGCCTATGCACAAATATTGGGGGCCAAAAAGTGGACACAAATTTGATTTTAAGAAAAGTGCGAGTGTGTTCTGAATTATTTGATTTGGTTGTTAACAAACCTAAAATAGGAGCGTGTTATAATGCGCCCGCGTTCCTGTGTGCTATGTAGTGTATGTGGTTGAGACATGCTTCTATGTACAAATTTTATTTTAGTACATACTTCTATGGTTGAGACATACTTTAAATTTATTTTAGTAAATATAAGATGTTAGGGTCACTCTGCACCTTATGGAACTAGTCTCACAACTCCATCTGTCATGGTTTAGAAGATAGGGATAATTTTAGTGGTGAATATTCGTAATATGGCAAAAATTTCATTTTAGGAAAATTTGAAAAGGTGATTTTTTCGGAGTGGGTCGGTGTCTTGTTCGCCTAAAATTTACAGTATATATATTTTTTTTGGGGTCAGCTTCGCCTTCATTTGAAAACATCTCCTATAAAAACCTAGGTGATTCACGGTAGTATACTACGGTACTACCACAAGTAGCTTACCAAATTACCAATACCGTGAAGTTTGAACTCGCATACTCTTAAGCACCAGAGATTGTTGTTAGCTTGTTAGGGTTAGTTTTTGACGCGCGACATGATATAGTTGATGCGCGACAAAGAGGTATTACATATGTGCGACAAGGAGATATTGCAAACGCACGACAAGGGGGTAAGCAGTTGACATGTGAGAGAATAGAGTTGATGCGCGATAGAGACAGTGACGCCTTGTTGACGCATGACAGAGAGAGTTGACGTGCATGAAGGGCGAGTTGACGCGCGATGACACAACTAGAGTTGACGCGTGACAGAGCCAGTTGACACCTTGGTGACATGCGACAGAGATAGTTTTCACCTTGTTGATGCACGATAGGATAGTTGACGTGTTGTTGATGCATGACAAAGGGTTAGTTATTGACGCGCGACAGGATTACCATAGTTGATGCGTGACAATAATTTTGACTCTAACTCACTGAGTCGCTACTTGGTTCTTTTGCTGATGCAGACTCTGTTCAAAATAATGGAAGGTGCTAGTCCTAAGAATGTGAAGACCCTAAAAGTAACTAAGAAATCTTAGAAATCATTGTTCAAGTATTTTGGAAACTCTACTGATATAGATATTGAAAATACCAACAACCATATAGATGCCACCGAAAAATCAGAATACTGACTATGTGGAAGGTATTATTGAGGTGGACATGCATTCTACGCATAGTATCAAACAAATGACACCTATGATAATATGCCAGATCTTGAAGATATTCTTCCTATTGGGGTGCAACTAGAAGTGCATCAAGATATCACACATATAAATACTCAACAAAATGGAACACATAAATCAAATTCAAATTCTAGTTCACGAAAGAGGAAACTAGGTGATTGTGATATTGCTCAAAATTCTACTAAAAAAGTAAAACATTGAAAACGAACAAGAATATGTGGACCATTGGCAGGTCATACAAGTTTGATTGGGTAGCTAAATTTCTATTTATCAAACTTGTACAATCATCTAATTCTGAAGAGATCCCATCTGAATGTACATGTATAATATGTACGTGGAAATTGGGAAAGCAACAAAAATGCAAATGAAGTTGGACACTATAGAAAAACATTGTGGAAAACAATATTTGACTGTAATGGGGGGATGGCCAAAAAATCAAAACACACAGGTGGAAAACTGAAAAAGAATGCATGCATGTTAGATACGCAGTGATTATGAGGCAGAGCAAAAAAATAGACATCTCATGGAAAAGGGAGGAACGATCACATCGCAAATTGGTAAGATGAATCAAACAAATCTACATGCAAAACTCATACAATTCTCTACTTTATTTCACATACTAAAGAAAGGAAGACCGATTTTGGATTTCCTCGATTTCAAAGTTTTGTATCAATATAATGGAATGTTGAACGTACCTCAGTCTCATTGGTCTGAAAGTAGTGGATGGGAAATGGCAAAATGCCTTTCGATGATAGAGAAGGAAGATTTGAAAGAGAATGTAAAAAAATCAAATTTATCTCTTTTTCAATTGATGAAGTGACAAGCAGTCGACAACACTACATGGGTATGTATCCATGTCTATACTTTAGAAAATCATATAAGGACACCTCATCTGTTGGGTGTTATGAAAATGGTTGAAAACTATAATGCCGAAAACCTACATAAAATAGTTATTTCTCATTTGAAAGATATTGTTGGAATGACTGATTATGAAATTACTACGAAGTTGGTATGCGTCGGAGAAGATGGTGCATCTGTCATGCAGGGTCACCGAACAAGGTTATGTGTTAGATTACAAACAACAGTGGCCCCATATATGCTACCAATTCACTGTATGGCTCATAGAATGAATTTAGCGTATAAAATGGTAAGCAACCACAAAAATGTTGCTAAATTAGAAGACCTTATAAGAGAACTTCATGCCTATATGGTAAGCAGCCCAAAGTGATTTCTTGAGTTCCAAAATTTGCAATTGGAATTACAAATGGAAAAAAACTTTTTGAAAGATGTTGAGACTAGATGGATCTCTTTGTATGAACCTACATGCAGAGTTCGTGAGGAGTATCCTTTGTTGGTTGGTTTCATGCACAAATATCATGTCATGAAGTTGATAGGGTGAGGGACTTGTTGTTCCATTTAACTGATTTGGAGACATTTCTTACATTGGTTGGTATTCTTCCAATGTTGCAGGAGATCAATACACTGATGAAGCATGCACAGGGAGATTAATCTATATTGTGGATTTTATACAAATGAGAAAAATGGTATGTCAAAGTCTTGATATCTTGTATTGTTCCCAAGATAGTTTTGATACACCTGTTTTTGAGAATTGGAAAGCTTTATTAGATCTTAAAAATCCCAGTAACTATTTGAGATTTAATATCCATGATCACCTCTGCATCACTGTTAATGGGAGGGACATACCACTGCACATTTTGTAAAAACGTCAAGATATTACAGGATCGGAATGAGAAGATGTTCCCGTGACACGTAATCTCTTTGAGTCATTATAGTTGAAACAAGAATAAAGCTTAAAAAAATTTAGAATCCTTATCATCAAAAATTAGAGAATGTTTCTCCAAAGATAAAATTCTTGAAGCCATGGGTGTGATGAATCCTAATTTTTGGAATACTGAAGGTGGTCATGCTGACTTTGTAAGAAAGCATTTCCATAAATCCATGGGTACAATAATGGAACATTTCACAAAGACTTTAGAGTTCAAGGGTATGGAAATCAAAGGTATACTGAATGTTGATTTATTAAAATTTCAATCAACAAATTTTGCAACAACAATGAGGAACCAATATAAAAATTTAGATGAACCTTTTGAAAGTGGTGCTATTACAAGGCTATGGCGAGGAATCTATCAAAGTTCTATCTTACAAGAAGATATCAGTGAATATTTCAGATTATATGAGTTATGCCAAACAATGATTTTGGGGTCTGTGGAGGACGAAAGGGTTTTCAGTGCATTATCATTTATAAAATCAAAACTGAGAAACAAGTTGGATAAAAATCTGGAAAGTTGCATGAGGTGTTATGTATCTCGATACTCCATGGAAACCTTTCCTTTCGATAGAGCAATTATGCATTGGAATTCCCTTTGTGAAAGAAGAGGTGTGAATAATACAGCTACAAGTACAACTATTCCCAACATTGAGAGTGGAATTGGTGCATCGTCACACTCTACAGAAGAGAACATCGAGTTTGAAGAAGCTATTGATAATGGATTGTTTCAACTTTAAATAGGTATCTTCTTCACCTTAATCTTATTGTTTGTCACTTTAAATTTTTTTCAGCTCTTGTTATCATTAAAGATGTTACAGGTATATATATTTACATTTATTTAAATACAATTTTTTTTTTTTTTTTTAAAAACGTGGGTTGACATCCATCCGAGGAAGCTGGTACTTCTGGGACTGAAAAATGTCAAGACAACTCACCCATCTATCTACTAATCCATTTCTCGTGTTGAGTTTTCTTAAAACAAAGATCTAGCACATTACCAATGATGATTTCACAGCCATCTAAAACACTAGAGGTAAGTTAAACCCTATCATATCATCTTTCTTGATTTCTTACAATTATGTTTAATTTATTTTTTATATTTGCAAAATGCTTTGATATATTTTTTAAACTTTGTGGGATAAAATGACACAATTGAATTTTACAGAGGAAGATATTTCCATATTATACAATTCATAATCCACGATCCATTATACAATTCGTCATCCACGATCGTGCTAGAAGCTAAATCTACGTCCACATAAAATTCATCATCATCCATATATATCATATCATCATCATATCATTATCATAATCCTGACACTACAATTATTATTAAAACAATTATTTATCTATTTTAAATTTAAAGAAATGTCTCTGTCCTAACACATTCCATTTTTTAAAAACAATTCATGATCATATCATTACAAGTATATCCATTCTAATGTCATCTATATCCATTTTAACACATTCCATTTATTTATCATCTATATCCATTCTAATATCATCATGATCATATCATTACAAGTATAGAGAAGAAGAATTATCTTAAAACAAGTTTAAATGTCTAGAGAAGAAGAATTATCGTGCTTGAAGCTAAATCTACATCCACATAAAATTCATCATCATCCATATATATCATATCATTATCATAATCCTGACACTACAATTATTATTAAAACAATTATTTATCTATTTTGAATTTAAAGAAATGTCTCTATCCTAACACATTCCATTTTTTAAAACAATTATCCATTATCATCATTCATCATCATCTATATCCATTCTAATGTCATCATGATCATATCATTACAAGTATAGAGAAGAAGAATTATCTTAAAACAAGTTTAAATGTCTAGAGAAGAAGAATTATCATGCTTGAAGCTAAATCTACATCCACATACAATTCATGATAATCCAAGTAAACAAGAAACATACGTCATCATCCCTATCTAATGCAATCATCATTACAAGTAAACCAAAAAACATAAACTCCATATACAATCTAGAAATTCTATACATAATATATAGGAAGTTATAAAATTAAAGATTATATAGTATTTCAAATTTTCAAAGGCTATCAAATCCAGATAATAAAATTCAAATGCCATGACCACAACATTCAATGTTTCAAATTTTCAAATATAGACTCAATATTTCAAGTTTCCACACTCAATAATAAAAATTTTCAACCCTCTTTTTCTGTATCCATTTCAACTCCTGTGCTCCTTTCCCCAATGGTTTCTTCACCTGTGGTTGTACCCCTTTCCCCAACGGCAGAAATAACCCCAGAACTTATGAGATCTTCCGCAGCACTGTCTAGATTTTTTAAAATTCTTTCTTCTTGCTTTGTCGCATCTCCATGGGACAACAAATTTGGATCAGCTGCTGCCTTAGCTTTGAATAATATTTTAGGGTCGAAGCCGTGCTCTTTAATTATCCGCTTCAGTGTATTGTTTTGTTTGTTAACCAAAACAATATTTTCCTTCAAATTCTTCATGCGGATAAACTGTTCTTCATTGTTTCCAAGTGAACTTGGAAAACCTTTGCTTGACTCTTCAAATTTTCATATTTCAACTGCACAAAAAAAGTAATGTCAATTCAACATATTACTAAAATAAGAAAACTTTAAATTAACAAAAATTATTGTTTGAAAGTGATAATACTTACAACCGCTCTATCTCTCTCGCATTTGCAACTACTACCAAATCCTTTTCCTTAGACCATTTGTTAAAATATGCCTGGGCCTCAACACTAATATTTTCCAATTTGTTTAATGTCTTATCCAAAATGTCGTCTTTATAGTTGTTATACGTGACAGTCCCACTTCTTACTTGGGTAAGTAAGGAATCCATCTTCGTAGGTTGATTCTGGACTGCAGCGTATAAACTATCCCTTTGCCAATAATTTTCATAACGACTAATAATCTCATTGATAAGTACTTTAGCCCTTCTCTCCCATTCTATGAGCTGAATGATATGAGGTAGAATAAACTCACGACATGGATTGAAATCATAACCAATTAAGTTCTCCAAAGGAAAAGGTAGCAACTGTTCACCATCTGTATCTCGATGAAGATGATCTCGCTGGAGAGGTATGGGGGATTTCTTGTAGATCAACTACTACTTGTTTCTACCTTTGGGTGGCCTGATCCTGTTTGTGATAAAATTAATCAAGATTCAGACAAATAAATCTAAAGTGAAATGTAATTCAATATGGTAAAGTATGTTGAAATTAAAGTATACCTGCTTGGCCTTGAATCATCTCACGGGTATTGAAAAATCTAGTTGGGTCATTGCTATCAATGCCCAAGTAATCTTCATCTAAATTTATATTATTCAAAACTGATATGCCCATTGCACTAGGCAAGCCACCAAGTGAGAGGGTTGGAATTCGAAAGGAGGAGGCAATGTTTAGTGTCCCGCTAGGGGCCGGAGCAATTGGCATGCGTTTACCAATGTTCTTTTTTCTATTCCTCTGGTTGGCATTTTAAATATTATTGGTTGAGGGGGTCGGTGCCACTTTGTTTGAATAGAAGGAGGACTGCAATGTGCTGAAAAGTTCAAGAAAAAACATATGAAAAACTAGAAAACAATGCAAAAACTACGAAATTAAACGAAGTAGTATTCAAAACTTGTACCTTGTTGTTGAGGGGTAGCTTGTTGCGTGGTGCTAAGGGTGGCCATGTTGGAGTAGTAATTGGTGGTTGTTGAGAAGATATAAATGCATGCGACTGTACTGAGTGAGTTGGGGAAGATGGTTGAGTTTCCGAAACACACGTATGGTCCAAAGTCCCTGCAATGTCATCAACATTGAATTATATGTCAATTCAATTGGGTAAAATTTAAATTGGAAAATGAAAATACAAATTTGGAATTTGTAAATAATACATGAAAAGGTATTACTTCTCTAGTGTTTAACGAATTCAAACTATTGGGGGTTCGGAGAGGAGTGAGCTTCCATTTCAGATTGGGAATCTCCCAAAGCCTCAATGTGTTGTTGGCCTCTTCCTCTTGATAACGCCTTTTTTCGGGGAAGGGCTTCCATAAATCTTCTCTGCAAACAGTAAATTGTTAATACCTGTGCACAGTGTAATGTCGAAATACAAACTTAATATTTATACCTATTGTTCTTCAAATGGAATTGACAACTTCATCAACGCCTCATCAGTGCAAGTGGGAATTGGTTTTTCTTTTAAATTTAAAAGAGCCTCGTAATAAAGGCCAAGGAGATAGTTTGTGGAGTAAATGACAGGTTTTTCTGAAAGCTTTGCATTTGTTATGTCAGTTCTTATTTTTTTGGTTAAAAAGGTGCACTAATCAAATTTTTGTTTTGCGATAGTTACAACAATGTATGCAATGGCCCAGTTTGGTATATCTGTTTTCCGACCCTGCAAAACTATTCTGGATTGAAAAAGGAAATCATTGCAGCAAGAAAGTGGTGTGCAATTTCTTGCGTATCCACACCACACCTGGATTTATTGACATGAGCTGCAAATGCCAAAAACAATGGGAATTAATATAACATTAAATTGTATCACAATAAAAAATGAATAAAAATGACGAATGAAAATGAATTATACTTACAATCAACATGGAAACCGAACGTCGATTCAAGATATTTCTTATCATCTTCGATGAGTGTTGCCTTTGTTGTAACAAAGGGTAAATTTCTGAATGGAAGGCCCATAAACCGATGGATGTCAGTTACGTCGATACCAAATTGAAACAATCGGCCATCGTTCATAGTAACATAAAATAGGTCATCCTCTATATTATAAGACAAGAGAAGGTAGTTCAAAATATCTGGGTCTATTTCAAAATGGGGCATCTTAACGAGCCCACTAAACTCACATGCATCGATCAAATCTTTGTATTCGGAAGTCATCTATAAAATAGTTTGGATGTGGGGGCACAAAGGATTCCTATAGATGATCTTGGCCATGGATAGGACTGGATTTTCCTCTTGATTTTTGTCTTGAGGTTGCAGTTGGGATGCACTTGTAGTCGCCATTGTAGTTGTGCTTGAGTCTTTGAGAATGATGGATTCCTGTATACAAAAAAAATTGAGAGCCGGAAAGTGTAAACGTGAAAATGACCGACGGGAGGGTATTTATAGGACAAATCCAAGGTCAATGGTCCTTGTTGACGCGTGTCAACAAGGGTCATTAACACGTGTCAACAAGGACCATTGATGTACATCAACTACACTTATTGACGTGCGTCAATGGTCCTTGTTGACGCGCATCAACTACCCTTGTTGATGTGCGTTAATAAGGAGCATTGAAGCACGCGTCAACAAGGACCATTGACGCGTGCCAACTACCCTTGTTGATGTGCGTCAATGGTCCTTGTTGATGTGCGTTAATGACCCTTGTTGACACGCGTTAACAAGGGTCATTGACGCACATTAACAAGGACCATTAATGCCGTGTTGATGTGCGTCAACAAAGGTAGTTGATGCGTGTCAATAGCCCTTGTTGACATGCGTCAAAATGACATCAATGGTCCTCGTTAACGTGTGCCTATGAGGCATCGATGTCGAAAATTTGTTGTCTCTCTCGGCTCAAAAAAACCAGTGAAAATTTAGTTACGGAAAATGTCAAATTCACCTTTCGCTGAAACCGGTTCCGGGGATATTCGTGTCAATGGTCCTTGTTGACACGCATCAATGGTTCTTGTTGATGCACATTAATTACCTTTGTTGACGCTTGCGTCAACAAGGGTCATTGACACGCGTTAACAAGGACCATTGATATTGTGTTAATCGCGTCAACAAAGGTAGTTGATGCGCGTCAATAATAACTTGTTGATGCACATCAACATGACATCAATGGTCCTTGTTAATGCACACCTATGAGGTGTCAGTGTCTAAAAATCTATAGTCTCTCTGGCTCGAAAAACTTGGTGAAAATTTGGTTCTAGAAAACTGTCAAATTCACCTTTCGCTGAAACCGGTTTCGGGGATATTTGCCAGGTATTTTCCACCTCTAATTTTCTAGAGGTGTCTTAAAATGAACCCTGCCCTAAACACCCTTCTCAATCTCAAGGAGGTATGACAAGTTTGGTTAACATATATCCACTTGTATGGGGTTTCGTAGGAGAGGTATTTGTAATTATGGGAGGCTTTAAGGAGTTGCATCAACCGTGCCACAATAATAATTGTATTCTCATGAATAAACCTGACAGTGATTTGGTAATCTCAAAAACCCACTTATCATAATAATGGAAAATAAATCCAACTAATAACAATTAATCATCAATAAGTAAATCTGTGGTAGGACAATCAATGTCTACCACGTGCCACCTCCAAATTCCAAATTTCATTTTATTTAAATTTGCTTAAAGAAATGTTGGGGGGGAATGAACTCACCATTTTCTTCACACTTTTAGAGGTCCAGAATGTCAATTCAACCCAAATTTGGAAAATATGGAGAACTTGGAAATCCAAATTGCATTTATAAAGATAAGCTTGAAGTGAAGGAATGCATTTCGTAAGTAATTCCAATCAAAATTGTTTTCTTTTTTCTATTAATACCCGCTAAAACTAGCCTTGTTATTGCATCTTGATAAAAACAAGTTCCCAAGAGTCGAGGGAGCTTTTAAACTTATCACACAAGCATGGGGAGTTCTCTCGATAATACTATAATACTATAAAAGGCTACCAATGAATACCCTTAATTCTAGTTTCTACAAAAATTGATAATACCATATTATTAGGGCACAACCCCTATTTTTCTATGTACCTTCCCCACCAACCGACTACCCCAATTTATTAGACAAAAATACATTATATTTTTCACTCAATTTTTTTAATATGCATTTCCAAAATAGTCTAAATGGGAATAATTCATTCAAGTGTGGATTCCTTTCCTCAAAGTTCTTCATAATTAAGATGGTGAAATAATATCACTTGTGTTGAAAAGCATACTCAATCCTAGTTTTCTACCATCTTATTATTTCTTGGTTAAGAATCTAGACCACAAAAAACTAGGGTTCAAATTGAAATTTCCTTTGGCCCATCTCTCTAACCTACCCCCAATACCTGATTCAAAACATTAATAAATTAGAATGTCTACCGGTATATTGAATTTAATTTTATTAGACCTCAATATGAACCCACGTGCTAGGATATTGCCTAGCTAATGAACCCCCCGTGAATACTATAAAGGCTACCAATGATGCCATGACAAAAACCAACAAGGGCACAACCCACCTTCCACCAACCGAATTGCCTGACCATTGCCATTGCCATGCATTTCCAAAAATCTAAATGGGAATAATTATTCAAGTGTGGATTCCTTTCCTGAAACTTCCATATTTGATGACCACAACCACGAACCAAAACTTGAAATAAAAGCAGACCGAGGAACACAACCTGACCTGGGCCGGACCTAGACTAGCAATTCAAGAAGACTTATGAGGTTTAATTTTATTTTCCAAGATGCATTAATCCAATGTTGAGAATATATCTCCAAATGCAATGACATTTTGATTCAAACACTCGATGATTCATGAATGTCCAATCCTACCACAGACCCTAGTAGTCCTCGATCTTTGGATACATGGAGACACTCAAAATTGATTACTTGGCTTCCATTTATAATGATAGAGATATTTGTAAATTCATGTTATGACCTCTAAATCATTTTACATTTCAAGTTGTTGGGAAATCACATCGCTCCCTTCACTAGGATTGATGACTACTCCTATCTTTTTAAATGCGCTTTTGAAAGCATACATGGGTTTATCATAGAAGGAATTATCAATGAATAGAAGGTCACTAAGCCATAGGCTAGCTGACTCCCACTCAGAACTTAACAAGAAATATTTACTAGGTGATTGATAACCTCTGTGTGTTCTTGGCCATTCCCATGTTTTTATGCTTATTTTGTAAAAGAAGACTCAATGATGGTTCTAAGCACGAGACTAGGAAATATTGTCCTAACATTGTCATGCCCTCCTAGTCAAGTAGTCAGAAGCCATATTAGTCTTGTTGATACTTAGTACTAATTACCCATGAAATATAATTCTCCATATTTCATTTTCTTTTCTCATCTTCCACGTCATACTGAATAACCGATTTGACAGGGAGTTTCCCTCTTCGACGGTGATACACCGAATATGAATATGATCCTCGAGAGTCGACCCTCATCCAACCATAATACCAATATGAAATCCTTTATTGGTAATGTTGCACATGATTAAGGGTTGAGTGTTTAGGTTAAGGGTTTAGGGTTTAGGGTTTAAGGTTTATGGTTTAGGGAACTTAGGGATCAATGTTCATGGTTTAGGGTTTAGGTTTTAATGTTTAGTGTTTAGGGTTTAGTGTTTAGTGTTCATGGTTTAGGGTTAAGGGCTCAATAATTAGGGTTTAGGGTTTACGGTTTAGGGTTTAGAGCCTAGGGTTTAAGGTTTAGGTTTTAGGTTTAAGGTTTAGGGTCCATGATTTAGGGTTTAGGGCTCAGGGGTTAGGGTTTAGGATTTAGGGTTCAGTGTTTAGGGAACAAACACTCTAATGGTATTGATCTTCTGCACTTGATCTTCAGTCTATAGTAGTGATTACAAAGTGAAAACTGCTCTTGATCTTCTGCACTATAAGGATCGACAAACCTTATATATTACACATCTCTTCCAAACATGTTTCTCCCCACATATACTTGCACTATTGAATGTTTCTTGATCTTCTACATATAATTGTGCTATTTATAACACTCTTGGAGCTCTAAATATTTCACAAGCTATAGAAAAAAGGAGATAGTTGTATTGGGTAACATTTCTTTGTACTGAATTAATCTTGGATATCTGGCATTTCCATCCTTCAAAATATCAACAGATGAAAGGCATCAAATTGTGATGACTCTCTTTGAATGTTATGCCTACAAAGCAGATGAACCCTTTTTAGTTGAATACTCTCTGTCAATACTAATAAGAATGGGTAAGACACAGAACATTATAGTGAGTGAAATAGTTCCCATGCGATGTGAAAAAGAAGATAGCTCTATTGGGTAACATTTCTTTGTGCAAGCTTCCCACAGGGAAGGGGTTGTTTAGAAAAGGGTTGTACCAAAATTTTCTTGGATATCTGAAATTTTCATCCTTCAAAATTTTTGTATAAATTTCAATCATTCTCATTAGTGTCTTTTTTTAGAAGTCTTTCCAACAAGTATTTGTAGTGTTCAAGGTTTAAAATTTAGGGTTTTGGGTTTACAGTTTAGGATTTAGGGCTTGAGTTTAGGGTTCAAGGTTTAGGTTTTAAGGTTTAGGGTTTAAGGTTTAGGGCTTAGGGATTAAGGTTGAGTGTTTAGGGTATAGGTCTCAAGGTTCAGGGTTTAGGGTTCGGGTTTAGGGCTCAAAGTTTGGTAATTAGGATTTAGGTTTTAATGTTTAGGGTTTAGGGTTTCGATTTAGGGCTCAGGGCTTAGGGTTTAGGGCTTCGAGTTAAGGGTTGTTGGAGGAAATGAACTTGCCATTTTCTTCACACCTTCATAGGTCTAGAATGTCAATTCACCCCAAATTTGGCAAATATGGAGAACTTGGAAAGCCGATTGCATTTATAAAGATAAGCTCAAAGCAAAGGAATGCATTTCGTAAGTAATTCTAGTCAAATTTGTTTTCATTTTTTTGTTGATACCCGCTACAGACCAAGAACATGACCTAGACTGGAAATTTGAGAGGATTTATGAGGTTCAATTTTATTTTCCAAGATGCATTACTCCAACATTTGAGAATGTTTCTCCAGATGCAACGACATTCTGATTCAGACGCTCGATGATTCTTGAATGTCCAATCCTACCATAGACCCCAGTAGTCCTTGGATACAAGGAGACATCATTACTAAGACAAATCAGGGACTTTCAGGAAGAAGAGGTTCTTGTGAATATATAGTTTTGACACATCACATCACAGACCTTCATTAGGCTTGATGACTACCCCTATCTTTTTGAAGGCACTTTTGAAAGCATCCATGGGTTTATCATAGAAGGAATTATCAATGAATGGAAGGTCACTAAGCCATAGGCCAACTGAATCCTATTCAAAACTAAACAAGAAAGATTTACTAGGTGATTGATAACTCCTTTGTGTTCTTAGCCATACCCCTATTGCTATGTTTATTTTGCACAAACAGACTCAATGATGGTTCTAGGCATGAGACTAGGAAATATGGTCCTAATATTGTCATGGCCTCCTAGTCAAGTAGTCGAAGCCATATTAGTCTTGTTAATACTCAGTACTAATTACAAATGAAATCTAATTCTCCAGCATTCATTTTCTTTACTCATCTTCCACGTCATACTTTGAACGTCATCTTGAATAACCATTTTGACAGGGGAACTTACTTCTTCGACGACGATACATTGAATATGAATATGATCCTCAAAAGGGAGTTACACAGAAAGTTATCATTAAACCCTGAGCCCTAAACCCTAACCCTTAAACCCTAAATCCTAAACCCTTAACCTTAAACCCTAACCCCTAAATCATGTGCCCTAAACCCTAAACCCTAAATCCTAAATCATAAACCTTAAACCCAAAGCCCTAAACCCTAAACCCTGAGCCATAAACCCTAAACCATAAACCCTAATTCTTGATCCTTAAACCCTGAGCCCTGAGCCCTAAACATTTATTTTGGTACATAAAAGCATGCCACAAACACATATACCCCATAAAAATAAAACACGAGCACGTTATAGACGAGCGCGTTATAGCGTGCTCTCGTTTCACCTTGTTTTGGGTTTGAAATTCCCAATCCATAGGCTTGGATTTTCCTTGGATTACCAATCCAAAGGTTTGAACTGTTTCTGCGTGTTTAAAACCGTGTTTGACAAAAAAAAACATCAAAATTTCATGTGTGCACCCCAATATCTGTGCAAAACATAATATTCAAAATAAATTATACTATGATGTCAAGCTCAGTTTTACCTTGATGATGATATAATTATTTCTAAAATCTGATTAGTTTAAGGCTTTCATCGATATTTTGTTTTACTAGTGCCTTGTTTTCTTGCAAAAACCTATGCATACATTTTGGTGCACAATTTGTGATTTTTTCATCCAAATTAAAAAAGTTGGGTTTTTCTAAACTCCATTCTACACACACTCAAAAAAACTAAAAAATGACTTTTTTCTCAAAGTTATGGGGGTGCACACACAAATATTTCATTTTCGGGATATGTGCACTTTGAAAATTAATAAAAATTATACATTCATTCAAGAATTATGAAAAATTAATGGAACATTGTACATGGTCTTAGCTAACTTTCTACTAAAGGGATTTGAAAAAAAAAAAAAAAAAAGCTGAAAAAATGGGGGTGCACACACAATAGGTTCTTATATTTTTGACACAAAAATAGACATAATTTGTGTGCACACCACATTTGACCCTCTTAATCTCAACCATTTAAAAAAATAGTAGTTTAGAAACTAGATTCGAGATCTATGATACTTATTATTATCACTTTGTCAAATTTTGAGCATAGGCATGCCAAATTATTCGATGAAGTTCAGGTTTTGCTGATTTCAGGAAAAAGGTGTCCCTTTTTGACCCCCTTTTTGTCCCCCATATTTGTGCACTTACCCATTATGATAATTAGATAATAATATTGAGGTTGATGTGAAATGTTGTATGAAGTTTCCCCTCCACTATTATGCATTTTTACTATTGGAACTACCCATTATATTAAAAAATATATATGAGAGTTACAAGAGAGCGGGGCGACAGAATACTCATTGTCCCACCAAAAACCACGAGGACAACACAAAAGGCCCAAAGGGTTAGTAGAGAATGCCACGAGGGAAAACACATGAACTACATAAAACTATATAACATTAAGCACATGTTGTTGCTCTGGGAGGAGGAAGATCATCCCGAGGAGGGATGAAAGCTCCACTTGCTCACCAAGGAGGTTCAACTTGTTAGCTATGCTAATCAAGCAATTGGATTTGTAGAGGTACCATAATTCCCCAACCAGGGGCTGGCGAACCAGTAAAATTCTGAACTTGATGTGAAGGAGAGGCCCAGTGTGGAGAACCTACCACCGCCTTCCCCCGCGGAGGACTCTAGCGCATCTTGAAGAGGACGAAGTCGAAGGAGACCCCAAGGAGAGGCGGAGTGGTGACTGTAAGCGTGTCATCTACAATGCGGTCCTTATAGAAGTGGCTGGTGTGGCGGAGAAGGCCGAGGTAGCGATAGTAAAGGGTTAGGAGGGACCCGACCCATCGTATAAGGAGAACTCCCCAATGAGCGAGCAATTCCTCGCAAATGGGAAAACTCTAGAGTAGCTTTTTCAGGTTGAGCTTGAATCTATAAGTGCACAAAAGAAAAATAGTCACTTTACCATTATACTTTTTTAAAAACAAACTAAACCATCATTAATGTTGTATGAATTTTTTCCCAAGTGAGTATGTTTTGTACCGGGAGGATTATTTCCTCCCAGTACAAACCATATGCAAAAATTCAATTTTCTATAGTATTTTTAATGCAAGCTCCAATGCGACATGGATGGCTTTAATTCACCACCCCATCATTTATATTTCACTGATATAATACTTTTGTATAAATGTCTTTTACGGAGATTTGGAAAATAAAGAAAGTTACAACAAATAAAGATGGAATGTTACAATAATTAAGAGTAAAAATTTCTTGCAAAGATGAAAACATCAAGGTATTTTTTAGATGCAAAATATTGATGATGTGATGTGGATGAGGAAAATATATCTACCAATATATTGAGAAGTTCGTAATTGCATTATGATTGCTATTTATTATCGAGCTTCCCAATTGAATTTCTAGAGTAACTTTACATTTGTTTCGTATGTATCGGTCAACCTTGTAACTCATGTGTAATGGCTAGTTATATACATCAACAAGTTATCACAAATTTTATTTCTATTGTGTATTCATTAACTTTGTCTATTTATATTGACTAATCTAAATGTAGATTTCATTTGTAGTGATAATATTATGGTAATCGTAAAAAATTAAAATGAAATAAATCTAAAAAAATCTATAATTATTTAGCCAAAAAGCACATTTTAAGTTGTTACACTAAAAATAGAAACGTGGTAGTTGTTTATACATTATATGAATGTTATATTATATAGTTTCCCATTATTATATAAAAGTTATAAATTTTATATATTAAAAATATTGATATCCTAAATGGCGATTTCATTTGTAATGATAATTGTTGGCCATTGTGGGTTTTTTTGTCATTGATGTCAGCCCCAATTGATGGCAAATGGTGTCATGCAGCCATGTGAGTCCCCATATGATCTTATTCTGTTGTCATGCATGTTGTTTAAGTGGTTTGTTGAGTTCAATTATGTCTTGCGCATGGTTGGGTATGCAAAATCATGGTTTGAGTCCTCCCGAGTTGTTTGGAGTTTTTAACGAGGTAATACATGGTCCATATGATATGTCATGGGTTTATATGAGTCTGCATGAGGTCGGTATGGTCGAGTCACGGTTGAGTCAGTCATTTTAGGCATGTT
This sequence comes from Taxus wallichiana var. yunnanensis, assembly GCA_018340775.1. NCBI lineage: Eukaryota > Viridiplantae > Streptophyta > Pinopsida > Cupressales > Taxaceae > Taxus > Taxus wallichiana. Next base: position 626,867,361 of record CM031234.1, read on the forward strand.
TCTAGCCCTAAAGCATCCGTAATGAGGTAGAGGTATGAGATTTGGACAAGATATTTTATCTTGGAGAATGGTTACAACATGGTGGTAGTGTACCTAAGGTTTTTGATGATTTTCAAGGTTGTATTAAGTGATTCAATGCATATTTGAGGTCCTTGGGAAGCTACAGGTGATAAACAAGCAATTTAGCTTAGGTAAATGAGATTGGATAGAGAGTTTGAGATGTACTTGAGATAAGTGGTGACTTTGAGAAGTTAGATGACTTTTCATGGTGATTCATGCCAAGTTTCAAGTCATTATGCTGAATATTTTGAAGATATGCAAGTTTTGGAAAAACCGGGTAAGTTGCAATGTGATTTTCAAGTAAAGTTGGACTTTCTGATGCTCATTGTGAATTGTATGCTTTATATGGGGACTTGATTTCTTAGGAATAACCTATTAGGTAATTTATTAAGATTTCAAAAATAATGAGGTGGTTTGACATCACGTTTTTAAGAATGATCGTTAAGAAGCTAAGTTGGTCTAAAACCCTAGCTAAACCTTATCTAGGAGCGGTTGTCAAAAGAAGGTGAATTGTGATCCAGTTTTGATTACTTCATAAAATTTGATGATTGGATGTTGTATAGGAGTCTTCCAAATTTCAAGAAAGGTATGTTTGATCATGTGACCATATGTGGGCCCCACCAAAAATGCTTGTTTCTGAAGAGTTTCGGTTTAAGGAGTAAGTTACCGAATGTGGTATGGACTAAATTGTCATTATAGAATACATGTGAGTTTTTATAGATTTCCAAAAAATTTCAAATAAATTTCATGTAGGTTCATAAGGTTTTGAGGTCCAAATAGGTTGGTGGTCAAAGGGCGCTTTGGGATCTCAAAAAGCATTATTCAGTGTTTTGGCCAAAAGTTGAGCTATAGGTGGAATTTTGAGGTGATTCAAATAGTGTTGGAAAGAAGATTCAAATTAATTTCCATTAATATATGTATTATCTCTTGATGAGGTGATTTGATAGGGTTTCCATGGCAATCTTTTAGTAATAAGGTTTTTGGAAGTACAAGACAACATCTGTTTTGATGAAAGTTTGAGATTGTTTGAAGCATAATATGGATTGGGTGATGATTCATATCACCTGGAATATTAATAGGGATGAATTTTTCATCTAATAAATCTATTTTATAGTCTTGAATGTTTACAAAAATGGTTTTATGAGCTAACCTTCAGAAACAACATTTTTGGAAGTTTGATTTGCTGAATACAAACATTGTTGTGGTTTGAAGTGAGAGATGTTTCATGACTTATAAATTTATTATAAGTGTTATATAGGTTATAAAGTTCATTTTTAATGGTTACATGGCATGTTTTCATTTAGGGTGATTGATTTGGTGATCAGATGAAGTTTCCAGGGTGTTGAAGGGTGCAAGAAACAATCAAGTTTTGAGAATTCTAAAGAGAACTAGGCCCTAAAATGAAATAATTTGATTGGTTGATATTAATTGCGACCATGTATGGATGTTTAATGGTGTTTTACTTATATTTAAGGGTTAATGGGTCATGAAAAAGTATGGTACTAATGTTAGGGCATTTTTAAGAATGTGCCCATAGGGTTTTGAGCCATTTTTGGCACATGTGATGAGAGTTTTGGCTAGGCTGACCTACTTAGGTCATATGTGACTATTGTAATTTGAACTTATGAATGTAATGAAGGTGTATGGGTTACATTTATCATGAATTACCAACCTATTTTGGTTTGGAAGGAAGGAAAACATATAAAAGTGAAGTTTTGGCTCATTTAGTGAGCTAAATTAATGATCTCCATCGCTTATGGCAGTATCAATTTTTAGAGAACAACATCTTCAGGTGGCTGATTCTATGTTTGGTCATCTTTATAGGGTTGTAGCATCCTCGTGGATTGGGTGGTTCACTAAATTAGGGGTTGGTGCTCTACTAAACTAGGGGTTGGTGCTCCTTATGTAGTTGGTGCTACACTAAATTAATTTTCTTTGAGTAATATAAGTAGATTCTAGGCCACACTACTCCCCACTTTGCAAACTTTACTTTCTTGTTGTTTTGGATGTTCTTACATATTTTAATAAGCTCGCATAATCATGGATGTTGTATAATCAATCTAATGGATGCATGTATGAGTGGCAAATGAAAATAAAAAAAAATTAGGACTGATTCATCCCCCGCCCCCTCTTAGTCCCTTATGCTTCTAATAGTTGGTATCAAAGCATGTCCTTGCAGAAGTTTGACAACTTGAAGGAAACCGTAGAAGAATGTTATGTTTGAAGCAAATCGAAAAGAGAATCAGGAATTGAAAGCCATGGCCAAGAAGGATGAAGAAACCATAAAAGATCTCAAGAGTCAGTTGGAGAAGGTCATTTTAGATTTGAGCACAAAGGAAGAGGAATGTGAAAGACTAAGAAACAAGCCCTGTGAGGTGTGTGTGCATGGACAAGTTGAATTCAAAGAGGTGGTATTTAATCTACAAGAAGATTTGGTATTTCATAGGATGGAGAACATCATATTGAAGGCTGAAATCAAAGATATGTCTGCAACACTCAAGGCCAAAGATGAAGAGTTTATCAAGCTTAGAGAAGAGAATCAAACCCTAAAGATCAAGGAAGTTGAGAAGCCTATTCTTGCAGATCTAGTAGTTGGTCCTAGCTCTAAAGGAGGTGATTTTGATGGTTTTCATGACAAGGTCTATTCAATGCCTAATCCTACTAGACAGCCAAATGAAATTAGGTATGAAAAGTTTCATGGTTATTGTTATGCTTGTAATGGTTATGGTCATAGAGCAAGGGATTGTAGGAAGTTTTTCAGTTGTGAGTACTCTTAGAGAAATGGAATAGGATAAAAAAGTGATCAGTCAAGTGGGAAACATGAGGTTACTTGCTACAAGTGTCATCTAAAGGGTCATGTTGCAAAGTTTTGTAAGGTGAAGGAAGTGTGGATACCAAAATCAGTCCTAGGAGAATCTGTTTCAGTCAAAGTAAATAATCAAGAGGCAAGCAAGGAGAGTTCAAGTCTAAACAAAGATGGAAAGAAACCTATTCATATAAGAGAGATCAAGAAGATTGATTCAAGAGTTGAAGTGAAGCACTCTTCTATGTTTGACAAGCTAAAGAGTTTAGGAGTTTGGGACACTTCCAAATCTATAAGGTATGGAAAATGAATCCTCCCTTGCATTATTGAGTTCTAGCAATTATTAGGCATCTGGTTTGAGAGTTCTTGTGTACTCTCCTTATGTAAAGTCAATCAAGAAGTCATGTGAATGATCTTTAAGTTTGATGTGTCTATATCTATGCACTTCATGTTTGGGCGTCTCTATATATTCTAAGTTATCAATGTTGCATCAAAGTTATTAGTCTATCATCTCTGTGTTTGTTAATCAATCTCTGTCTTGTTGTCTTCCATGAAGTGTCATCAATGTGTTAAGGACTGAAATTTCTCTTGTGTGGCTTGGCATGTCTCGATTATGAGTATTTGAGTCTGATTGGTCAAGGAATGTACATGAGTAAATGTGGTGATGAATATGTTTGGGTCTGTGTTCTATGTTCTTGAAAATCATTGAACTTGGATATCTCAAAGAAGTTATTTGACTTGATGATCAACTTGTTTGATCTCTGTCAAAAAGTGTGTTAATGGGTTTCTTGCTATATAAAAGTGTATAAAGTTTTTCATCAACATATCAAAAGGTATATGTCTTGAGTCCATGTCTAAAGGTCAGTGAAGTACAACTTGTGTCGGGACCTAAGTCTCCAAAGTTCGAATATAATGTCATTTGTAGCTCTTCAAAAGGTCATGTTGTAATGAAAAGTTTTGAGTATCTGTCATTAGTCTTATAGGTTGTAGTGTGTCATCTCGGTATTTGAAGTTCTTATGCTCTGTTAAATTCTTTATAGGTTCTAGAGCATGGAAATTCTATATATGGTCTAAATTATGAATAATTTGTGTATCTTTATGAGAGTTGAATCTCAAAATTTTGTCAAGATTTGTATAGCCACAATTGACTATAGATATGTATGCACAATGAGTATTTTATTACAAAAAAATGACTAAGAAACAATAATTTAGAGGTTTGAGTGTGCCTTCATGTGTATAGAGTCTTGGTGATGGTGTGTGAAGAATGTGTAGGTGACTTCACTTGGTTAAAAGTTTTCCAAATTCTACATGTACTACTATGTCCTTAAAATTAAGAACTTGTGTTCCACAAGGCGAGATGGTGGCAATGCCGATTTGTGGTCTACATCTGTCTCAAAGTACAATCAAACTCGAAGGGTTTATGAAATGAAAACCTAGACAAACCCCAAAAAATCAATATCACATAAAAGCATATGAAAAAGTCTCTTAGTCGGTATATGACTATAAAGCATGTAAATGCTCTAGAGATTTGAAGAATATTTCTTGAGCAAAATGGTTTGTATACTTGAATTGACTGTGAAGTGGTATACCGGAAATGGGAGTTACAAGAATGGAGATCCACATGTATAGTATATGACTGTGTGTAGTGTAAGTTCATGAAGATCGTGTACATGAAGAAAGGAGGAAGAGTAGTGTTTCATACCCAAGTCAATTTTTTCTAGGTTATCATCACGAAGGTAATAGGAAATGCAAGCTACGGTGAACTAAAAGGCTCTAAATTATAAGAAGGATGTATGAGCAGCGGTTTGCTTGAAATATTTGAAAGATTGTATAACATATTAGTACGGTGTTGAGTTTGAACTTTTCATCAATGAAAGATGCCCAAAATGTGTTTTCTCAAGACCGAGATTTTATAGTGGACAAAGGACATTAGGGCAACCTACAAGTATGTTGATGTTATTGAAGGTGTCATGTACTCAATCATCATTAATTGTATTGTCATAAATGCATTAAAGAGTGTAAAGGCAAGTAGTGTCCTTGATCAAGTATGTGAAGCATGGTCGACAGTGCCTAAGATTATGAAAACAAAGAACTCTAAATGTTATAACGGTGAGTCTAATGGATATTGCAAGGTTACAAGCCAAGGTAACAATTGATCATGTTTTAAGGTTACGTGAAACAAGATGTTGGAGAATGTGAAAAGGTACATGATGACAATGAGGAGGTGACTATGACCATGTTATGACAATTGTCTTAAGGTTTGTGGCTTCATGATCACAAAAAGGTGGTGTGCCAATGCAAATCAAGGTTATCATGTTTAATTGAGAAGTTTTTAAGGTTCTTACCAGTTCTCAATGCTTGACAACTCGTAAAAAGTGAATAAGGAGGTTTGATCTTAGCTAAATCCTTGAATTCTTTGTGTCTAAAATAGAGTTCCAGTAGTTGTCCTTCATAAAGAGGTGAATGATGGGAAAGTGAAATGAATTCTTGAATAGTTGCATATTTTCTCTTGTTAAAATGTAAAAGTGTCTAAAACATGTTTGAATATAAAGATTGTTGATGGTTGCTCGAGAGGGTTATGTGTTGCAGGTTGTTACAATGCCATTCAATGTAAGAATACAAAGGTCATCAAGTTTGTAGAAGACTATTAGGACAGGGGAGTTCTCTCTAATCTCAAATCAAGTGTGATAGTTAGCAAGATGGCCTGATTTGGAAAAGAATGTTGATGTTAGACTAAGTGGATTCCAAAGGAAAGCAAGTCGTGGTTCAAACAAAACTATCAAGTTTAAAAGAAGTTGAAATCACCGAGAATACGATTCGGGAATGTTATAAGAGTTCTTCTCATCTTCAAAGCATATAATTAAGGTAAGAGTCCTGACTCTTTGTAGTTTTAGTTAGATAAAGAGTGTATATTTTCAGAAAGAGCTATAAGGGATTGAATTACGATGATTGTGGGCCTCTAGAAGCCTATGAAGATTGTCAAAAATGCAATCAAGGTGTAGTTCAAAGACAAAGGTCTTAAAGTGGATTTGTAAGCCTGGAATTCAGAATTTGTGGTCCTAAGCATGGAATTGAACTTTGAATGAAGGCCAAAATATGAAAAATATAGCTATGAGGGAGCTATTTTTCAACTCTCATCGAGTTCGAGAGGCTCATTTGCTCGAAGGAGTAAAAAAACCAATACCAATACTGTCCCGGGGAGCATTCTCGAGTCAAGTAAGTTGGTTTTTGCATTGTTGTACTTGTTTCTAGTTGCGTGTTGTCATTTTTTATGAAATGGAGTCATTATAGCCTTTGTCATAAATGGAAAAGGGGAGAAAATCTCATATAGGTGTGTTTGTCATTTGGTTGCCATCAATGTTTCTAAATGATGGTTGTCATCAATGACAAAGGGGGAGATTGTTGGCCATTGTGGGTTTGTGTTGTCATTGATGTCACCCCATTGATGGAAAAGGGTTTTACGCAGCCATGTGAGTCTCCATATGATGTTATTCTGTTGTCATGCATGTTGTTTAAGTAGTTTGTTGAGTTCGGCTATGTCTGGCACATGGTTGGGTATGTAAAATCATGGTTTAAGTCCTCCCCAATTGTTTGGAGTTTTTAATGAGGTCATAAATGTTCCATATGATGTGTCATGGGTTTATATGAGTCTGCATGAGGTCAGCATGGTCGGTCATGGTTGAGTCAGTCATTTCGGGCTTGTTTCTAGCATAGAGCATCCGTAATGAGGTAGAGGTATGAGATTTGGACAATATATTTTCTCTTGGAGAATGGTTACAACATGGTGGTAGTGTACCTGAGGTTTTTATGATTTTCAAGGTTGTATTCAAAGTGATTCAAAGGATATTTGAGGTCATTGGGAAGCTACATGTGATAAACAAGCAATTTAGCTCATGTAAATGAGATTGGATAGAGAGTTTGAGATGTATTTGAGATATATGGTGACTTTGAGAAGTTATAAGATGTTGTCATGGTGCTTCTTTCCAAGTTTCAAGTTAGTATGTTTAAGAGTTTTGAATATATGCAAGTTTTGGCAAAACAGGGTAAGTTGCAATGTGATTTTCAAGCAAAGTTGGACCTTCTGATGCTCATTGTGAACTGTATGATTTGCATGGGGACCTGAGATATTAGGAATAGCTTCTTAGGTAAGTTATGAATATTTCAAAAAAATAATGAGGTGGTTTGATCGTCATGTTTTTAAGAATGATCGTTCGTGGTTAAGTTGGTCTAAATCCCTAACTAAACCTTAACTAGGAGCAATTGTCAAAAGAAGGTGAATTGTGGCCCATTTTTGATTACTTCATCAAATTTTATGATTAGATGTTGTAGAGGACTCTTCATCATATACAGAAAGGTATGTTTGAGCATGTAACCATATGTGGGCCCCACCAAAAATGCTTATTTCTGAAGAGTTTTAGTTTGAGGAGAAAGTTGCCAAATGAGGTATGGACTAAATTATCATTATAGAATACATGTGAGTTGTTATATATTTACATGGAGGATTATCAAGTTCATAAAGGTTCATAAGGTTTTGAGGTCCAAATAGGTTGAATGGTCAACGGGCAATTTTGGGATCTCAAAAAATGTGTTCAGTGGTTTGGCCATAACTTGAGCTACAGGTGGAATTTTGAGGTGATTCAAGTTGTGTTGGAAATTAGATTCAAATATATTTACAGTGATATATTTATTAGCACTTGATGATGTGATTTTATATGGTTTCAATGGAAATATTTTAGTGAGAAGGTTTTTGGCAGTTTAGGACAACATTTGTTTTGATGAAAGTTTGAGATTGTTTGAAGCATGAGATGGATTGGATGATGATTCATATCACCTATAATGTGAAGAGGAATTAATTTGGAATCCAATGAATCCATTTTTAGTCTTGAATACTTTCAAAAATAGTTTTATGAGCTAACCTTTGGAGACAGATTTTTTGGTAGGTTGATTTGGTGAATACAAAACTTGTGGTTTGAAGTGAGAGATGTTTCATGACTTCTAACATGCTTAGAAGTGTTCTAAAGGTACTGATTTTTTTTTTTTTGAGTGGTTACATGGCATGTTTTTATTTAGTGTGAGTGTTTTGGTGATCAGATGACGTTTCGAGGGTGTTGAAGGGTACATGAAACAACTGTTTTGAGAATTGTAAAGAGAACTAGGCCCCGAAATGAAATAATTTGATTAGTTGATATTAATTGTTAATATGTATGGATTTTTAATGGTGTTTAAGCATATGTAAGGGTTCATGGGTTATGACAAAGCATGGTACTAATGTTAGGGCATTTTTAAGAATGTGCCCATAGGGTTTTGAGCCATTTTTGGCACATGTGATGAGAGTTTTGGCTCGGCTTGCCTACTTGAGTCATATGTGACTGTTGTAATTTGAATTTATGAATGTAATGAAGGTGTATGGGTTGCATTTATCATGAAGGACCGACCTATTTTGGTTTGGAAGGAAAACATATAAAAGTGAAGTTTTGGCTCATTTAGTGAGCTAGTCATGCAAAGAGGGAGTAGCGACCTGAGGGGTATTGTTTGCAGTATGGAGGCATTTATTAAAGGAAGATAAAGAGAATGATAGGTTTAGGAAAGCATGAAAATATGAGAGCATGTAATTATAGCTTTGAGAAGTGAAGAAAGAGTAAGATTATGAGAGTTTGATGCCCTATGGTATGAGCTAGGGTTTGTGAGGTGAATTAGTGATCTCCATCAGTTGTGGCAGCAACATTTTTCAGAAATCAACATCTTCGATGGTTGTGTTGGTACTTGGTCATCTTTAGGGGTTGTAGCCTCCTTGTGGAGTGGGTGCTTCACTAAATTAATGGTTGGTGCTCCTTGTAGGGTTAGTGCTCTACTAAACTAGGGGTTGGTGTCTCAATAAATCAGGGATTGGTGTTTCTTGTGTAGTTGGTACTACACTAAATTACTTTTCTTTGAGTAATATAAGCAGAGTTTTAGTGGGTTTTCTTCCCCATGAGGGTTTCCCACTTACATATGGTGTTCTTGTGTTGAGTACTTTACTTTCTTGCTCTTGTGGATGTTTTTGCATATTTTAATAAGCTCACATAATCATGGATGTTGTATAATCAATCTAATGGATGCATGTATGAGTGGTAAATGAAAAGAAGTTTTTGTAGGAATGATTCAACCCCGCCTTCTTGCCTCTACCCCCTCCCCTCTCTCGGTCTCTTGTGCTTCTAACAATAATAACATGGTAACCGCAAAAATTAATATGAAAAAACCCCATATAAATGTGTAATATTTAACCAAAAAGGTATTTTGATTTCTTTTACATACGATTCCATTTCCCCTCATAGAAAGAAAAACTTGTTTGAAAAGCAATCCACCACCATAACCTTTCGCAAAGAAATAACCATATAAACATTAAATTTGCAATAAAAAGTGAAATTGTCTTTTAATGGATATAAATTTATAAAAATAATTTTTTTAATATTTATAAATATTAGTTAGACTGACACAAATATTTGTAAATATAACTTAATACATAAAGGTATCAAATCAAGACATAAGAGAAACGAACAAAGCTCAAGAATTAATTAGTTATAAATTATGTTTATTTAATACTATTGGTCAATATAGCTAGGCAAACATAAAACTATCTCCATGGAGAGAACTATTTATAAAGCTATAAACATTTTAATCTCTATATAAAAATCTAGGTTATGACTCGCAACTATGGGTTATGACTCGATAGTTTTGGAGATCAATGAGGAGTACAATGACTATATATATATAGAAAATTCCATAATTTTAAAGGATACAATACAATGCATAATATTTTGATTAAAAATAAGGGCTATGAATCATTTTGGGAAGATAAAGAAAGCAAAAGATGATTTGAGTGATTTTGTGAAGATAAGATTTTCATGATTTGGGCAAAGTAACCTTGACTCACACAAAATATCGAACATAGTTTCTGATGAAATGATTATATGACCTCAATCAATTGAATATGTTTTCCAAGGCTACAACCATAGACCTCCCATGTCTGTACACAAGGAAGCAACTTTCTTATGGAACATTGTATATGGTGGGCCAGAAGCATGAAAAAGGGAGTTCAGAAAAATTGAAATTGCATCTATACAAATAGTCTTTATGAAAGTACACATAATATAAAAATAAGAGGTGTCATGACAAAAACATCTAAACATTTCCACCAAAGAAATCATTGTTATTGAGTTTTTATATAGTGCTTTGAAATTTTTAGAAAATAAGTAAATCATTATGAAACCACGTTATTTGATAACCATGTTTATACCTATAGTTTTGTCACTTCTCCGTAATTACAGTTAAAGGAATATGAGGAAATGAATGCACTAAATAACCAAATACAAGGCCGAAAATACCAAAGATGAATATGCACCATGTGTTGGTCAATCTATTGACTTGATGAATAATTCTTGACATTATATACAGGCATACATTCCGAACAAGAAAAGTGACAGGAAATTTATTTCTCTTCCATGCATGCGCACAGTGTGAAGCAAAGAAAAATAAAATATTTGGCAGCCCTAAATTATTTCTATTCACTAATTCCCTTTCCCATGAAAAGATGATTTGAGCAATTTTGTGAAGATATGGATGGAATCGTTTTCGTGAAGTTTAAGTTAACACTATACTATTCTCTATTAATTAAAAATAAAGATTAATTTTTAATTATTAATTTCTATTAATAACTTTTACATCTGCCAACGTGCTGAGATCATCCAATGTCTAATGCAGTTTCAACTCGCTAAGAGGGAACATAGTGAAGATTCGGGCCTCGCCATGATGTGAAGAAGACATATTAAGAAATGAGCACGATCTTGGACCATGTTTTATACAAAATCCATAGATAGAAATAATGAAAGTCACAGAGGTTACCAATGAAGATAGATGTGCAGGTCTTCAGCTGTGAGAAGTGCACATCCATAAGGGGAAATCCCTTAACTTAAAAATATATATAATATCAAGGAAATTTCAAACCATCCATACAGTAGATGTAGAAATGAACACAAACTAATTAAAAGGGGGAAATTCTTACCAAGGATATGGGAGAACACGCACCAATGGGAAATACTTCACGAAAAACCGATTATTTTCTTCTTCTCTTTTGTTGTTATTTCACAAGCATACCAGCACCAACTTTTCCCATATCTGTAGTGCATGCGGGTTATAACTGTTTTATTTTTACCATCTATGTGCATGAGGAAGCAACTATACGCATGGGGAAGCGACTGTTACCAAGAAATGCATGCATAGAATAACAGTTTCTTGCTATGAACAGGCCGACATTTGGAAAATAAATTCCTTCCCTACAAACATTATTTACATAGATGGGTACTGAGGCTTTTGTAGCAAAGTGCGAGCAGAGCTATTCATATAAAAATATAGATGAAGTCCAAAGTAATTCGCAAGATTCTCAACAGACTTCTATTTGAAATGCACTTCAAAAAAATATCTATCTTCCCAAGATGTACTTATAAAACATATTACAAAACTTACATATATTATTCAAATGCACATTTTTTCCCTTCTTCCCTATCACCTATAATTCGCCAGAGGAGGAAATTTGTCCTAATAGTCTCCTACATATCTTCATTAGCCCAAGTGTCTCTGTTCAACTCATGAGAGTTGAACTCTTGGGTGGACTGTACATTTACTATAACCCATTTTCCCTCTTGAGCAGCCACCACCCTTGTATACTCAAAATTGCCTTTGCACATTAGTTCAAAGGGTAGTCAAAACAACACTACAAGCTCACCTTTGTTAATGTTTTCATTTGTTGAAGAAGAGTGAGATTTGTCTTCATTCCATAAACATGCATTATATTGGTCGTTACTGTTTGATTCATGTATAGAAATCTCTATGTATATTGTATTGTAGACTAAATCAATGGCTTCCTATACCTACGAATTTCTTGCTCGAAGAAACTCTTGTACCTTTTTATAAGATTCTTCAACTATTTGTACATAAAAATAAATCTTTCTTTTCTTGTCATTGTCAATAGCGAGAGCAATACACATTGTATCCATAGAATCACTTGTAGGGAAAGAACAATTTCAACAAAAATTTAAACATGGATAAAATAAATGTTACAGACTTCCCCACCAATGAAATGCCCTTAAAAACATGAAAGATGAGATATTATCGTTGTAGATTGAGTATATATAATTTTCAATTGTGCCAAAAAAACTTTTTTTTTTTTTTTTTTTACAAAATCGACATCAATCATTATTGTGCTAAAGTTGTAAGAATTCCCAAATAGATTTGTAATATCCACCTTTGAGTTAGTTGAAATTAGGTGAAATAATCACAATCATTAGTGATTATAAATGCACAATAAGGAAAATGGATTTATGAGGGCTAAACTTCATACGTGTTTTCCAATACCTACATATACACACATCCAATGCAATACAAGTGAGGCGTTGTAATTATTGTTTCCCTATTAGGTGTATAGATTAGTAAATGGTTGCTCCGGACACCATAATAAAAAGAGAAAATGGGCACGAGTGAACAAATAAATACTAGTACTTTGGTCAAACACCTAGTATAGGTTTCATAAGGAAAAATGGTGATCATACGCACCAAAAAATCATGTTCACCATGATGGCATACATGCGATTAAAAACATTGGCATAGGAGAAATTCACTAGCATAAAGCTATACGAGAGCATCTTACAAGTGCCTAAAAATGAAATTATTTTGTCAAACACCGTCATGTATCCTAGGCCTAGGGTTCCATCATGGAATTTTGTTTGAACAATTTGCATTCCTTCAATAAGCTCAAAAAATGCTAGACGTATTGTTCACCAATGCATTTTGTCAAACAAATGACTATTGCCATGATGATTGTTGACTATGTACTAATAAATACATACATAATTGGCGATGGTGGCGATTATGAAAATCACAATGATCATTGTTCCTTCACATTGCAAGGAGTAAGACATTTTGATGGGAACAAGTGATTGTAAAAGGGCCTATCCAGTGATTGTAAAGACTTTTCAGCCAAATATTTTGTCAAACAATTGGCATGCATCTTGGATGTGGGGTTTCATCATGGAAATTTTCAAACGGTTCATGTTCCTTTTATACCCTAAAACACGTGTTAGACTTATTGTTCACCAATGCATTTTGTCAAAACATTTGTTAAATTTCCTTTGATGTAATTTCCCGTTTGTTGCTACCTTTTTCAAAATAATTGATAGACTCAATATAATTGCTAATGGAAAAACCAAAACATCCTTCCTCAAATGCTCCTAGACAAGCATAATACAGAAAGCCACTATGAGATTGTATGTTTTAGACAATGACATCACTGGCCAGATTCCTTTAACTCTTGCTTCTCCGACCGTCACATCTCATGTTGGATGACTTAAAAGAAATGAGAACTAAGATTGAGGACAAGGCTAATTGTTTTTTTAAAGGCCAATATAAATAAGGGTAAACCCTCTATCGTGTTCCCTTATTGCTTGGTTTCATCAACGTTGTGAATGGTACATAATTTTTCATTGTCGATAATTGTAATAACAAAAAGGATGACATTAAATCCACGAAAGAGAACTTTTTTTTATAATGGTTCATATGTCATCGGTGTGAGAATAAGGTTGTTTAAGGGTGTCTACAAATATATCTAACAATGGGTTTGCTACATCATCAAAGGTAGTTGCTTGATATAGTTCTAGTTACATATTTTAACATCATGCATAATGTGTATTTATATTCATAAGGGGTTGAATCCATGTTGTGTTTTAAATAGTGACAAGTATCCTTTGTATTTGTAACCAATTTTTACAACGGTATTTACCATTAAACAATGAGAACAAGTTGTGTAACAAGAATTGGCCATGTTGATATGTTTAATTGTTACAACTTCGCCTTTTAAATTAGATTTTACAAATTGGAGTTTTGGATGCCAACTAATGTTCTCTTGACAAACCTTGTCTTCACTTGTGTAAGGGAAACATCCTTTGTTCATGTTGCACCTATCCAAATATGCATGTCCTTTGCTGCAAGAATGGGGAAACTAGAAAGAGTTGCATATTTACACAAGTTAAGCTTTTCTTCTTAAATGTGGTGACTTTACATTTTTAATAGCTAGTATTGTCATATGTAACTTTGTCGAGTCATGTTGGGGTTGCAACATTTTACCCCTTCATCACATAAACTACCTTAGAAAGTTATATCTATGGTATACCTCATGTGATCCTTGACAAGAGTTATACACCATTGACCATAAGGTCCATCTATACAAATAATTGTAGAAGCAATAGATATGGAAGTGGCCAATGGATCCAACAACTATATTTTGAATTCTTACTACATTTGTGAGATGGAAATGGTAGATAAGGATTTCATTGTAGGCTCTACACACAACTAAAGTATGGAACCCATGTTAAGAATCACATCCCAAGGAGTGGTAGAGTCATTGTATTTTTCCTTGACATATTTCAAGGAACCTTTACAAAGTAGACCTAACCAAGTTCACTCTTTTCATTATAGTAGGTAGTTGCATTCCCGGGGCATGCAACATTTATATCATCCCTTAAAGCATCAATGACATTGAAATTTGGAACATTTCCTTCACCATTTTCATTGATATATGTGTGTACAATTCCTTTACTACTTACCCTACCTTGGATGAGTAGGGTTCATTTAAGTAAGGATGTAATTTGTTAGTTTTAGTTGTGCAACCATCAGTAAGGTATTGCTAGTGTTGCCCTTTACTATTGTACCTCCTAAAGCAATTGCACATGCTAAAGTTCATTAGTCTTGGTTCTATGAAACATCTATAATGTTAAATGCAAAACCATGTGACCAAGATACAAAATTGAACAATTATAATAGGAAAGGCAATACACATTGCAATCTTGATGCACTTTTTTCCTAAGAGAAATTATTCGACGAATTACAATAACTCTGTAGAACATTTTTCTCAATTGAAAACAACTACAACTCGCCTAAATACAATTATGTGTTAAGTACGGTGACAATTCATCATGCACGGTAGGATTACGCTCTATGATAGATGTGGTTTCCTACAATATCACCTTGTTAGTCATACAAACTCGTTAGGCACATATAAACTCATTAGGCACACACGTACATAATAATATATAATCGAATTAAATTAAGATAGAAAATACAATGTCAAATTAAGGTGATTTTCCCTCCTCGTTGGCGCGATATCCACTGTACATGTGTGTTGGTGAAGCAATCTTCATTCAACCGCCTCAACATCCTTTAATCAACAATCCAAGTAAAATCTCTTTAGTCACACTAAATTATTAAATAACAATGCATAAACAATTAGTAAAGCAATAACACGCACAAATGAACCGAATTATATATAATCAAATTAAATTAAGATAAAAAAATACAACGTTAAATTTAGGTGATTTTACCTCCTTAACAATGATATTATCCTATACATGTGATGGCGAAGCAATGTTCGGTCAAACCATCTTGTCATTCTTCAATCAACAATCCATATAAAAAATTGTTACTCGCACAATAAGTAATACCAAAGTCCAACAAAGGTTAAAAAAACAATGTTAGAATGATTAGTAGATCAAGGATGCATACACACACATACCAAAGAAGATATTTGAAGATACATTCTCGGTCTTCACTATTTTGATCTTCTAATGAAAGGCCCAACCACGAGTGCCTGAAATAAGATTGCGTTAATTATTTAAAAAATCATTTTTGACATAAAAGATAGCACAATTATGTAACGACCCAAAATTTCACACACAAACAACACAGTAAAATACAGGATAAATTTTTGTTTGACACATAACACGACACAACATGCCACCACCAAGGTCACAACTAACTCCGCGGATAACTCAATACAAGAATGACCACAAAGGAAGCATGAAAATGTTCACACCCACCAAGGATGGTTCACTTTTTTGTTTGACAAGACAACATATGAAAACCACCACATAACACACCTACAGATAGGGAAAGCCACAATGGGGAAATTATTGATGGTTATTTATTTTTATGTAACCTATTTCGATCCTTAACTTCAGTTCGCTAAGACTCTAGATATGATTTGTACAATGCTTCTTACAATGCTAAGTTCTTCCTTTTACTTTGAAGAGAAATTTGTTCTAATTCTTCTCTATTATGGCCTTTATTTGCTTAATTCTTTTATCAAGAAAATGGAGTATTTATATTCCACAAGACCATCTGTTCACCACTAACGCTACTAAGACTTGTTCTTGCCCACAAGACAACATGGTTTTAAGATCAACACACTTAAGAGAAGAAATACAAGGTGCCTTGGAAAAAGGTTAGAGGGAGAAGGTCGAGATGAAAACATCTTTAGGACCTCATCGATTATTGCAGCGTATTTACTTGAAGCTAGGGCTCTTAACCAGAATTATCAACGATTTTACTTAGGCTTCGCTAAATGAGTATTACCAAAGAGAACAATTTACTTTCCAAATGGCGGTGAGAAAGATTGTGAGATCTCCAATTTGTTTTCTCTGGCTTATTAAATCTTATCATCTTCTAACAACTAACAGTTCATTTCACCTTAGGGTCATTTTACAAATTTCACCATAAAAGGAATAATGTTCACTAGAGGAGCTAGGGTTATCATGTTATATAATTTTACTTGCAAAGATAGTCTCGCCTATGATTTCTTTAAAGAATTCCTTGCTCTCAAGTTGGTAACCTCTACGTTAATTTATTTAAATATAACTTTTAGTTCAACTTTTATAAGTATTAAACAACCCACGTTATTTTACTTATGTCGCATTATTAATAAGTCATAGCAAGATTTACTCAACATTTCTTTTCAAGGGTAGAGTTTAATAACACTCATTCACCAGAACAAAACAAGGTTACATCCACACTTAAAATACCAATAATCCAATAAGGTCACTCAACAAGCAATAACCAATATTTTAATATTTTCAAAGATGATCAAACAAACCAAGGTGTCCAAAGTTAAGATGACAAAGTCCACAAATACATTATACTAAGACCATGATCCTCTCCTACATTTTCCACTGTATGTTATCAATAGTTGAACAATATAAAAAGGATTCATGTAAGAACTTCTCAGCTGAGGTTGATGCACAAGTTTACAAGTCTATCCCTCATCTACTCGCAAAAAATTCCATCTGCAACAATTATTTACTAGAGTCAGTTCGCTAGAACTGAGCATGATAAGATATAAACCTCACCTAATAACTTATGCCATCTAGCATTTAAATAAATGAAAGTTTGCAATACTCCCTATCAAATAATTCCTAATCATGCATTCAAATCTTAACTGCACATCTCATGATAATACATTTCATACCCATTATAGATCACTTCCCTAAAATTTGCTTACATGTGAACAAAATTCCAAGTGGCTAGATATACAACCTTAACCATGCAATTAATCATACTTAAATTACAGTAGTAATAATAACGCTCACCTAATACCCTCAACCTACTTCACATATATAAGTGTCCAACAATATTATCTTTCAATTAAATAAAAGCACCAATGACATTAAGCTCCTATAATAAATACAAGTGTCAATCTTATGATATTCATCAATATTACCCAAGTATCAAACCTTTATAGAAAATCAAGGATATGTAAGTATACTTTTGATATTTATCTCACAATTTTAAGAATATACTTATGTAAACAAGGGTTCCACAAATCAGTAAGTTCATATATTATTTAGATATCCTATCGGTTGTTTATTATCATGTCTCTATATGCCTCTATTAGTATAAGAGTCCAACTCAGAGGAATGAATTACGAACAACAATACCGTCATACTTTGTTAATGAGTAGAAGGTACATTTGGCTAGCTAAAATATGTAAGCGTGGTCCAAGCCACTATAAATACAAGTATCAACATTATCTCAACTCCCAATTGAGATGCAAGTATCAATTTTTAGCTAACATAATAATCATCGTAAATGCCAGAAAATATTCCACGCGTTAACCAAGTATTGAAATAACATATTTATCCTTACTGGTTACCTGATAACATAATATATCATATTATATAATTCAACCTCCACTTGCATATCTCAATTTATGGGTATTAATCATTGTCCTATATAATGAAGTTAAATAATTTCAGGTCGACTTCTATCCTTACTGTCATATATGGTATGTACAGTCCCATTATGGTAGTTGTCACCTTTACTTAAGGTTGTGTATGAATCCATTTTAGGGTAGTTCTCATAACTTCCCTATTCATTTGTTTTCCTACCAAAAGGCATTTCAACAAGCTTTGAAGTCAAAGTATAGGATAAATTTAAAATCTCATATTTCAAGCATTGTCTGAATTCATATGCCTGAGGGCCATCACATGTCAATCAAACTTGAAGAATGTACACATTCATGAGAGTTCGATGTATCCAATATTACTTTAACTGATTCGAAGATCTAAGTAGTGCCTCAAACTTAAGCCATATAGTTATCCACACAAGCTAACGTCTTGAGTGCCTACCATATTCAAAAAGGTCACAAAATAGAAACCCCATTAACACATGCTTCAGAGCATTCCAATCTAAAAGTAAGCTCATAGTAATATTAATAGTAGAGGGCCTGGTGAGGGGTTTTCAATAATCCCCAAGGTAAACGATAATCAAAGGAGTTGGATAGTATCTAGAAAGACCAAGTAAAACCAGTAGGGACTCTCCCCAAATAGAAGCCTCCAATCCTAATGGGGGGGGGTTTATATTATTATCAATCCACATTAAAAGACCAACACAGTCTTCCGAGAAAATTTCCCGTTTTCAAGCCATGTTTTACATAATAAAAACAAGACAAGAAAAATTCTAAATCTCATTCACACACCACAATATTTTCTACAGAAAACCACTGTTCACAGGAGTAATCATGGCAAAATGATAAACCAACTTTATAAGATCGATAAGCGAGAATCACTGGAGAGAGATCAGCTCATGCAATTATGATTAAAAGTCATTCGAAAACCCATCTCTTTTTGGGCATCTCTTTCCAAGAAAGAGTCAACATATATGTAAATAATTATTAAATAATATCAAGAGTCCGAACGTTATTTACTTAGTAAAAGAATAACGCAGCAACAATCCAAAAGAAACTCACATCTACAGAATTCAAACAAAATTGCAGAGATTGATTTATCTAAATGCTAAAGGAAATAAATCATCAAGAGAGAGGGTTAGGGCTTATCATGCCTTTAATGCGCTTCCCAAGACAAGGGCACGCTGAAACAGGCCCTTGAAGGTAGTAATGAGCCGAGGTTGGCTGCTACTAAGAACACCAATTTCCGAAGACCAAGTATCACCGTTACAGCATGCATAGTGCCCAAGTATACCACCAATCAGACCAGTAACCAAAGGTGCCTTTTCTGAGTTCAAACAGATATCATTCCAGCCTGTCAAATATGCAACTCCTAACGCTAGTGCTGTGGCAATCGAACTATTCACTAGCACTTGCATCCAATCCCGTTGGCCTCCCTCCTTGTATTCAACATCATTTTTGTGCTTCTTTTCAGTACCAAGCTTTGTGAGCTTTGAGGATGTGAAGAAAAACACGAGGAGGAGAGCTCCAAACCTGTAGGAAGCCATGATAGATGCTGACATTACCAGGAACCCGGCAAAACCACCCGACAGATTTAAAGACTTCCGTCGAACAGCCCATCCTGCTATGAATAATGCAAGCGCCACACTTATGAAGGCTTTTATTACCAGGCTCTCCTGGTAACACTCTTACTGTCACTTAATCGATTTTGATAAAAAAATATCTTGAAGGAGAATCCCAAATTTGAGGATGCATTTGATATCGAATGATAACAACATAGTTGGACAACTCCGCTTGTTGGAAGCGCTCAAGGAGGCGTCATCTTGACTGCAACATGCTTGCTACCCGCTATCTGTCTGTTGTAGGGTCATTGCTTTAGATCCTCGACAAGAACACACCTCGCAGCACCCAATGAAAGTGGAGGTAACACGCCTTCTTCACTAGCTTGTAGCTTCATCTATAACCACCATAATGCACCCACGTGGCCAGCAGGGAAGGCGCCCCAAAGTCCTGCGCACTCAGAAAATCTTCCTCCACGTTTTCCAAACGCCCATCCAACATTAGGCATGAGCAGGATTCAATGCAGCCAGGGAAGGTGGAGAAAAACAAAGGAAACAAGGGACAGGTGCGCAACAAGAGAAAGACACGCTTTTCTCACGTTTTCACCATTCCTCACGCTGAACACCCCAAGAAAACACGGCCAGAGAAACATGCGGCTGTCCCAAAACACTAGGGACTGCGCCCAACCAGATCTTACACACCAACAGAAACAAAACTCAACAAGAACTTCCCTCCTCCAATCTCACGCGGCCAGCAACCATGCAGTGCAGGTAAAAGACAAAAAAATAAAAACAAGGAAGATATAATAATGAATTCCATTTGCAGGGTAAGCGGCCAGTATGGAGGGAAAAGGCGCCCCAATCCAGCAAAGGTCAATTTCATCATTAATTTTACAGCCGACTAGGGCAGAAAACAGGCGGCCCAATAATAATCTCCCACTTCTCACCAACTTGTCAGGCAAAAATTACTTATCCACAAAATGAAATAAATCTAATTAATCACAAATTTCATTTTTTAAAAATTCCGTTAGGTCGACAAACTGACGACAGTAACCAACTGCGAAGTATAACTGATATCCGTTCTTTTATTATTCATTTTTATTATGTTTTAAAAATGTCGCGACACCCAAAACGGGTTCAAAAAATCGTTTAGGACTTAGCACAAAAGTGACAACAATTAATAATAATAATAATAATAAAACTAATAATTTAATCGAGAGGTCGAGCACGAGAGTGACCAAAACTACGGCAAAATAACTTGCAGGCAAGCTCAACAAGACAACGACACCAACGTTTCAAAGGGAACACAACGGCGTTTAGCCCTTAGAAGCACGGTCGCCACAGAATAACAGAGCAATGATGAATGGGGGCATTACAAATTATTTATTTTTCAATTACAACAATGGAAAAGGTAATTGAAAAGTGTATTCTTACTTGCGATGATGATGCAATTTCCTCATGATACATCGTCAAGAAAGCCAACCGCAACAATGGCAACCTCCTCTACAGGCATCCATAACAAAAAGCATAATTAAGCTTAATAATAACCAAATGGACAGATATAATGCCTAAATACATTTTGCTAAGCATACACAAAATGGAAGAGAATGATGTTTGCAAGGTCTTATCATTTTCCAATAAGAGTCGCAATATTTTTGCGATTTAACCGCATTATTCTTGAAATAAAAATTTATGTCTACCATTCCATAGTTGATCATAGATAGTACATATTAAGCCATTAAATAATTTAAAATAGAATGTACATAACACAAAAAGGAGTTACAGTGTGTACATATATCATATTACAATGTCATCCATGGCAAGTGCTAATAACGCTACCATTTCTTCCTTTATAGAGGTCATGACACCGGATGATACATCCAACCTACCTCTATTAACCTTTACATGTACATATGAACATTTCTCAAAGCGAGATACAATCTCTAACACCTGAACTCGAAGAATAAAAATATTTACATTGTTACATTAGTAACACACTTCATTTGATTCACAACAAGCATATCATGCGAAAACACACAAATGTTCCGAACTTCATGATGTATCACTTCCTCAAGACCCAATATCAATGCCTTATACTCAGCTTGGTGGACATTCATATTGACATCTCCCACAATAATGCCTCTCTACTTTCTTGCTGCCATTAGGGTCATATAATATGAACGATAAGCATGTAATATTTTCTGAGGTATTCAACACTCCATGAATTTCTAATCTCCAAATGACAACCATGTTTACCTTTACAATGGACAAACATCTATCGTAAGTAACAACAGACAACATGTTTTTTTGCATATTGAACATTAAATTTGACTTTTTAACACAACTATTTGCATTCCAAGACATATGCATAACTCTCTATGTGTGTGTGTGTGTGTGTGTGTGTGTGTGTGTGTGTGTGTATATATGTTTCATTTTTATGTGTTAGTTGTGGTATACAAACTATTTTTAGTGTATTTTGTGGTATACACACTGTGTTTTTGTGTGTATATGACAATACAAATGTTTATGTTTTTTTGCATATTAAGTGGTATAAGTAGTGTATCGTGTGTGTGTGTGTATACACACATACATACATATATATATATATATATATATATATATATATATATATATATATATATATATATATATATATATATATATGTGTGTGTGTGTGTGTGTGTGTGTGTATGTGTATGTATGTATGTATCCATATTCATATATGTTATGTACAAATGTTTATTTTTTATGCATTTTTGTCGTATACAAACTTTTTTTGTGGTATACACAATCTGTTTTTTGTGTATAATACAAATACACCAATATACATATATAGTGTGCATATCTATGGATGTGTTTATGTATATACATAAGGATATATATGTATATGTATGTATATGTATTGATCCCACATACCCGTGATATATTAAGTGTATATGTCAAACAAAACAATAACTTAATATAAGTAATTATTACATTTAACTCTAAACATATATATACATATATATTATACATATACATATATGTTACATATAA